>OX637359.1:12739268-13191703 GCA_951799405.1 Agapetus fuscipes
AAGATAGATGATTATAGCATACTTTTTATACTCACATTAAGAAACAGGTATTAAAAAGGTACATGCATTATCTCTGGAGAAATAATCTAACATGAGTATAATTTAATTTCACGATCCCACAGGGCAATGCCTCGGTTCACGGCTTAAAAGGGATTTCCCATTTTATTGAGCGTCGTTTTCCCCGAAAATCTGCGTTCACTTTTATTGCCCCACATAAGGGCATCGCTTTTCCTCACAATGTGGAAAATCTGAAATCGTTTTCTCTCGTTTTGTAAGCTACAATTGTTTAGTATTTTCTCCGTAGGATTGAACGCGGAGTTTGTGCAATACATGCGTAGCTTGAAATTTTTGTATTTCCGCGTAGAGCCTTTTTGTTCTGTTTCAATCCTGGAATTGGTTTATAGAAATGCGCAGCCATATTTTTTTACCGCAACGCAACTTAGCTACACATATTGTGCAACTTCTTGCACAAACATCGCGCATGTGACGAATTGAACCTATTTATTTTTACGGTTAATGGGGCCGGCTTTACGCCAACCACTTCAGTTGAATTAGGGGCTCCCAGCTTCAGAAGGGGCTGATACACATTTCTTGTGAAGGCTCAGTAAACCTTACTGGCGTTTTATTTAAAGTTTTTGAAATAAACACCGAAACGGGAAATCATCTCTGAAACCCTCAGTGGGTATAGAACCCTTAGTCTCGGCATGGAATGCAAACATTCTACCAACTGAGCTATCAACCGACATTTTTTCATAATCAAGGCATCCGTCTGAGTTTTTCGTGGCAAAAACTCTTCAATTCTGCCAGTATACAAAAAAATTGTGCTTCCATTACTCCTTACGAAGATGGTCCACTTTGCCAATGTCCCCCGTGTTTCAGGGCCGGTCGGCAAGAGTTTCAGGGCTTATGTTCATTTGGGATTGGGTTTTTATATTGTAGGTCCACATGCGGCATGCTTAAGCGCGAACTTATACGTGTCTGCTTCTGAAAATGCCTACAATGTGTATCCTAAATGTTACATATGTATCCTTGCAACTTAGATTAGATTAGATCGGATGCATAACTAAAAAGAACGACATCATGTTAACTTTAATTTTTCAACTACGCAACTAAGCTACACATACAGTGTAACTTCTTGCCGCGTTATCCCCGAAGAGGTCGCATGTGGCGAGTTGAACCTATTTATTTTTACAGGTAAGGGGGCCGGCCTTACGCCAACCACTTCAGTTGAAGTGGGGGTTTCCCAGCTCCCGAGGGGGCTGGTACTCATTTCTTGTAAAGACTGAGTAAACCTTGCCGGTATTTTTATTATGGGGTTTGAAAGAAACACCGAAATAAGAAATCATTTCTGACACCCTCCTCGGTGGGATTCGAACCCGAGCTCACGGGGTAGAATGCAAACACTCTACCAACTGAGGTATCGACCGGACTAGCGCACTATAAATTTCAGTTTCACAGTTGCAAATGCACAACCTGATAAAAACCGTCTCACTAGATACAAACCAGTCTCGTCTGGCTTATATAAGGTATCTGCATTGAGTGCTGTGCTAAGCATGTACCTCCCGGAGCTTCCCGAATGAAGCACGACCCAAGCCGAGGGTATTGAAGTAAGATTTGCATATGTTTTGAGTGTTTTCCATACAGATTGTAAGGAAGCAGTGGCGGTGGTTGTGTAGAAGCTTAAAGGCTATGCATGCTCATCTTTAAAAAAGCGTTGTTGAGGCTACAAACCGAAATTTTAAATTTTGAAGTGAGGTATTTATTTGTTTATACTATATTTAATGCAATACACTCAAACAGAAGAGGATACAAGAGAATTTGAAGGTTTAATTAGTTGTAGTTTAAGGTTTGATTAGGTGTGAAATGCAATTAGAGATAGATGATGATGATAATGATAATGATGATGATGATGGATGATTTCTTTCCTGTAGCGCCATTTAATGGTCCAGGACCATCTCAAGGGCGCCATGGCTTCTGGAGAAAAGTAGTGTCTTCAGTTCTTTTCTGAAGGTGGTGGTAGGCTGGTTCGCGCAAACACTGACAGGCAAATTGTTCCAGGCAACCGGCCCGGCCACCGCAAAGCTTCTGTCTGCAAAATTTGATGTGTTCGCTCTATTGGGCACTATAACCTTGTTGACAGCTGCAGTAAGCAGAGCGTAGTGGTCTTTTTAAAGTCCCATCGACAGAGCATAGCTCAGCGAGACATGGGGGTGCCGTGCCGTTCAGGGCCCTATGATAGATACAATATGAAGATGATCATTTCTATGATAGGAATCAGTTACTCTTAGACCGCGTATCTGATGTAAAATTGGCAATTTCACTACTTTTCGGAAACAAGAGTGATGTTAGCAAAGTGTAACATATTTTACTGAATCGATGGTCAGCCTCATACCAAGTTACATACAGCCAAGGAACACAAATTTACAATGCATTTAACTGTGTTAAGAGAGACTTAGTTTTCAATCACATTGAACAGTTAAAAGCATATTATTTTTTTTAACAAAGTTTAACTCAGTCTTAACAAAAGTTGTATTTAAAGCATAATTTATGGTTTTTAACTCGTTGAAATATCATCTCAAAAAATTATATGAGTCGTATAACTGCAAACGCCGTCATCTCCAAAAATTTAGGATTTTTGAGATAATGATTGAATTTGATTCTGCGCAGTGTAAATCATTTGCTGTGTGCGATATAATGTAAACCTCACTTAATCCTTCGTAATTTTAATTGAAAAAGTATGATTTCGTGCAAACGCCGTCATCTCCAACTTGTGTTGTCGTTTTACAAGTTTACAAGTTTATTTTTCTCAAAATCATCGCGTAAGGTGTTGACGGCGTTTGCATTTATACGACTCATGTAATTGTATAGTCTTTTTTGTTGCATTTGCACTGCAAGAATCCCACGCACGCTACCGCTTGCAGGTTTAAGGTTTCGCTAAGTGTTTATGTGTGTCGCTTATTCGCATCGAGTGGAACTACTAATGCAGCGCGCAATGAATGAGTAATTGTGTGAACTGGCAGAGGCGCTGTCAAACGCTAGAAGCATCCAAACACACGACGTGTACTCGAATATATTAACGCTCTGCAACTATTTGTACCGACTGATTAATCATGAACATTGCATCAGGGTTGTTTTGGAAATTTCAAGTTGTACCTACAGTTCCCTTACGGTGAACACACAAAACGGCAATCAAAATATTGTCCAAATATTAATTGTTATGTAAATAGTAGATTCATATAGGTGTACATCGTAGGTAGTAATAGTTATTATAGTGTTATGTCAAAAGTAGATTAATATAGGTGTACACCGTAGGTAGCAATAATTATAGGCTTAAGAAATCTAGAAATTGGACCGGTCCGTAGTCCGTAGTGGCAACACTTCGGACTCGTAAATGGAAGGTTGTGGATTCGGATCCCGGCGGAACACACAAATATACCATTTATATTTCGAATGTGCTCTTCGCTGGGTTGAAAAATTCATAAACCTTTACCAATGACCGATCACCAAAGGTCCATCCAGCCTTACAGCAACTGGGTCTTGCTTGAGTATTGGCGCTTTGTAGCGACGACCAAGCTCGTACACCTCTGCGGCACTACAACAGGTGTCATAGACCCCTAGAGTCTTAAGAATCAAGGGAGTCTCCCGCACAGGATTTCTTAAAAACCAAAAAAAAAAATCCCTTTGTACTCTTGAAGCCGGTAGAACGTTCGAGAGTTGGCTGGCAAATTGGTCCCTAGAGACTTCTGTCAGTACAGTATATAAGGAGCAAAATTGGATACAGCAAGTCAGGTAGATACTCGCCTTTGATTGAAGAGTGTGAGCGGTGCTGAACTGTGAAAATAAATTTGAGTTGCTAAAAGTGTCAAAAATAAATATAAATTGTAAAAATAAATTAAATGAAAATAAAGATCCTGAAAGAAGACCTATTGTTTTTGTTTTAAGTCCATTAGAACCCAAAAAACACTACATTATTTAGAGTACTTTATACCCTAAATCTGCCGTTTATGTTTCTTACACTTTAAAGCTCGTTCCCACTTGTCGGGTGTCGGATCCGTATATTAATCGGAGGTTCCAGTGGCAGAACATTTTGTATGAAGCTATTCACACTTGTCGGAAACCGATTTTGTCCGAAATGCCCTGCAACTTGAACCTCCGATGAATATACGGTTCCGACACCCGACAAGTGGGAACGGGCTCTTAGGGTCTTAGCAAAAGAGAGACAGTAATGAAAAAAAATTGGCATGTTTATTATTTTGTTATCTTAATTATAAAAATTAAACAAAATATATTACTTAAAAATATACAAAAAAGACACCACCAAAAAAACACGTTTTTTTGAGTAGGTACATATGGAAAAACTGTGTTCTTTGATTTAATTAAAAATGAATTCATTAAATAGTTTAATTTTTTTCATTACTGTAACTCTTTTGCTAATACCATCTATCTATAATAATCTATAATCTAAGTTGCAAGGATATATTCATTTAAAGCTCTCAGATGTCTACAAACCAACAAGTATAGTTCGCGCTTACAAATGCTGAAATGTGTACTTACAAATAAAATCCAAACCTCAAATGAACATAAGCCCCACAACTTTTGCCGACCTTCCCTGAAACAGGGGGGACATTGGCAAAGTGAACCATTTTTTACAGTATGGGTGGTCAGCCTCATACCAACCTACATATAAGTCAAGGAATTCATCAAGTGTAAAAAACAAAAACGGCAGATTTAGGGTATAAAGTGCTCTTAAGGACTGTTTTGCCATACAAGTGTGACGTTTGCCCGACGAGAAAAAGTTCAAAAAATTCAAAATGCTACCAAATCCATTACTTTTTTCAGTAACATTTTTCTAACATTCCTCAATACCAACTGACATCTTTATTTCTTGAATACTTATTGATTTTATGAAAATATACTTCAACAAAAAAATTATGCACCTTGATACTCGTACATTTAAAAAAATTTGACTTTGATTCCATTGACTGAAAGACAACCAAAAAGAAAAAGAGTCCCATTTTTTGTCGTCTTTTTCTTAAATATATTGTCTTTGTATCCAGAAGGGAATATTCTTATGTCTTAATTTGGAAAATTCGCCTTCTAACATAAAACGCAAAATACATAAAGTACGAATAAATTAACATATATAATGTTTTTGTGGCCTCTTTTGTTTCTCGGTTAAAAAGCTTGGCCAAAGAATATCAAATATTAGAAGGCGTCTTTTTCTACGCAAAATATATTCACTAGACGATGTAATGAAGAAAGGCTTTGTACATTATCCGTCCCCTTGGTGCTTGTTTGTCTTATCTCCATCAGTGTTATCGGTGTAATGGTCGAGGGAGTCAAGTGGCTAATCTTGTTTAGCGTATTTGGAATAGAATAACGCTGGTTCGATCTCCGCTTGGGTAATTTGACCACAACATTCATCCTGATTCAACAGATGCCATTGGGTAGCTATTAATTAATAATTCATTAAAAAATACAATAAAATGTAATTTATTGATGATATTAATACCGGTTTCTGGCCAGGCATAATATGTTGGTTAATTGCATTCCTCTTCACAAACCAATTTTAAAAAAAAATAGAGGTAATTTCACATGTAAAATGCTTATATTGTGACTTGATCAATGTGTTTTATGAAAACTGGAAATTGATTGTATAAATATTTAAAACAATTCTCACATTATTGTATATTTAGGTTTTTTTAGCTCAGATTGTGTAGAGTGTGATTCTTAAGACAATTTAAGTAAAAAGTCATATTTGAATCAAATGGTAGATAAGCCAAACAAGTACTGGAAGGAATATTTGTAAGCGCAACTTTAAGCGTGTCTGTTTGTAGGCATGCATTTTATATGAAAGTTAATACTTCTTTTACTTAGATTATAGATGGCAAACCAAGGACTGTTTAAGGTTTAGCACCTTTTTCATTGAAAGGTCATCTTTGAATCGAATGGTAGATAAGCCAAACAAACACTGGGTGACGTTATATTGCACAATGTACTCGCTTTCCCTTTTTTCATGTTTTCTGTTTTAAGGGAAACGTGAAAGCTTGGAAAGAAAAAAGGAAATCGCTACCCCATATAAGCACGTTCTATTGTTATTGCTAGTGAAATTATTTAAAAAAAAATCGTATCCTTTTGCTTACAGTAATGATTTTAAATGAAACGGATTTGTTTCTACTTATTACGAGAAACAATATATCCTACATAAATAAATAGTAGAGGAAGTAATGGTAGAGGAAGACCGAGAAAGGTATGGATGGACAAAATTCCGAAATTGCGAATGAATGGAATATCCAGAGTCATAATAAAAGGAGAACATGTATGAAGAAGGTAATGACTCTGGAGGAAATAGAAGAAGTATGTAAAGACAGAAAAAAATGGCGGTTGATCTGTTATGTTGGCGGCTTGGGTTTTTTAAAGTGAAATTTGTTTTATGTTTTAGTTTTTGATGTCCATATATATTATTATTTATTGATTTAAAAAAATGTAATTTGTCGTGTTTGTTCCTTGACTTATAGGTTGGTATGCGGCTAACCACCCATGCTGTAAAAATGGTTCACTTTGCCAATGTCACCTCTGTTTCAGAGAAGGTCGGCAAGAGTTGCAGGGCTTATGTTTATTTGAGATTGGGTTTTTATAATGTAGGTCCACATGCGGCATGTATTAGCGCGAAATTATACATGTCTGCTTGAGGGAATGCATTTAATATTGATATATATATACTTGCAGCTTAGATTAGATTAGTTAAGATTAGATCTATATATAATATATAATCAAAGTTGCAATGATATATTAACAACATACCATTAACATTTCAGATGCTTACCTCATACATGCCTACAAGCAGATACGTGTAAGTAAGTTTGTGCTAACACATGCTGTATGTATGTGTGAATACAAATAAAAACAGAATTTCTGAATTAAAGATTTAACAATTCCAAATATTTGTATTTATTAAAAAAACAACTTTGATTCTTCGATTTTCAATTTTTTTTTTTAAATAAACAAATAATGAGTTTTAACCCGTTTTGGCCAATTGGCAAACTAGCCATCTTCAGAGAAACCGGTCAAAACTCAATTATTAATTAAGATTTGAAAACTGTGGCCACCAACATTGCCTTATTCAAAAATAAAATAAACACATACGTTACCAATAATATTTACCAATTTTCACTTAGGCCCGGTATATTGAACTGTAGTAATATTTTAGTTAACTATTACTTGAACTTTTATTCAAAATACTCAATTTCGAGTTAACTAAAACCGAACATTACCGAAGTATGAAACCACGCCCCCAAATCTTGGAAATAATTAAAATGCCATTCAAAAGCTTTAAAACAAACAACTATTCATAAAAATCATATGGCTAACCTTCATTAAGCTAGAAAACGAGACAAAAAATGTTCAGTTTGCAACAATTTTGATTTATCCTTACATTGAAAAAGAACAGCTGCTGTCAGTGAAGCGCCGCCATCTTGAAAATCGAAAGTTAAAGTAACTAAATATGTACTGCCGAAATTCGGTGAGTGAAATATTATAATGATTTAACTAAAATTGCATTTAAGTTAACTTTACGATACTTCAAAATACCGGGCCTTAAAAAACATTCTAAATCTGACACATCTCACTTACCAATCTAATCTAATCTAAGCTGCAAAGATATATATCATTTAAGTTTTATATTAAATGCATTCCCACAAGCAGATATGTATAATTTCGCGCTAACACATGCCGCATGTGGACCTACAATATAAAAACCCAATCTCAAATGAACATAAGCCTTGCAACTCTTGCCGTCCTTCCCTGAAACAGAGGTGACATTGGCAAAGTGAACCAATTTTTACATTATGGGTGGTCAGCCGCATAACAACCTATAAGTCAAGGGACCAATTCTTCCTACATTTTTCTCCCTTCCACTCAAAGGATTATCGTGTTCTTTCAAAACCATAAGCAGGCGAAGCGTCCCTGGGATCACGACAGATGTAGGCAAGATGGCCACGGGCTCAAGGGTAGAGGATCCGCCCTGCTATTTTATTCATCAACAGGGCTGGTCATGTTATTTTTTATACCGTGAAGGGAACAACGCGCAAGCTGCACACAGAGCCCTTACGTAAACAGCCCGGAGCGCATCTGCAATACGCCCTATCTTGTTATTCTTACTACGTCATGTTGAAGTTGTAAACATATAGTATGTGTTGTGCATGCAAGTTTTGCAAATTTTTATTTGTAACATTTTTATTTATTTTTTATTGATATACTTAATCTAAAATCTAAATCTAAGCTGCAATGATGTATATCATTTAAGATTAATATTAAACGCGTTCCCACAAGCAGACATGTATAAGTTCGCGCTAACACATGACGCATGTGGACCTACAATATAAAAACCCAATCTCAAACAGGGGTGATATGGGTGATACACAATTTTCATAAATAAAAGATGATATGTGAAAGAAGTATGTAATCTATAATCTAAGTTGCAAGGATATATTCATTCAAAGCTCTCAGATGTATGCCCACAAACAAACACGTGTAGTTCGCGCTTACAAATGCTGATTGTGTACTTACAAATAAAATTCAAACCTCAAATGAACATAATAACAGAAAGAAATGGCGGTCGATCTCTAAATTTCAAAAAAAATAGAATCTCTGATTTGTAATTGTTTTGATTTTTATATTCACTATTTATGGAATATTATTTGTGAATTATGTCCCTTCACTGATAAGATGGTATGCAGCTGACCACTATGCTGTAGAAAATGGTTCACTTTTCGAATGTCAAACCTGGTGCAGGGAACGTCGGCAAGAGTTTGAGGATGTATGTTCATTTGAGATTTTGGTTTTTATGTTGTAGGTTTGCATCCAGCATGTGCAAGCGCAAACTTATACGTGTCAGCTTGTGAGAATACATATAATATGGATCCCTAATGTAACATATCTCTGCACTTAGATTAGATTGGATTAGATAGGTACCTACATTTCATTTCTCATTTTTTGGTTTATACACTATACCTCACAAAAAAGAGACTAACGGGGCTATTCTTAGACATTTTAGTCGTCAGTTGAACCCACGCTTTGACAAACTAATGATGCATTTGTATGAAGACCTGTCAATACAAGATGGCCGCAAGTGAACAGCTTATTTATTTTCATACAAATATTACAAAATTCGGTAGGTAAGAATGACCGATGAAACTTCCAGCTCAGGCACCATTAGTTTGTCAAAGCGTGGGCTCAACCAACGACTAAAATTTCTAAAAATAGCCCCGTAAGCTTTAAACTAAGTTGTTAATGAATTGAACCCAATAATCGTAACAACTATATGTATATTATTTAAAATGGATGTTTCTCACCTCAGAGACATTCATCAACGATGTGTTTTGGCTCCTTTTCATCTTATACAATTTTTCTCGATAAAACGACTCTTACCTGAAACAAAGAGAACCCTCATTAATTCAATAATTTTATCAATACATAAAATTTCATACAGTTTTAAGATTGAAACAATCAAAATTTTAAACATCAAATATTTTAATTGTAGACACGTATGTATTTTACATAATCGTTGATTGCAAAACTTCCCTATTATTAAACAATCAAGCACTAAGGGGACGATAGTCTAGGAACACAAATAATTAATTGCATTCAACTATGTATATAAAACAAACAATTAAGTAAAATAATGGTAATTTACTAATTACAAAACGGCTAACGCAATCACAATGACATACATTTCTACACCCATTGCGTAATGTTACATTACGCAACGGGTTACCGTGTTGAAATGAAAATGTGCGCATGCGCATTGTCAGAATTGGAACCATTTTTTAATTTCAAATGTCAACCTTGTATGGGGGTATGAAGACCTGTCAATCCAAAATGGCCGCAAGCGATCAGCTGACTAGGCTTCATACAATATTACTGATATTCGGTAGGTAGGAGTTACCGTGGTGATGAGACTTCCAGCCCTGTTCAGATGAAAATAAATATATTTAATGTGTAGAGTCAAATAAAAATTGTTATTAGTGCTAAAATTTATCGAATTTATTTATCGGAATGCTCCAAATAAAGCTTTCCTTTTTTCAAAGGAAAATAAAAGGCTTGAAAGGAAAACAAACTAAAAAAGTTACTTGGTTAATAGGAGGGTATGAGGTCGATCACCTATGCTGTACAAACTTGGTTCACCTGCCAATACAACTGCAGGGCATACGTTTATTTGAGTTTTGGGTTTTAAGGTTTAATAAGCTTATATGCAGGATGTAAAAGCGCGACCTTATATGTGTCGACTTGTGGGCATGAATTCAATATGAAACCTTAATATAATTTATCTTTACAACTTAGGTTAGATTAAATAATCGAACGGAATGATAAACCACACGTTTTGACAAAGGTAAGGTTTTAATTACTTCAAATGGACGAGTACATTATAACGACTATTATTCATTATTTTGGTAATTCTTTCATGGTCGTAGAAAAAGTATTGTATGCCACTGCACGTAATTAGCCTTTGTAACACTCGTGCTTTCTATTGTGCCATTCGGCTGCGCCTCATGGCACAAACTAGCACTCGTGTTACAAAGACTATCATTACTAGGCAGTGGCATAAATAACTATTTTTATACAATTTAGTTTTTGATGTCCATACATATTATAATTTCTTGCTTTTAAAAATGTAATTTGTTGTGTACCTATGTTCCTTGACTATGGTATCCGGCTGAACATCCATGCTGTAAAAAATGGTTCACTTTGCCAATGTCACCCCTGTTTCAGGGAAGATCGGCAGGAGTTGAAGGGTGTTCGTTCATTTGACATTCGGGTTTTTTTTTGTAGGTCCACATGAGCGACCTTATACGTGTCTGCATGTGAAAATGCATATAATGTGAATCTATCATGTTACATACACTTGCAGCTTAGATTAGATTAGATTAGAAATGTACAATAATATCTATAGAAAATGCAAACTGAAAATTAAAAAGCCTTTTCTTTATTTAAAATCAACAATATTCAAATATTGTATACGACAAAGTTATCATTTGATTAAGTCCTGGAAAATGCCACACTCCCGAATAACATGATTTTCCATTCCCCGGCTTAATGAGCAGCCTGCTTTTGAGAATTTCCCGCCAAGTGAAACGAGAGCTTGGGCGGATTATTGTATGTATAATATAATGTACATCGACGGTTAAAAGGCAGTAAGGCATAAGTGACATTTTGGTCAAAAATGAGCTATGAATAATAATAATATTAGGATGCTTTATTTGGTGAGCGCTGTTTTTGTGTGAATCACACCTCAAGAGCCCTCTGCGAGCTTGGTCGTCGCTGTAGAAAGCGCCAATTCTCAAGCAAGACCCAGTTGTTGTAAGGTTGGATGGACCTTTCAGTGACCGGTCTTTGGTAAAGGTTTATGAATTTTTCAACTCAGCGAAGAGCACATTAGAAATATAAATGGTATATTTTTTGTGCTCCGCCGGAATCCGAATTCACAACCTTCCATTTACAAGTCCGAAGTGTTGCTACTGGACTACGGACCGGTTATGATATTTTACATAAAAAAATTCACTCTTTCTAATGCGCTAACTCCCATAGCTCTACGATGATTTTTGTGTTGTTTATGCCTCAGCAAACAACTGAGTTTTCAAAGTATGTTTTTTTTGTAACCGACAAGATTTTGGCCTTTTTTGTCCTAAAGGCGTTTAACTACAATAATAGGAATGCCAATAAATGCCTTATTTTGTATTTATTTCAGAGCTGTTTTGATTTTAACGATATCTAAATCTAAGTCTAATCTGCAAAGATGTGTATCATTTGAGATTCATATTAAATGCATTCCCACAAGCAGACGCGCATAATTTCGCACTCACACATGCCGCATGTGGACATGCAATATAAAAAACCTAATCTCAAAAGAACATAAGCCCTGCAACTCTTGCCGACCTTCCCTGAAACAGGGGTGACATTGGCAAAGTGAACCATTTTTCACAGTATGGGTGGTCAATCTCATACTCTATACCTCATATACCTATAAATACCTTATAAAATAAATATAAATAATATGATAAAAAAAAAGTTATTCCATTTTTCTGCTATCTCAAACTTTAAACTGCTCTCCTGAACAATTTAGTGTATGTCGCTTATGCCCTACTGCCTTTTAATCGTCGATATATACAAAATGAAAGCGATACGTTTATATCTTTCGGAGTGCGGTTTCGGTTCCACTCGCACACTTGCATTTCATTGTGTTTTATTAATATTGGAGAGGAGAATTTCTGCGCACGAAAGGATACACGTTTTGTATCTGTTTAATTTAAAAAATTGTGTGAAATCATTTTTGTTTTTATTCTTTGCGCTAAATGGAAAAAATGGAGGCAAATCTGTAGAGGCTCTACCCACCACAAGCGGAATAGTGAGAGAGTTTTACTAAAAGTTACAGCCTAGCTTAATTTCTTTTCTGCTTCCTGTAGTAGTCCTCTTCAGTGGAAATTGTCGATAATAATAATAATCTAAGTTGCAAGGATATATTCATTCAAAGCTCTCAGATGTATGCCCACAAACAAACACGTGTAGTTCGCGCTTACAAATGCTGATTGTGTACTTACAAATAAAATCCAAACCTCAAATGAACATAAGCCCTGCAACTCTTGCCGACATTCCCTGAAACAGGGGTGACATTGGCAAAGTGAACCATTTTTTACAGTATGGGTGGTCAGCCTCATACCAACCTATAAGTCAAGGAATAGGCCTGGAAATCGATCATCGTAGCAATTGGTACCTTTCCGGGCTATTTTTTGACATTTTAGGCGTCGGTTGAGCCCACGCTTTGACAAACTAATGGTGCCTGAGCTGGAACTTTCATCAGCACGGTCATTCTTACCTTACTTTTGTAATATTTGTATAAAGACAAATCAGCTGTTTACTTGCGACCATCTTGGATTGACAGGTCTTCATACAAATGCATCATTAGTTTGTCAAAGCGTGGGCTCAACCGACGACTACAATGTATAAGAATAGGAAATTAAATGCGAGTAGATATAAAGATTCTAATCTAATCTAATCTAATCTAAGTTGCAAAGATATGTTACATTGGAGATTCACATTACATGCATTCTCACAACCAGACACGTACAAGTTCGCGCTTGCACATGCCTCATGTGAACCTACAACATAAAAACCAAATCTCAAATGGACATACACCCTGCAACTCTTGCCGTCCTTCCCTGAGACAGGGGTGACATTGGCAAAGTGAACCATTTTTACAGCATGGGTGGTCAGCCGCATACCAACCTATAAGTCAAGGAACACACACACACGACAAATTACATTTTGTACATCACTAAATAATAATATCCAAATACAAAATATCCATTGACAAATAAAAAAAAATTCCAATTTAATAAACCCTAGCCGCCAACATTACAGATCAACCGCCATTTCTTTCTGTCCTTACATACTTCTTTCATTTCCTCCAGAGTCATAATTTTCTTCATACAGGCTCTTCTTTTATTATGATATTCGTTAGACAATATATATCTTCGATAGATAATATATATGTATCTTCGATAGATAGTATAATCTTCGTAAGATAATGTATCTACGTCAAATAAAATAATGTATAAAAATTTATTATCTTAAGCATATAATAAAAGTTGAAAAGATATATTAACATTTGAAATTCACATTATATGCATGCCCACAAATAGACACGTGTAAGTTCGCGCTTACAAAATATGCTGCATGTGAACATAAGCCCTGCAACTATTGCCGACCTTCCCTGAAACAGGGGTGACATTGGCTAAGTGAACTATTTTTTACGGTATGGGTGGTCCACCTCATCTCAACCTTTATGTCAAGGAATAACGTAAAAATACGTTTTGTATTAATATTTTAATCTAAAATTAGTATGAAAGTCCTTTTATATAAAAGGAAAATTTATTAAGAAGGTAAACGTATATTATTATTATTATTATACGTAGTAACAGAGCGTCGTTTTTCTGTGTTTCACACCTAGAAAACCCTTTCAAATCACGGATAAGATTTTTTGTAAAGATGCGTCTTTAATGCTACAACAGTTTTTGCTTTCCTCACATTAGGTTTCCTCACATTAATAAAAGAAGAGCCCGTATGAGGAAGGTTATGACTCTGGAGGAAATGAAAGAAAGATGTAAGGACAGAAATAAATGGCGGTTGATCTGTAATGTTGGCGGTTAGGGTTTAGTAAATTTGGTAGGGTTTAAATTTATAAAATGTAATTTGTCGTGTATGCTTCTTGACTTATAGGTTGGTATGCGGCTGACCAACCCAGACTGTAAAAATGGTTCACTTTGCCAATGTCAGCCCTGTGTCAGGGAAGGTCGGCAAAAGTTGTAGGGCTTATGTTCATTTGAGGTTTGGATTTTATTTGTAAGTACACATTCAGCATTTGTAAGCGCGAACTACACGTGTTGGTTTGTGGGCATACACTGAGAGCTTTAAATGAATATATCCTTGCAACTTAGATTATATATATTAAGTATATATTATTATATATACAGACACTTACACATACAATTCACAACACACAACTACACATCCGTAACAAAATCATTATTTATCCAAGGCTTTTATGCACACACACACACTCATGCAGCGTCCAATTTAAAATGCATAATATGTTTTTAAAACTCTTTCTGCCAGTTTCCGCAGCGATACGCTACGTTTCCGAGGAAAACTACGAAAAATAGCTGAAGCCACTTTTGAAAGTCCAAATAGCCGGAGCTACTCTTGAAAGCGTCCGAAACCCAAAGTGGATAATACGAGTATTGCCTGAGCCGTGCAAGCCTATACAAATCGCTTTTCCTCATACATCCTTACATACAAATCCACTCTGCTTGCAAATCAAATTAGTTGAGTAACTTTTTTTTTTGGCTGTGCGAAATGCTTTGACAAGTTTTCTTTGTTTAGGTTATTTGTATATAACGATGTATTATGTTTTTTTATTTATCTATAATATATGTTGCATTTTTTTTTTGTGCACAACAGGTTACCTTTATTACAGTGCACCCTCACAGCTATCAACACGCTGGGAGGAACTCTATTCCTAGATTTTTAAATCTTAATAAATTACACTAAAAAATGTCTTTATTTGACTTATTTAAGAGCTTTATACTCCGAGTCACAGGGTGTTGCGCCACGACATCAGTACGGCTTTTCGGTACATGAAATAAATCATGTCTAAATCTAAATCTCTAGATGATCTAAGATGCAAATCTAAGATGCAAAGCTATGTATCATTTGAGATTAATATTAAATGCATTCACACAAGCAGACACGCATAATTTCGCGCTCACACATGGCGCATGTGGACCCACCTAGTATAAAAAACCCATACATCTTACATTAAAGAATCGTAATACATAAGTGCATCTTATTAGAATTAAATTAAGTTCCTCGACTTATACTTAGGTCACTTTGCCCTCATGAAGCTGCGAGCGAATACTGTAAAAAAAATGGTTCACTTTGTTAATGTCACCCCTATTTCAGGGAAGGTGCTGAAGAGTTTCGGGGCTTATGCTCACCTGAGATTGGGTTTTCATATTGTTAACTCCACGTGCGGAATGTGTAAGCGCGAAATTATACGTGTCTGCTTGTGAGAATACTGATAATGTGAATCCCCAATGTTTGCAATATAGATTTTATAAGGTAAGATGAAATAATAGATTTTTTTTAAATATTATTTCGCTGAATATCTCATTTTAGTGCACACCGGAGCTGTGTGGATTATTGCAAGTCCACATCGAGAGCTTCAAGGGGAGGGAGCTCATTTCATTTCACTCGGATCTTGTTAGCAGTTGCTCCACTCACCCAGGCAGACAGTATCGATCGTCAGCCACCACCGACTCTTGTACTCCGAGTATCCAACTCCACGTATCAACTCAACCATAGAGTTTCCCAAAACAAAAAAGTGTAGAAAAGAATAAAATAGTGTCACTAGTAGGCGGTTCAGATTCCTCTGTACACATGTGTCAGATTTTTTTTTTAAACTACAAGTTTTTGAAGAGAAATGTATTTTATAGAATACACTTTTAGGTTGGTATGAAGTTGACCATCCATACTGTAAAAAATGGTTAAATTTTCCAATGTCAACACTGTTTCAGGGAAGGTCGGCAAAAGTTGTTGGGCTTATGTATACAGTCTCAGTACAAGAAATAATAACCAGCCCCCTGGGTAGCTGGAAAATCCCCACTTCAACTGATGTGGTTGGCGTGAAGCCGGCTTCCTTATCCGTAAAAATAAATAAGTCCCAAATTGCCCAATGCGACTCCTTCAGGAAAAACGCAGGCAAGATGGTGCGTCTTGTCTTGTCTTGTCTTGTATCCTGCCGCCATTCCTCTAGGGGTGGCCAGTACCTCCACACAAGTGCCTCCACTTGACTCTGTCCCTGCATACTTCTTTCATCTCATCTAATTTCATCACTCTTTTCATGCATGCTCTTCTCTTGTTTCCACTCTGTAAATTCCATTCATTCGCAATCTCACTTATCTGATCAATCCATTCTTTTCTAGGTCTTCCCCTTCCACGCTTACCTATTACATTCCCTTTATACACTCTTTTTGTCAGTCGGTCTTCATTCATCCTTTCAATATGTCCAAACCATCGCATCACACTTCTTTGAACTTTCACTTTCACGCTTTCTTTTACTCCGCATTCATTCAGAACCCATTCGTTTCTCACTCTATCTTTCAGTGTTTTTCCTGTCATACTTCTCAAATGAGCCATTTCTACGGTGCATACCTTATTTACTTCTCTTTCATTCACCGTCCATGACTCGCTTCCATACATCAGGGTCAGCAACAATATACAATTGTGTACCGCCATTTTCATTTTCTTTGGTATCCTTTTATTCTTCGCTATTCTACCAAACGCTCCTATCACGCATCTTCCTTTGCTGGCACGCTTCTCTAATTCCTTCGTCATCTTACCATTCGCCTCAAACTTGCTTCCTAAATAGTCAAACTCATTCACTACTTCAACTTTTTTTCCATTCAAATTAACTGTAAGTTCCTCACATACTTCATTCCTGTCAAAAACTAATATTTTTGTCTTATTCGCATTCACTTTCAAGCTATTTTTACAAAACGCATCATTCAGTTTGGTTAACATCGCTTGGAGTTCCTCCGCCGAGTCAGCTAAAACTATAGCATCATCAGCATAAAGAAGTACTCCAACTCTTGTTTCACCCACTTTCACTCCGCTCTCTGATATTCCAGCTTCTTTTATGCAACTGTCCATGATTATATTAAACAACCATGGACTCGTCACGCAGCCTTGCCTCACTCCCTTATATACATCATTAATTAGCGTAATTTGTTTATTATTGTTGCGTATCCCTTACTCACTTTGCTGTCACTCTTAATCGTTGCATCACTTACATACATCAATATCGGTAACAATATGCTAGTGTATACCACCATTCTCAAAGTTTTTTTTTTCATTTTATTGCTTTACCTACTTGCGTTCTTCTTTCACCCATGCGTTTTTAACTCTATGTCTTAAAGTTTTTCCTGGCATAAGTTTCCCCTCAAATGTTAAATTTCCATTGTATGTACATACCTTACTAATTTTGCTGTCACTTTTAGCCATCCTTCATTTACACACATCAATAATTGTAAATAAGTTCACTCGCCACATGCGACCCCTTCGGCTATAGCGCGACAAGAGGTTACACTATATGTGTAGCTTAGTTGCGATTGGTTTCATATTTATACCACCATTAACAACGTTCTTTAAAATAAAATAAAATAAAAAATTATTTGCGAAGAGGAATGCAATTCACTAACCCATTGTGCCTGGCCAGAAATAGATATTAATATCATCAATTAATAATTCATTATTGTTTATTTTAATGAATTATTAATTAAGAATCACACATATTATCTAGGTTTTTGGCAGTTACTTCGTGAAAGTTCATTTTAATGATAAAAATAAAAAACTTTTTTGTTACAATTCACATGAGTTTTTATTATTTTTTAAACACTACCGAAGATGGGAGGTATTGCTTCTCCCGAAACCGGTAGTGTTTAAAAAATAATAAAAACTCATGTGAATTGTAACAAAAAAGTTTTTTATTTTTATCATTAAGAATCACACAATTCATATGTTGAACCAGGGTCAAAGTTATAGTCAAATGACACAGGCGGGGATCGAACCAACGTTATTCTATTCCAAACACGCTAGAAAGATCAGCCCACTTGGCCCGCTCGGCCATAACACCGACATTCTTTCATTTGCATGCGTTTCTCTTTTAAACCTGCACTTTAAACTCTAGATAGATAAGACAAAATTTGTATAGCGCCTTTTATGAGAGTGTTACTACAAAGGCGCTTGTCCGTATGATTGGACGAAGAGATGAGTCTTGAGACCTCTTTTAAATGGTCTTTCCATATCCAGTTCCCTCAGTGAGGCGGGAATAGCGTTCCAAGTCATTGTAGCGGCTGCCTTGAATGCTCTGTCTCCAAAAACAGTGCGGGGCCTTCTTGCAGGGATGTCTTACGTTGCGTTATAGTTTTTACGTGATTCTTAATACTTGGGCGCCAGGATTTCCATGATGGGGTTCTGTTTTTAGCTGAGCACAGCAAATCAAATCCTCCCCGCAATTTTCAATAATAATAATAATAATTGGACAATTTGTATACAGCGCCGTTTAGTGGCACTAGCCACCCCAAGGGCGCTTTTATGTGTTGAAGCTTCTGTTAAACAAATGTGTCTTAAGCAACTTCCTGAAACTGCCAACACTGGTCTCTGTTCTCAACTCCAGAGGTAGACTATTCCAGCAGGATGGACCAGCCGAACTAAAAGCCCTGTCTCCGAAACCAGTTCTGTTCCGTCGAAGAGGCAGTTGAAGCCTGTTTACGGCGTCACTCTGTGCAGAACGAAGAGTGCATCGTTTTCCACCTATCTGGTCGACTCTGCACAATTCACACAAGTACGATGGGGCAACTCCTCTGAGGGCATTAAAAACAGAAACACATATTTTGTACTCAATCCTCTCTGGGACTCGCAGCCAATGAAGGCGCCGCAACAGAGGAGAGACATGGTCAGTTTTTCGTCCTCCTAAAAGTAATTTGGCTGCAGCATTAAAGACGGACTGCAGTCTAGACTGCTGAAACCTTGGAAGACCCCAGAACAGACCATTGCAATAATCCAGTCTCGACACAACAAAGGACGCAATGAGAATCTTAGCAGCTTCGGATGTCAAACAGTTTCTGACCCATCTCAACTGCCTCAGGTGAAAAAAACAGGAGCTCACAGTCGAGCTTATTTGCGTACTCATGGAGAGAGTGTTGTCAAGATGGACCCCAAGAAACTTAATTGAGCTAGATGGATATACATCCAGGCCCATTACTTTAATTGGTGAAGAGCCAAGCAAGTGTTTCCTACCAGGAGACGACATCCAGATGAATTCTGTCTTGTCTGGATTCATTCTAAGGCGACACCTTGCCATCCACTCAGCCACCACTTCAATGCACCGGACCATCTCAAGACTACAGGCATCTGTCATAGATGGCTGACAGAAACGACAAAGTAGAATATCATCAGCATAAGAATAGTAGCTGGTGCCGTTCATCAGTACAGTGCTCTCAAGATCATTTGTGTACAGGGTAAAAAGTAAAGGCCCGAGCACAGATCCCTGAGGCACACCACAGTCCATGGGCATACCTGATGACTCACCATCAACATCCACAGTCTGACATCTGCCTTTCAGATATGAAGATAGCAATTTAGATACTCCTCCTCGGACTCCGTACAACCTATCAAGCTTAGTGATGAGTATACTGTGATCAACAGTGTCGAAGGCAGCGCTCATGTCAAGTACTGCCACCATGGCAAGAGCACCGTCCCCAACCGCAGCTATCACATCATTCACAATGCGAAGTAAGGCAGTCTCAGTGGAATGAGCTTTTCTATATGCTGACTGAAACTTAGACAGATATCCGCCTCGCTCCATGTGCTGAGTGAGTTGCCAAACAACGGCCTTCTCAATAATTTTCGATATAAAAGGAACGGACGACACAGGTCTATAATTTTCCACAGAATCAGCTGGAAGGCTTGATTTTTTGAGAATTGGTGTAACAATTGATTTTTTAAGTTCCGTGGGAAAAATACACTCTGTAGTGAGAGACTTGTTGACCAATGCTGACAGAATAGGTGCCACCTCACTTAAGCATCTTTTGACCAGCCATGTTGGAATTGGATCTAGTTTACATTGCTTGTTTGGACATGTGAGTACAAGCTTAACAACATCATTCAACAAGACAGGCTTAAATGAAAAAATAACATTGCAACAATTGTTTGACTCTGGGGGATTAAAAATGGTCGCTGCACTGGATTCTCTTATTCTTCGTAACTTCTCTGAAAAGTGACGAGAGAATTCACTTGCAGGAAGCTCCGGATGCTGAGTAGAACTTTTTCCCAGGACAAAGCTCATCGACTTCCACAGCGCCCTGGGGTTCTTGGCTTCGGTCTCCATTTTTCTGGTCCAGTAGGACGACCTTTTCCTCCTTATCAAAGTCCAATAGATGGTCTGGGCATTCATCCAGGTTGCACGTGCAGTTTCTGTGCGACACCGTCGATACCTCCTCTCAAGGCGTCTCATCTCTGCTTTGCCACATCTGCATTCCTCATCAAACCAGCACTCAGATCTTCTCTGTCTCCTGATGGTTGTTTTGAGAGGAGCGTATTTGTTGATCAGCGAGAGCATGGTGCTATTGTAAGATTTGATAAGTTTGTTCGTGTCTGCCGAGGCAATAAAGTTTTTGTTGCAGATGTCGCTTCCAGACAACTCACATTGAAACTGCTCAACATTAAAATTCCGCCAAGGTCTGTTTGTGATACGTTTAAAAATTGGTTTTGGAGGGTTGAATACCGTAACTGCGGTTACTAGGCGATGATCCGTGTGGCCAATGTCAAGGACTTGACACTGTAGCAGAGGATCACCTGCATTACAAATCACAACATCCAGGATACCACCTGCATCATGCGTCACCTGGTTCACCCGCTGATGAAAATTGAAATCATGCAACATACATAAAAACTTGGTGCTGTGGCCATCCTCCGCTCTATCAAGTCGGATGTTCATATCTCCCACAATAAACACTAGCATGGAATAGGTTGTCAGGCGTGTCAAAAGCTTCTTGAATTCATCGAAGAATAACGTACAGGGAGGCTTGGATCCAGGCCTGTAGACATTCACAATCAACACTGATGATCCACGAGACGTAAACACGCCAGCAATGCACTCAAAAGAAGAAAATTCAGGAACACTCTGTATCTGAGAGACCCTAAAACCATTTTTTACCACTATGACCACTCCGCCATGGTTAGTTATGTGTGCAGATTCAGTGGGTGGCATTTTTCGAGCCTTTTCTATGACAGAGTATCCCATGCTGCGTAGGCGCTTAATGCTGAGGTCTTCACTACCCTCGTGCCAGGTCTCAGTAAGAGCCAGGATGTCTATGCAGTGCTCGCTGATCACATCATCAACAATATCAACTCTCCTTGTTAGTGATCGGCAGTTCCATGTTGCAATCTTCAAGTTACGGTGACTCTGCGTTGAGTGACGACCTCTATTTAACTGACAAAGTTTGACCTTTCTTCCGGAGCGCTTGCCCCGAAATCTTGGTTTAAAAGTCGAGAGTTTGACAGATTGATGCAGGCCATTTGCTGTCAAAACATCAACATCAACAGTGGAGTTCCAATCACGCCAACTTAACAATTGTTCAATGCTGTAGCTGATCATTGGTAGGTAATTTGCACTTGACGCTGGCGCTCCTGCTCTTTAGCAAGATTTAACACATAGAAGAAGAAGTTTGCGCTCATAAATAACAGTTTGCAACAATAATAAGTCATTTTAAAAGTAAACAATTAAAGTTCGCAAATCAGTTATAATAACACAAGAAATGCACTGCAAAAGTCACAAAAAGCTCAAGCAACACAAAAACAGCAAACTATGACACAACAAAGACAAATTTGCCAAAGACTCGTAATTTTAATTAATTTTACAAGTGCAGCAAGCAACAAACACACCAGGCAGCTACAAAGCGCCACCTCCCTATCAATACTTCTCCAGTGAAGACGACGCTAAGTGAATTAACGCAATGCCGAGTTACGAAGTTTGTCAGGTTTTATTGAAAGAGTTTTGTTGACAGAAAGCTATGAATATTCGATAAGTAAGCCGTTTACAAAGCTGTTTTGATTCTGATTCGATTGAGTTGTACTTGTTTGAGATGAATGATTTTTTATTTAAATAAATTATCTGTGATTAAGAATGCTATTCATTTTTTTTTTGGACTATTTCGACCTATTTGTTATTTGTAAAATATAATTTATTGTTTATATCCAGAGTCATAATAAAAAGAGAGCCTGTATGAAGAAGGTTATGACTTATGACTATGGAGGAAATGAAAGAAGTGTGTAAGGACAGAAAGAAATGGCGGTTGATCTGTGATGTTCGCGGCTAGGGTTTTTTAAATCAGAATTTGTTTTCTGTTAGTTTTTGATGTCCATACATGTTATAATTTGTTGATATTAAAAATATAATTTGTTGTGTATGTTCCTTAACTTAAAGGTTTGGATGCGGCTGACTTTCTTAAGAAACTATATGCTGTGGAAAATGGTTCACTTTGCCAATGTCACCCATGTTTCAGGGAAGCTCGGCAAGAGTTGCAGGGTGTTTGTTCATTTGAGATTTGAGTTTTTATGTTGTAGGTTCACATACGGCATGTGCAAGCGCGAACTTGCACGTGTCTGCTTGTGAGAATGCATATAATGTGAAGCCCTAATGTAACATATCTTTGCAATTTAGATTAGATTAGATTAGATCCTTGCCTTATAGGTTGGTGTGCGGCTGACCAGCCATGCTGTACAAATGGTTCACTTTGCCAATGTCACCCATGTTTCAGGGAAGGTCAGCAAGAGTTGCAGGGTGTATGTTCATTTGAGATCTGGGTTTTTATGTTGTAGGTTCACATGCGGCATGTGCAAGCGCGAACTTGTACGTGTCTGCTTGTGAGAATGCATACAATTTGAAGCCCTAATGTAACATATATTTGCAACTTAGATTAGATTAGATAACTACACAGTTTTATTCCACATTTTTTAATTCAATTTTTTGTATTGCTCAAGTATTTTCGCCTTAAAAGGCATCTTCAGGAGCAGTTTATATTCTACTTTCTTTGATACACAGCCTTCTTTGATTGTTTGTATATTGTGGATTATACAGGTAAACAAAAATATTTCGAGGAGATGAGCCGCTAGAGGATGAAGGTATTGGTTATTCTCCATCGGTTTTCCGCATCTCCAGTTTCATTTTGTCGGCTTACTGAGGCTGAGGACTCTTTGAGGATAATTTGTTTCTTGCAAAGCTTGGCCGTAGTTTTTCTTTGAAGCCATAAGCCTGAAACTATCTGCAGCATTCGAGAATTCAACATTAAATTTTCGTTTAAAGGAAAATAACCATTGATATTCTTCTACGGCTGTAATAACCAAGTTTGTGAATAATATCATTATCTTTAATGATACTATTAGGATGATGTATTTGGTGAGCGCTGTTTTTGTGTGTATTAAACCTCAAGAGCCGTCTACAAGCTTGGTCATCGCTCTAGAAAGCGCCAATTTTCAAGCAAGACCTAGTTGTTGTAAATTTGGATGGACCTTTCAGTGACCGATCTTTGGTAAAGGTTTATGAAATTTTTCAACCCAGCGAAGAGCACATTTGGAAATATAAATGATGTATTTTTGTGCTCCGCCGTGATTCGAATCCACAACCTTCCATTTACGTGTCCGAAGTGTTGCCATTGGACTACGGACCGGTCCAAGAAATGCCAACAACACGCGGTGTACCTAGCGGTCACCCATCCAAGTAGTATCCGCGCCCAATGTTGCTTAACTTCGGTGATCTGACGAGAACCGGTGCTTTCAACATGGTATCGTCGTTGACAACTTTACTTTATGTTGATGGATAAATTTTCCATCCCGATTTTTCAAAAGGGCCAAAAAAGGATCCCGGTAACTACAGAGGAATTTCTCTCTTGAGCTCAGTACTGAACCTTCTTATCAACACTTTAAAAGCCAAATTAGAATAAAATTTCACTCACAAGGATTCAGAAGGAATAGGTCAACAACAGACGCTATTTTCATCCTAAGACAGATTAAAGAAAAATTCATACGGGGCTATTCTTAGACATTTTAGTCGTCGGTTGAGCCCACGCTTTGACAAACTTATGATGCCTGAGCTGAAAGTCTCACCCCCACGGTCATTCTTACCTACCGAACTTTGGTAATTTTTATATGAAGACTAATCAGATGTTCCCTTGTAGCCATCTTGGATTGACAAGTCTTCATACAAATGCATCATTAGTTTGTCAAAGCGTGGGCTCAACGCACGACTAAAATGTCTAAGAATAGCACCGATAGAATATTATCTAATCTAATATAATCTAATCTAAGTTGCAAAGATATGATAGGATATTGCTTAATAATAATAATAATATTAGGATGATTTATTTGGTGAGCGCTGTTTTTGTGTGTATTAAACCTCAAGAGCCCTCTGCAAGCTTGGTCGTCGCTGTAGAAAGCGCCAATTTTCAAGCAAGATCCAGTTGTTGTAAGGTTGAATGGACCTTTCAGTGACCGGTCTTTGGTAAAAGTTTATAATTTTTTTCAACCCAGCGAAGAGCACATTTGGAAATATAAATGGTATTTTTTTGTGCTCCGCCGGGATTCGAATCCACAACCTTCTTTGAGATCGTTGTGGAAAAACAGCATATCCCCATCTATCATAAGGACCATACAGAATCTGAACTATAAAAGTAAAATACAAATTAAAAAGCAATGTCTTCAGTACTTTTCTGAAAGTGGTGGTTGGTTGGTCTGGTGTCTACTTATAAGCATGAGTTAAATACGAATCTTAAATGTTCACTTATTTGTGCTACTTGTATAACAGCTTATTGTGCTTCAGCAAAAATCTTTTTCCACAGATATCTTATATCTGATTGACTCCGTTTGTTCAAGTAACAATTTGTGAGAAAGTCTGACTCATTTATGATTAAGTTTCTTATCAAAGATTTCCTGAGCGATCGCTTCACGAGTCCCAGAGAGCGGGCACAATTGCTATCGCTAAGTTTATATAAGCGATTCGCTCCAATAAGAGAAAACTTTCTTGCCCCAAGCGAAACTTTTGCGTTTTGTCTCTTTTGTACGGGCTAACGGTGCCCTGTCAATATAATTTTTGTTACTGCCGCATTCTGGAACTTTCGCTCAGATGTCATGGTAGATTTGCGTCAGCTGAAAATACAATACAAAACTCCAAAATAACACTTCCTTACTGTAACTGTAACTGTACCTCTGTCGCCATTCCGCTAGGGGTGGCCAGAGAGCCTCTGCAGAGCTGCCTCCATTTTTTCCTCTTTCAATTCATTCATATCCATCACCTTTTTCATGCATTTTCTTCTTTTACGCTCACCTTATAAACTATAATCTAAGTTGTGACATGATTTATAGGTTGGTATGAGCCTCACCTCCCATTCTGTACAAAATGGTTCACTATGCCAATGTCTTCTCTGTTTCAGCGAAGGTCGCCAAGAGTTGCAGGGATTATGTTCATTAACGATTAGATTTTAATGTTGTAAGTTCACATGTGACATGTTTAATTATGAATTTATATGTGTCTGCTTGCGAGAATGCATTTAATTTGAATTGCAAATGATATATATTTTTACGAATGTATAATGTTCATTCCTATGTGTTTTTGTGATAGTGTGTCAAGGCATAGTTACTTGCTATATATATATGCGTAAATAGACGTTTGACACTTTGAACTGCTTGTACTTTTGGTACTCTCTGTAAACATCCATTAGAGAGGCGTCTCGTATGGTCTGAAACACGCGAGATTGAGTTATTGGGCATATATAAATCCCTGAGAGGATCACCTTCAAAGTCAGCTTGCTTACCTTTAAAACACTGCGTGGGAGTGCTCCGGGGTACTTGATGGAGCTGGTGTCTCCAGCAACTACAATCTCGAGCGGAATAACACTGAGGTCAGCTGCATCAAGAAGCAGTTGCCTGGACACCCCTGCAAGAAGGCCCCGCACTGTTCTTGGAGACAGGGCATTCAAGACGACCGCTCCAATGACTTGGAATACTATTCCCGCCTCACTGAGGGAACTGGATTTGGAGAGACTGTTTAAAAGAAGTCTCAAGACTCACCTTTTCGTCCAATCATATGGACAAGCGCCTTTGCAATGGCACAATGTCATAAAAGGCGCTGTTTAAAATTTTGAATTAATAATACATACAGGTAGCGGTTTTGTGAAGGGTCAGTAACCCTTTGATACCCGAGCCGCGAAGCCACCAATACAAAAGTTACAGTGTGAACCATCTGTAATTATTTTGCTAAATACTGCAAAATAAATTCAATTGAAATCTTATTATAAGTGAACCCGAAATGAACCATTACAATCTAATCTAAGCTGCAAAGATATACATCATTTAAGATTTATATTAAATGCATTCATACGAGCAGACATGTATAATTTCGCGCTAACACATGCCGCATGTGGGCCTACAATATAAAAACCCAATCTCAAATGAACATAAGCTCTACAACTCTTGCCATCCTTCCCTGAAACAGGGGTGACATTGGCAAAGTGAACCTTTTTTTTTTACAGTATGGGTGGTCAGCCGCATACCAACCTATAAGTCAAGGAACATACATGACAATATCTTTGCAATTAAAATTAAAAGTTGGATTAAAACGTTCAGACTAGATTTTTTTTAACGATGTTTTTGGGGAAATATAAATTCAGATATATTTATGACGAGATATATAAATTTATTTTGGATTGCAATAAAAATATGATTTTCCGTATTTTCTCCTTAGCGAAGGGAAAACCCTGAAGTCTGATGTAATTACAGTCCGTTGGGGAAACTTGCAGGCTCATGTTCTTTATAAATACGTATAGGAGGAAGAAATTGTGTGCTCTGCTGGCTGACAGGCTAGAACGGCACAGTGACAGAACGACACATGAGAGAACGACACATTGACAGAACATCACATACCTAAAACAGACGACACCATAAAAGGCACATAAAATAAAATAAACCTGTATTTTGCTTTCACACGTCATATGCGACTCCTACGAGAATAACGCGGTAAGAATTTGCTCTTATTGTGCAGCCTAGTTAGTTTTTTTTTATCTTATAGTGATAACCGGGGGCGGTTATTTTTTTATAAGCTTTTTAATGCATGAGTTCCATTTTGTCATGCCGTTCATGGTGCTTTCTGTTTTGTGATGTTTTTTCTTGTGATGTTTTGTCACTGTGATGTACTTTCTTTTAATGTTTTGTTAGGTGATTTTCTGTCATTTTGATGAACTGTCATGTGTTGTTCTGTCATGTGTCGTTATGACATTGTTTTTTTTTTTTTTTTTAAATAGATTTGTGGAAAGGAATACAATCCACCAACCTATTTTGCCTGTCCAGTTGTCTTCATACAAAAGCAGAAGCTTGTGTGCATGCAACGACATCTGTTTAACCAGGCTCGAAGGTATCGTCGCGGGATTAGAACCAGCGTTATCCGGTTCCAAATAACCTGTCTTGATTCCCGCGGCCATAACACCGTCATGTGTTGCTCTGTCATGATTCGTTTTGTCATGTTTCGTTGTGTCATTTTGATGTAGGGACTGTCATTTGTTATTCTGCTATGTGTTTTTCTGTTATGAGTCGTTCTGTCTGTGTCGTTTTGTTACTGTGATGTTATATTTTCCTGTGATGTTTTGTCATGTCATTTTCTGTCATTTTTATGAACTGGCATATGTTTTTCTGTCATGCGTTAACCTGTGATATGTCGTTCTGTCATGTGACGCTTTGCCACTGTGTCGTTCTATCATGGAGCCGTTCTGCTGACAGGGCAAAGGGCGGGAACGCCACGGGGACGGAAAAATACGCATAATCTTTTATTTTTGTGAAGAAGCATGGAAATAATGTACATAATGGCCGGTCGCCTTTTTATATTTAACGTGAAATTATTATTTATTTCGAAATAAACGGCGCGGCAAAAAAAGGGATACAATTTTTGCAAACGTTGCTGATGCTTACAGCAAAAAAAATGAAATTGTGCAAAAAAAAATGTTGTATGATTGTTTCGGAGAGGAAATGGCAAAATGCTATAAATTAAAAGAAGCGTTTAAAAATGCAAAATTTGATTTATCGTTTACATTATTTCTTTATGTACTGAAAGTTTGTTTAAAACACTGTTTAAATACAGGCTTATATAATAAACATTTTTATTCGTCAAGATTATAGGGAATCTAAATATAAATCTAAATCTAAGCTGCAAAGATATGTATCATTTGAGATTCATATTAAATGCATTCCCACAAGCAGACATGCATAATTTCGCGCTTACACATGCCGCATGTGGACCTACAATATAAAAAACCCAATCTCAAATGAACACAAGCCCTGCAACTCTTGCCGACCTTCCCTGAAACAGGGGTGACATTGGCAAAGTGAACCATTTTTTACAGTATGGGTGGTCTGTCGCATACCTTTTATATTTTCTTGAAGTTAATATACGCTTAGTACATATTGTTCATTATAATCAGCCTATAACTTGTCAATGAAAAGGAAAATATTGTTATCCGGCTCGAAGGACCAAAATGATCCGATTCGAAGGACCAAGATAAACCGGCTCGTTTTTTTGCTCACTTCAACTAGGCCGAATGGACACGCCAGCTATTCTGGAGTCTTTCCGTTAGATGATAGTCTATCTGGCAATATTCAGGTGAATGACGTATGTACCAGTATATTTCAGTATTTGGATGAAACGATCTTTCTTCGGTATCGATAGAGATTGATGTACCAAAGCAAGTGAATTCAATATTATGGGAAGTTATATTGAAGTACCGTTAGTACCACCTTGGTACTGTCACATCGGTCTCTGAAAAATGTGTGACGATTTAACGAAAATAAATCCCCAAAAATTGGAAAGCAATTAATTACCATGACCAATTAGTGATTTTAATTTTAAAGAAAAATTTAATGATTTTCCTAACGAACTTGATTTTAGCCTTCAAAAGGACAAGGAAATGACATTTTGTACCAAAAAAAGTAATTAAAACATTAATATTTTTAATTTTAAGGATCTAAATCTAAATCTTAATCTGAGATGCAAAGATATTTATCATTTAAAATTCATATTGAACGCATTCCCACATGGATCAATTCCAATAAAAGACTGCTTTATTTTCAATTATATATTTATTTTTTTAATTATAATTTATTATTTATTTATTTTTAATTTTAATAAAGCAGTGTTTTATTGGAATTGATCTTTAAATTAATAATATTAATAAATATGAATTTTCAGTGTTAATACACAAACAATACAAAATATAGTTCAAATAAATAGAGTGAATAGGTCAATACTCAAAACCCAAAATGGGCATTGTGTACGAGAAGCCGTCACCAAAATACGAAATACAAGAGTACAAAACCCTTATTAAAAACTGCAGCGTCTAAAACTGTAATCACCATGATGGTTGCAAAGCTTTCTAAGGATAAAAGTAGAAATCAGTAAGTGATTTTAAATAGATTATAAAAGAGTGAAAACACATAAATACGAGTATTCTTTTAAAACATCTAAAGTTCCCTCTACGTACTGGTACTAAAAAACAGCAGGAAAACAATAAAATCCAGCTGAAGAAGTCGATTTTTAAAGATCCGCACCCCAACGACAAAATTTTACGTTTTAACTCAAGAAAAGCGTATTTTTTAATGTATTGAAAGTTCAACAACGCCTTTAGTGGGTGTTCTACTTTTAATGTATTTCTGATAAAACGCTAAGGTTGAGTTAGTAAGATTTTTTTATGCTTGGCGTACAGTAATAAATAAATCGTGAAGAGGGTGGTAAGAGGTTAAAAAGGGAGATATGAAGGGGGTAGAGGGAACTGAAATGCTAGACGGTGACAGACACTTCAGACGATGATAGTGTCTGGCAAAAAACTGTGAGGATATGTCTGTAGGTGTGGTGTGCTGAAAAATAGGTTACCTCGTATGAACCCAAATATAAGGATATTGTTATGTAAATAGGAGATTAATATAGATGTAAATCGTAGGTAGCAATAATTATTACAGGTTATAGTAATCTAGGAATAATAATGTACTCTCGAAGTTGTTAGAGCGTTCGAAAGTGTTCTGGCAAATTGGTCCCTTGAGACTTCTATTTCTGCGGGTATATAAGGCGCAAATTTGAGTGCAGGTGAGGAGATAGATATTCGTCATTGATTGAAGAACAAGTGTGAGGTGCTGAACTGTGAAATAAAATTGAGTTGCTAAAAGTGTTAAAAAGAAATATAAATTGAAAAATAAATTAAGTGTAAATAAATATCCAAAAAGAAGACCAGTTTTTTTATTTTAAGTCTATCCTAACCTAAAAACACAACAATATGATCATTCAATACAAATTTTAAATTTACTCACTGATTTTTTTTTTAATAGAGTTCTACCACCTCTTCTTTTTTTAATGAAGTTTTTACTGAAACTTTCCATTATTGACTTATTTCTTAGTCGTTTAATTCTTTGACTTATGGGTCTGTTGAGTTGAGTTGAGTTGTAGAGTCTGATGACAAAAAAGTTGGGTCACTTTTGGCAATGTCATACCTTTCGTGGGGATGTTCAAAATGAGTTTTAGGGTTTATGCTCATTCAAGAATTGGAATCTCATTTTGTTTGTATTGATGTATGTATAATGAATTAAATAGTGGATGAAATCATTGATTTCTTTCAATGTTTTCTCTGCCCATCAAAAATCAGTAATTACTTACTTAAACTACATTTGAATGGTTTAATCTAGCATTAAATTCGTCTTTCGTGAATTCAAGATATTCGGAACATAAAAAGAATTCAATTACCTTGTTATCACAAAATTTATTAAATTATATCTTAAAGCATTCAATGAAATAAAGAACATATGAACAAAAAATTATGGCGAAGCCAGACTAAAAACTGCCCGGAGGACCTTGCAGCCAACCGTGCGAGAGCACGGTTCGGTCTGCTAGTATTCTTATTTATTATATTTACAGCAATGAAGCATAGGTATATTTCAAAATCCCTATTGATATCTACTTCTTAAATATCATAATTACTACAACTCCACTTCAACTGTAGGGCTTGGCGTGATGGCGGCACTCTTATCCGTAAAAATACATAAAATCTTAAATCACTACATGTGATCCCTTTAAGGATAACGCAAGCAAGAAGACACATTAAATGTGTAGCTTAGTTGCGTTTTTTTACTACAAGACATTGTAAAATATGTACGTCAGTACATCAAAAATACAGAGAAAGAAAATGAAAAATAATAAATAGGCAAGCGTCGGAGAGGCTACTGTTGTATTCAAGAAAGGTAGAAAGTCAATTGACCTTAGCCCCGTTCTACTTCCTTATTCATGAATACAATCTTGAACCTTAGCTTAGTTAACCCACGATCAGTATTCTACGCAGCACCCATAGGGTAGCCTACCTCAATAATTTTTCTCTGGTCTATTTGAAACCTTAATTTAATATGTACAGTAACCGACTTATCTTGAAATATTTATTTTGTTCATTTCTCATGTAAATAGCAAACCTATTTTTGCCAATTGAATCCAAAGGACGCTGAATTAAGGTTATTATTATTAAAAAAAAAACAATGTCGAGAACAACGCCGATGTTCTTGAGATAAAGGGAGCATGGAGGGAAGCAGCACAAGACAGAGAGTCCTGGAGGATTGTGGTGGTGGAGGCCCTGAGCCTTCAAGGCCTGTGAGCCAGATAAAGTAAATGAACAAGTTATAAATTGAATAGGTATTTTGTTTGCACTTTTTATCTGCAATTTAAGTTGCAAAGCTATATAATATTAATTTAAAGTTCGAAATTATTGCATGATCTCAAGCACACACGAATAAGTTCACTCTTACACAATATGCTTTATTATTATTTTATTTTGCCTAGCCAGAGATAGGTATCAATATACTCTAATCTATAATCTATAATTTATGTTTTATTATTTAAATAATTAAAAATAGCCCCATTGTATATGTTGAATCAAAGTGTCGATAGCACTAAGTGCAGGAGGGGTTAGAACTTGTGATTATTTCAATAATGTTAATTCGAAGGCCGACGCTTTTTTCCCTCGACCATATCAGCGACCATGTGCACAAACATGAAGCATGTGTTTTCAAACATGAAAATAAAAATGACTTTACAATTTAAATTTAGGTGCAAATTTTACGTGGGGATAATTCAGTTTGTAATGAATACACATGCAAACAGTGATTGTAAACAAACTCCGCGTCAAACAATGGAGCTCATGATCCGCTCGTGCGGGGGAAATTCGGATAAAAGACCTGTCGGGGGGTAGGATCCCCGTAGGATAGAGGTATGATGTGGGGTGGAGGTTTACCAGGGGTTGAAAGTTTCCACAAACAAAAGTCCAAAGTGAAATAACGCATCGCGTCGGCCAAGTGTTGAAATGCATTCAGTTTTCACACGACTGCAAATGAGTTGTAATGCAGATACCCACGCTTGGGGGGTGGGTAGGGGGAATTATGGGGCTGGGAGTCACCCTCGCAGGCTTTACATTGAAATGCTCTCAAACGCCTCCGACCCCCTCTCTCTCTCCTGCTTTTCACATCAGCCTACCCCCCCCCCCTCCCTTCACCCTGAAAGCAGCTGGTATACGAAATGATCCTGCTTTTCAGTTTGCATGGATTGATCAAGCATCTTTGTATTTAATTTTGATTAAGGTATATTTCGCCATTAATTGACTAATATGACTATCTTTGAATATTTAAACAACTAAAATATTTTCCCAATATCTTATCTAATCTAAGTTTCAAATATATGTAACATTAAAGATTGACATTATATGCATTATCACAAGCAGACACGTACTTATAAGTTCGCGCTTTATGTGGACGTACAATATAAAAACCCGAATCTCAAATGAACATACACCCTGCAACTTCTGCCAACCTTCCCTGAAACAGGGGTGACATTGAAAAAGTTAACCACTTTCTACAGCATGGGTAGTCAGCCGCATACCAACCTAAAAGTCAAGAACTACCGTCTAATAAACTTTATAGAGACTGTTTATGTTTACTTCTGACTGCATGTATGTTTATTTTTACTTATTGGTGTGAGAGTCTCTAGGCTTAGGTATTTGGATGGTTGTACTAGTGTGCGCCTCCAGCGTTTAGTGGATATACGGCACTCGAGAACTGAAATAAAATTTCGAAAACAGAAAAACGAATGTGAAAGTGTTGAAAAGTTCGCACATTTGAAAACAAATACGTATTTTTCTTAGCTCAGATTGTGTAGAATTTGATTCTTAAGACTACAACACTTTTAGCCGGTCCGTAGCCCAGGTGGTAACTTTGGATTCGAAACTGGAAGGTCGTGGGTTTGAATCCCGGCGGAGCACAAAAAATACCATTTATATTTTCAAATTTGCTCTTCGCTGGGTTGAAAAATTCATAAACCTTTACCAAAGACCGGTCATCAAAAGGTCCATCTAGCATTATAACAACTGGGTCTTGCTTGAGAATTGGCGCTTTCTACAGCGACGACCAAGCGCGCAGAGGGCTCTTGAGGTGTGATACACACAAAAACAGCGCTAACCAAATAAATCAGCCTAATTTAATTTTTAACAATGTGTCGGTGTGACGTCATGCCCATGCGCGTCTGTGATTGGCTAACAATTGTAGATGATGCAGTCACGCATGCACCTCCAGTGTTTAGTGGATATACCGCACTCGAGAACTGAAATAAATTTTCGAACACAGAAAATCGTATGTGAAAATGTTGAAAAGCTCGCACATTTGAAAACAAATACATATTTTTCTTAGCTCAGATTTAAGACAACTGCATTAAAAGGTCATGTTTGCCAAAATTGGTCTATACGGCAAACAAAAACTGGGGTAGCGATAGGTCAATATTACAAGTTTTTTGTATGATCTAAGGGCATTTTCTGAATCCTTATGCTGTATGTGCGCCATATCTAGAATGAGATGAGCGACCACAATATGCTTCCGTATTTAAATCTGAAATCTAATTCGCCACTTGGTCGGGAGGCTGCAGTACCCAGCAGAAGTAGAAGCGGACGGTGGAAGCATCTACGCATTGCCACCCTTAAAGAGACATAGAAAAACATTGAATATTCTGAGAAATATTTTAGACTGCTCGTATAGCTGTGACACAGTCACTGTTCCATAAGAGTTGGCCAGAACCTCGGCCTAGTCACTTCCACTTATTCCCATTCTGCTATGTGATTAAAAAATGTAATTTGTTGTGTATGTTCCTTGGCTTATAGGTTGGTATGCAACTGACCACCCATGCCGTAGAAAATGGTTTATTTTGCCAATGTCATCACTGTTTCAGGGAAGGTCAGCAAGATTTGAAGGGTGCATGTTCATTCGAGATTTTGGTTGTTATGTTGTAGATTCACGTGCGACATGTGCAAGCGCGAACTAATACGTGTCTGATTGTGAGAATGCATATAATGTGAATCCCTAATGTTACATATTATCTTTGCAACTTAGATTAGATAGATTTAAAGTAGTATTAGGATGATTTAATTGGTAAGCGCTGTTTTTGTGTGTTTCACACCTCAAGAGCCCTCTTTAAGTTTGGTCGTCGCTGTAGAAAGCGCCAATTCTCAAGCAAGACTCAGTTGTCGTAAGGTTGGATGGACCTTTCAGTGACCGGTCTTTGGTAAAGGTTTATGAATTTTTCAACCCAGCGAAGAGCACATTTGGAAATATAAATGGTATATTTTTGTGCTCTGCTGATATTCAAATCCACAACCTCCCATTTACGAGTTTGAAGTGTTTCCACTGGACTGCGGACCGGTCCAAGAAAACATATTCTCGTTTATACGGCACTCATTCATTACCTTGTTATTCCTGACCCTATCATTCAGAGTCTAGCTCGGAATTTTGCTCGTATAATGTGGGCAATATGGCAAATTTTAAGCCCAAATCTGTACACAGCGTGACCTCACAATTACTGTATCTCCGTTCACTACCCTTGATGATTTTTTTCATTTTCACCCCTGGGTTTTTTTGGTCGCATTTCTCTCCTCCCCACCAGATCTGACTTAATGCGATTTATTTACAATTCCCAGCATCTCATTGTACTTTAAGCTCTTCAAAACTCTTACGTAGCCACAAAGTTATCGAGTTTTGGCTTGGCACATCGTTTTTTAAAACGTCTGAGGTTCATGTGACTAGCGTTCTATATTATTAGTTTGGAATGGTGATGGTTTGTATGAAAAATCGAACGACCTTGTGAATTATTTTGCAATCTTTACATAAAATTTTAACTTACAATAGATAAAAATTAATTGAAAGTACAACGCTAAATAGAGGCGCTGCTTAAAGTTCTTTACATTTTTTTTTAATTCTATGACTTTTTACAAATTGAAACTGTTGAAATTTCTCGTAGTATCAAAGTCATAAGCCGAAATGCGTTGTATGGGGAGGGAAGGAATACAAGTGTACAGTATTTTTTGCGAGTTAGCCGAAGTATTTTTGGATGCAAAATAAAGAATGGATTTCAACTTTTGCTGTACGAGTACCTACACCCCCTCAAGGTATTTTCTTTTATTATATAGGTATAAATGGTTCACTTTGCCAATGTCACCCCTGCTTCAGGGAAGGTCGGCAAGAGCTGCAGGGCTTATGTTCATTTGAGATTGGGTTTTTTAGATTGTAGGTCCACTTGCAGCATGTGTAAGCGCGAAATTATGCATGTCTGCTTGTGGGAATGCATTTAATATGAATCTCAAATGAGACATATCTTTGCAGCTTAGATTTAGTATGCAACAAAAATCCTAAATACCTTAATCTATAATCAAATTTGTAAAGATATATAAACATAGAAAATTCATCTTAAATGCATGCCTACAAATAGACACATGTAAGTTTGCGCTTGCAAATGCTGTATTCGTACTTGCAAATTAAAATTCAAACCTCCAATGAATATAAGCCCTAGAACTCTTGCCGACCTTCCCTGAAACAAGGGCGACATTGGCCAAGTGAACAATTTTTACAGTATGGGTGGTTAGTTTCATACTAACCTATAAGTCAAGGAACCAAAAATCAAAATATTTTATTGTTAACAAAATGCGCTGTTTGGTCATGCACCTAATATTACAGCTGTTAAGTGGTTGGTGTGAGGCCGGCCCCCTTACCCGTAAAAATAAATAGGTCCTGGATCGCCACATGCGACCCCTTCGGAGATAACGCAGGCAAGAAGTTACAATATATGTGTAGCTTAGTTGCGTTGCGTTACAAAAATAGGAGTATATGGCGGAGATGTGCGTGTCATGTGATCCCTAAAAGTAGTAATATTGATTGATTTTTACATATTAGAAACAAAATTGTAATGAAAAACTGCTTCTTTTCACAAATATCGTTTGTTTTCAATTAATAATTACGAACGTTTTCAACATTGTTTCTTCATCATCAGTAGGTACCCTTCGTACGAGTTGCAAAACTTGAGAAAAGTAAAGTTTACGGAAAATATTAAAGAGTGATTTCTCCCAAAATCTGCGGTTTTTTTTTCTTACATTTTATGGTCTTAGCAAAAGAGTTACAGTGATGAAAAAAATCAAGTTCAAACAAACAAAAACGGCAGATTTTGGGGGAAATCACTCTTTAATCTAATCTAATCTAATCTAAGCTGCAAGGATTTATACCATTTAAGATTTACATCAAATGCATTCCCACAAGCGAACATGTATAATTTCGCGCTAACACATGCCGCATGTGGACCTACATTATAAGAACCCATCTCAAATGAACATAAGCCCTGCAACTCTTGCCGTCCTTCCCTGAGACAGGGGTGACATTGGCAAAGTGAACCATTTTTTCACAGTATGGGTGGTCAGCCGCATACCAACCTATAAGTCAAGGAAATGATTGCCGTAAACTTTACATTACTCAAGTTTTGCAACTCGTACTAAGGTTACAGGTAAGAATATGTATTGATATTTGTGAAACGAAACAGTGCTTCATTAGAATTTTGTTTCTAAAATATAAAAACCCATCAATATGAATTTTCACAGTGTTTATACACAAACCATACAAATATATAAAACAAACTTAAAATAATAATCCAGCTGCCCAAATAGTTCATGTAACAGGATGTAATTTATTATTTTAGATCTTAATTCATCAGGATAGTATTCATATAATGTATTCACTTCCACTCGGGAACTGCTCTGTGGTACAGATATAACAGATCTTCATAAATTAAGGCATCACCCCTCACTGCTTGAGAAGGCCTTTCATTCAATTGTCTCGCGGAATTAAGGGCTGTTTACACTGATGAATAAAATAGTGAGGACATGAAGTAGATCTACCCAGAGCTAGCAAAGTAAGCTACTAGGGGTGGTCAGTACCTCCACAGATGTGTCTTCACTTCAACACTCATGCATTTATCTATTAGCTTGTTAAAAGGATAAAAAAACATTTAAAATTAATATTCCATTCATGTCCACGAACAAAAACTAAAAAGAGTGGGAAAAAATTGTGAAATATGTGGCTTGATCATTTTTTAGGAATTTAGGAATATTCCTTGACTTATAGGTTGGTATGAGGCTGACCACCCATACTGTAAAAATGGTTCACTTTGCCAATGTCACTCTTGTTTCAGGGAAGCTCGGCAAGAGTTGCAGGGCTTATGTTCATTTGAGATTGGGTTTTTATATTGTAGGTCCACATGCGGCATGTGTTAGCGTGAAATTATGCATGTCTGCTACCCCTGTGTCAGGGAAGGTCGGCAAAAGCTGTAGGACTATGTTCATTTGAGGTTTAAATTTTATTTGTCTGTACACATTTAGCATTTGTAAGCGCGAACTACACATTTTTTGTTTGTTTGTGGGCATGCATTTGAAATTTTAATATATCTTTGCAACTTAGATAATAGATAGATTTTTGATTATATACCTAAAATCTAAATCTAAATCTAAGTTGCAAAGATATATATCATTTAAGATTCATATTAAACGCATTCCCACAAGCAGACATGTATAAGTTCGCGCTAACACATGCCGCATGTGGACCTACAATATAAGAACCCAATCTCAAATGAACATAAGCCCTGCAACTCTCCTAAATTCTAACTTCTCCTAAACTTCTCTTACTTCTCCGAAATTATAAACAATCAATCATTTTCATATCTAGACATTATTATAAGTCCACGGTTGCTTAGAATGGCATAGAAATAAATCAATGTCGATAATCGCCCTTGAGATTGCCAACAAAGCGACCGCTCTCCTCACAGCCCGGCAACAATACAACAGCCACTCCTCGCGTCTAATGTATAATTAATTCTTGTCCACCCCTTCCTGCGGGATAGATCTATTCTTGGCAACACCTCACATGTAGTTCTAATCATCCAAAAACACATTCGTAATCCGAATCATAGGTTTATGTACATCGTTTAAATGAATAAAACTGAAACTTCGAATGCAACATTCGCAAGGAGGATTTTTAGAATCATGGTTCACTTTGTCAATGTCACCCCTGTTTCAGGTAAGGTCAACAAAATTTGAATAACTTATGTTCTTTAATGTTGGGTTTTTATGTTGTAATTCAACATGCGGCACGTGTAAGCGCAATAAACATAAGTTCTCGCTTTAGCGTGTATGTTTATGAGAATGCATGTAATATGAATCTTAAATGATATATAAATTTGCAACTCAGATTTAACATTACAGATTATATAGTCCACGTTCCGCTTGTGAAAAATACATGTTTACCAAAAAACTTGAAAATAAACGGTTTTTCTAAAACAAATGAAAACACACACTAATTTAAAAACGTAAGTTTTAATTTAAAAATAATCTTCACAATGCTAATACACAAACCCTTACATTTTAAAATACATACATATATTCATAACATTACAATGTTTTCAATAATTTACGTTCATTATATGTATCCTTTTTTATGGATGGATGACGTGAAAAAAAGGATGCAGCTCTCTTCAGGTTGCAAATTGAAGAACGGTGGATTTGGAGACAGAAGTTGAATGAGAACAATACTCCATTGACAACGAAGAACATAAATGCTTTAAAATGAGTTATTTACTAAACATGTTTTCTTTTGAAATGTTCGTTAAGCGAGGCATACGATTGTTGAGGTTTTAATAGTAAACATTCACTTACCTCGCCGAGCCCACCGCAGGGTTAAATATTAACATAAGGCTCTACGGCAAACCACGCGGCGTTATATTAGACTAAGTCTGCGGACAAACAAACGAGTACTGGGGAAACTGAGACTAAATCAAGGTATAAATGTTACTTAGAGTAGGTAAACCTAGGTATCTGTGTATCTAAGAATAATTAATATAGGTTGAAGTTGAACTGAGATAAAATCAAGGTATAATTAACGTAACTTAGAGTAAATCTAGGTATCTGTGTATCTAAGAATAATTAATATAGGTTGAAGTTGAACTGAGATAAAATCAAGGTATAATTAATGTAACTGAGAGTAAATCTAGGTATCTGTGTATTTAAAACTAAATATAGGTTGAAGTTGAACTGGGACTAAATCAAGGTATAAATGTAGCTTAGAGTAAATCTAGATGTCTGTGTATCTAAGACTAAATAAAGATTGAAGTTGAATTAAGTCGAAATAAAGGTATTTTTGTCACTGAGACAAAGCTGAGATATCTGATTATCTAAGACTAAATAAAGGTTAAAGTTTAACCTGAGACTTAATCAAGGTATAAATGTAGTTTAGAGTAAATCTAGGTATCTGTGTATCTAAGACTAAATAAAGATTGAAGTTGAATTAAGTCCAAATGAAGTATTTTTGTCACTGAGACAAAGCTGAGGTATCTGATTATCTAAGACTAAATAAAGGTTGAAGTTTAACTGAGACTTAATAAAGGTTTAAATGTAGCTTAGAGTAAATCTAGGTATCTGTGTATCTAAGACTAAATATAGGTTGAAGTTGAACTGAGATAAAATGAAGGTATCAGTGTGACTAAGACAAAATCAAGCAGGTTTAATTGTAGCTGAGACAAATACAAGGTAAAGGTGAAACTAAGGCAAAATAAAGATATGATTGCAGCTAAGACAAAATCAAGGTATGAGTGGGCCTAAGACAATTCAAGCAGAAGTGTAGCTGACACTAAATCAAGGTATGATTACATCTGAGACTTAATCTATGTAGGTATAAGGAAAAATCAACATACATACAAGGTGGAACTGAGACAAAATAAAAGGTATTATTAGTGTATCTGATACAAAATCAATGTATAATAGTAAATAAGACTAAATCTAGATATCTGTGTATCTGAGAAAAAAACAAGGTTTAAATAAAGCTATTTTTTATACTTTTTAGTTTTTAAGGGTCATTTTTGGTAGTCGGAAACGTTTGAGCTTAAATAACTAATATATAAGAAATTTTAATTTTAAATAAATGTATACTTAGTACGCATATAATTTGTTATTGGTTTCTTAAGATCCTAGTTATAAAGACGTGTGACGTTTACATCGTCGAAAAAATTCAAATTTTAAACATCCCTGCAACAAAAGATCCGATAACATTATGTTAAGCGTAGAGGCTTTCACGATGGCGTAGAAGGGTCGGAGAGTAATTTTTGCTGCAATAAACAAAGAAGTCGTAGCAATATAATAATAATATGATCTACGGAAAATAATATCGGAAACGACACAGCACACCTTTTGAATAATGCATCGTAGTATTATCATACTCGGATCTTCTCCCTTGCACTCATCCATATTATAAAGGTGGGAGAAAGACGAGGATAATGAATCATGTATTTCTTTTTTGAAAATGAAAAAAAAATGCATTTTGGTTCGGCAAATAAATACTAAAAAAAATTAGATTCTAAAAGATTCTTTATAGCCTTCAGCTATAGCAAAAAAGTACAAAAATAAAAAGTTAAAAAGGTAAAAACTAAAAATGTGCAATTGATATTTCATTTTTTTTTTGCAAAAACATTTGTGGAATTTCATACATGATCTGTTAATGAACTTAAGCCACTTTTTTATAAAATTCAATGTATATATTAATCGCATTTTATAGACAATAAGTTTCTGAACATTTTGTCAAAGTCATAAGGAAACTTGTATTTCCTTCAACGAAGAAGAATGAACTTAATTAACTTTAATAATTGTTGAATAGGAGTTTTAGGCATACATCCCCATTTTCATCAATTTTTTATCAAAATCATTTCACTCTCACGCTGAAGAATTCCGTCGTAGACATGAACGAAACGTCCGGAAGCTCCAGCTCCCACAGACCACGCCAACAGATCCCGGAAAGCATCTCTCGAGTATAAGAAATAATTGTTGTTACTCGTGATTGAAGATTACACGTACATAAGTTGACCCTTGGTGGTTCGTATCACAGATTACATGAAGTTGATCCAATGAAATAAATATGATGTAATATCATCGAAAAAAAAGAATTGCCAGATAAAAACTGAAATAAATAACCACATAGCATGTAAAAAGCTATCAAAAATTAATGATCTAATCTAATCTAATCTAAGTTGCAAAGATATGTTACATTAGAGATTCACATTACATGCATTCTCACAACCAAACACGTACAAGTTCGCGCTTGCACATGCCTCATGTGAACCTACAACATAAAAACCAAATCTCAAATGGACATACACCCTGCAACTCTTGCCGTCCTTCCCTGAGACAGGGGTGACATTGGCAAAGTGAACCATTTTTACAGCATGGGTGGTCAGCCGCATACCAACCTATAAGTCAAGGAACTCATTTGTTTTCAGTTTAAATTTTTTGAATCTCAGTTGAATAAAAAGTGTTCCTAGAAAAAATGAGTCACAATGGCAATTTAAGGTATTTTTAAAAAGAAATTTGTTGACCTTGAACTTACGTTTTGGCAAAGTCAAGTGTGAGGTAAAAATACAATGTATTTTTGTTTTACATTCACGCTCGCAGCATGTCGAATTTTCTTTAAGAAATACTCTTTGTATAAATTTCTAAGTCTATGTTTACGATCAAAATTGCGTATACAGAACTTTTCTTCCTTCATTGTTTTACATGTATTTTTACAAGCCATAAAATATTACTAGAAGAAAAGATTGCATCAGTGCTGGCAGGGCAATTCTGCTAAATCTGTCGCAAATTTGTTACTTCGCAAAATATTCATTTTCATGTAAATTACACGGCGTACATGAAAACCTGAAAAAAAACACTATAATTATTAAAAGCGAAGGTATTTTGTTTTCGTATGGAATGAATTTTCTTGTAAAAATAGTTTTCTATCAACCTTGTGATCATTTTAAGGTCAAAAGAGTCGAGGGTTTTGATTTGTTTGTTTTTTAATTAAAAATGATTGTAACAATATACTCGACACAACAATAAAAACCTCTCAACTATGTTACGTCTCGTCTTTCTTTGTTTCCTGCCGCCATTCCTCTAGGGGTGGCCGGTCCCTCCACACAAGTTTCTCCACTTGACTCTGCCTTTGCATACTTCTTTCATCACTCTTTTCATGCACGCTTTTCATACTTCACTCTGTAAATTCCATTCATTCGCAATCTCACTTATCCGTTCAATCCATTATTTCCTAGGGCTTCCCCTTCCACGCTTACCTATTACATTCCCTTTATGCACTTTTTTTGTCAGTCGGTCTTCATTAAAAAAAAACGCAACTAAGCTACACATATAGTGTAACTTCTTGCCGCGTTATCCCCGAAGGGGTCGCATGTGGCGAGTTGAACCTATTTATTTTTACAGGTAAGGGGGCCGGCCTTACGCCAACCACTTCAGTTGAAGTGGGGGTTTCCCAGCTCCCGAGAGAGCTGGTACTCATTTCTTGTGAAGGCTGAGTAAACCTTGCCGGTATTTTTATTTTGGGGTTAGAAATAAACACCGAAATGGGAAATCATTTCTGACACCCTCGCGCTCGGTGGGATTCGAACCCGAGCTCACGGCATGGAATGCAAGCACTCTACCAACTGAGCTATCGACCGGACTATACTCGTATTCATCCTTTCAATACTCGTATGTCCAAACCATTGCATCACATTTTTTTGAACTTTCACTTTCACGCTTTCTTTTACTCCGCATTCATTCAGAACCCATTCGTTTCTCACTCCATGTTTCAGTGTTTTTCCTGTCATACTACTCAAATTTCTACGGTGCATACCTTATTTACTTCTCTTTCATTCACCATCCACGACTCGCTTCCATTCATCAGGGTCGGCAACAATATACAATGTGAACCGCTATTTCAATTTTCACTAACTGTCACTAATAATGGTTAATACAATTTTAAAAGATAAAAGTTTTTCAATAATCCCTTTAAGTTCATCCATACCTTTCTTGGTCTTCCTCAAACCCGACTCAATCAATCTATTCTTGCATCGGTTGATTTCTTCGTCAGTCTGATTTTGAAGGGATATCACATTTTTTCCCCACATTTTGCTCACATGACCGGTCCGTAGTTCAGTGGTAACACTTAGGACTCTGAATGGAAGGTTGTGGGCTCAAATCCCGGCGTAGCACACAAAATATACTATTTATATGTTCACATTTGCTCTTCGTTGGGTTGAAAAATTCATAAACATTTACCAATGACCGGTCACCAAAGGTCCATCAAACCTTACAGCAACTGAGTCTTGCTTGAGAATTGGCGCTTTGTAGTGACGACGACCAAGCTCGTAAAAAAGGTCGATAGCTCAATAGGTAGAATGCTTGCATTCCATGCCGAGAGCAAGGTTTTGATCTGAAGGTGTACTCAGCCTTCACAAGAAATGAGAACCAGCCCCCCCGGGAGCTGGAAACTCCCCCTTCAACTGAAAATGGTTGGTGTGAGGACGGCCCCCTTACCCGTAAAAATAAATAGGTCCCAAATAGCCCCATGCGACCTCTTCGTGGATAACACAGGTAAGAAGTTACACTATATGTGTAGCTTAGTTGCGTTTTTTTTTTATGTACCGAGCTCATAACGTCATCTCTGAAGATGCCATTTTGAGGTAAAAAAACACGTTTAAGCCATATGTATACATACACACATCTTTCTCATATTCTGACAGTCATAAAAAAAACTTCCACCATAAACTTATTCTAAGTTTTATGTTGTAATGCGAGTACACATCGTCTCCCCAGTTCTTGTTTGGCTTATCAACCAATTGATTCAAAGATGACCTTTCAATGATATGTATTGTCTAGGGGCCTGTTGCACCAACCTTCAATCAATATTTAACTGACACATCAAATTACATTGCTTAATTCTGGTGAGGACCTTGGTTAAATATTTCTCAAAAGTGGGCTATAATAGATGGAATTTGAACAGGAAAGATAATGTACATCAGTTGAGCTTCGTATATGCAACAAAAGTGAGAATATATCTAAAATAATTTTTCAGTTTGTATTAATATCCAGGATATCAAGAGTCATAATAATAGCAGAGCTTGTTTGAAAAAGGTTATGACTCTGAATGAAATAAAAGAAATGCGAAAGGACCAAAAAAAATGGCGGTTGATCTGTTATGCTAGCGTTTAAGGCTGAGGCTTTAAAAAAAATATTTTTCACTTTTTGTAGAATATGTTGCGTAGGTTTTAATTTTTACTGTTTAATTGTTTAGTGTTTGTTTGTTTTATATACTTAAATGTTATTAATTGTTTGTATTCCTTCACTTATAGGTTGGTATGAGGCTGTCCATACATACTGTAAAAAATGGTTCACTTTGCCAATGTCATCCCTATTTCAGGAAAGGTCGGCAAGAGTTGCAGGGCTTATGTTTATTTGTGATTGGGTTTTTATATTGTAGGTGCACATGCGGCATGTGTTAGCGCGAACTTGTACATGTCTGTTTGTGGGAATTCGTTTAATCCGAATCTTAAATTATATATATATTTAAATATATATCTTTGCAGCTTAGATTTAGATTTATGTAGATAAGACGCTATGGTCCAGTACATATACAAACATAGTTTATGTGAAATTACCTCTGTTGGACATAAGACAAACATGCACTAAGGAGAGGGTATGTTCTTTCAACCAGTTCTTATGACCCCACCCTTGGATTTATTCAGAAGGTGAAAATTTTCGGCCGTAAAGAGAGTAGAAAGCTCAAAATTACCCCCCCAGCGTTCATTACTAAATAATACACCTTTGTACAAAGAAGTCGAGGTACTCGTATATTATACCGTTAACATGCAAGGCCGGCTGGTTCTTTTTCATCGCCCAAAAATAGTTTGACATGGGAAATGGCTTGAATTATGTTTTTCCTTTGGTGAAAAAAGTTTTACTTTAACAACCTGTACCATTAGTACGAGTTGCAAAACTTGAGAAAAGTAAAGTTTACGGAAAATATTAAAGAGTGATTTCTCCCAAAATCTGCCGTTTTTGTTTCTTACACTTTATGGTCTTAGCAAAAGAGTTACAGTGATGAAGAAAATCAAGTTCAAACAAACAAAAACGGCAGATTGTGGGGGAAAGTTTTTCCTATTTTCTACGAGAGTAAAAAGTTGCATAAATCTGAGAAACCTATGTTAGCTTCATATCTTATTTATTCAATTTTACCATAAGGTATCGATATTTTCACTGCAACTAGGAGCAACATCTGTCAGTACAATTTCTTAGAATGCAATTCGTAGGGATGAACCATACCCCAAGTATAAACGATTTCATCTCACCTATAGCCTTTTAAGGAAAATATATGGAAACTGCATTACTCACTATAGGCGCTGTTTTATTTCCAATACATTTTTCTGGTAAAGTCTGCAGTTGAGTTGAAATATGATGGTTAATACTATAATGATTCGTTTGGTGGGTGCTGTTTATTGAGGATCACACCTCAAAAGCCCTCTGCGATCTTGATCATCACTAAGAAAACGCCCATTCTCTAGCAAGATGCTTCAGTTGCTGTAAGACTCAATGGACCTTAGATGACCAGTTTTGGTTAAGGTTTATGAACTGTTTAATCTAACAAAGAGATATTTGAGAATAAAAATTATATAATAGGTCGGGGAAGAAGTTTCTTCGCATTTAACATGTAAATTCAGGTCTTTTTTTTTCAAAGTTAACTTACATTTAATTTCAGTACATATTTGCCATTTTGTTTGTAGACTATCTGCCATCTTGTAGGTAGAGACATGATCCAGTTGCTGTAGAAATTTTAGGAATTCTGTTAAAAAAAACGCAACAAGTAGTTTTTGCAGTCCTCTCTTGATGTTAACCTGACACTGCCTAAAAAAAACTGAAGAGACCGAAACAATTGGAAATCTGAAGGTCCAAGGTCATTTAGCTGGTAAGGTAATTTTTGCTAAGTGGCTAAAGATGTATGTGGTCTAACGTTATCGTGATGAAAGACCACACCCTTTCTATTAATCAATTCCAGCCGCTTTCTCTTAACGTCTCGCTTTAATCTCATCAGTAATTGTTGGCAGTAGAGATCCAAATCAATGGTTCTGCCCGGCGGTAAAAGCTCATATTGAACAATGCCTATCCAATTATTACTTTCATTACAAGTATATACATACCTACTATATTCGAAAAGACTACGAATACTACGAATATACGATTGATACAGCTGAAGAAATTTAAAAAAGAATACTGTCAGCTAATCGCTCCTACTTCGGCCTCATAAAACAATTTAAGTCGAGGCTACTGTCACGGAAATGTGAAACCCCTCTGTACAAAACCCTAATAAAACCAGTCCTCACATATGCCTCCGAAACCTGGACACTGACCAAGCGTGACCAATACTCTCTCAACTTCTTCGAAAGGAGAATACTTCGACGTATTTATGGTCCAATAAAGGACGGAAACATATGGCGAAGAAGATATAACTTCGAACTGTATAAGCTGTACCAGGACGCTGATGTGGTCCGCTCAATAAAGGTCAACAGACTGCATTGGCTGGGGCACATTCAGCGAATAGACCATCGGAGCCTGGAGTAGACGATTGTGATGACGAACCCGGAGGGACGCCGGACAGTGGGAAGGCCACGTTCAAGATGGCTGGATGGAGTGGTGGCGGATTGCCGTGCAGTGGGAATGTGGGACTGGAGAAGGAAGACGTTGGATAGATAGCGCTGGCAGCGGTTGCTGAGGGAGGCCAAGACCCACCCCGGGTTGTCGTGCCAATGATGATGATGATGATGATGCGAAAAGACTTTTTCCCCGAACTGATATTTTTTGTGCTTCGTTGGAATTCGAACCCATGACCTTCCAATCACAAGTCCGAAGTGTTGCCACTAGACTACGGACCGGTCGCAATTTTGTAGTATGACATTTTCGGTGAAATGATGGGATGCGAGCAGACTCACAGCTGTAGGGGTTGCCCGGCCGACGTTTGTCGCACCATCTGGTGGAACGAAAATTCGAGACATTGCATCCCTCATGCCATTTTCTATGAAATATTAAAGAATAAATGCCGACAGACCAGCGCAGTTACGAAACCATAGAGAAGTCTCTGTTTTAAATAAATTTCTGAGAAGAATTAAATCCTTGAGCATTGTACTCAAACTCAAAAATTGTGCAAATAAAACTATGTTATAAAAAAAGTTTTTTTAATCAAAATATGAACGAAATCAGTGAAAAAAATTATTTCGACCTGATTTAGAAACATAAACATACTTTCCTGAAACGCTACTTAACTACTTATATAGTGTGACTTCTTGCCGCGCTACCATCAAAGGGTTTTGCATGTGGTGAATGGAACCTATTTATTTTTACAATTAAGGACCTATGACCCGTGGTCTATGGGAGCTGGAGCTTCCGGACGTTTCGCCCATGTCTACGATGGGCTTCTTCGGCGTGACGATGATCTTGATGAAAACTGTGAAACATATTTCTTGCTGGAGAGTTGCTTTCCGGCATCCGTTGCCATAGTCTGTGGGAGCTGGAGCTTGCAGACGTTTCGTCCATGTCTACGATGGGCTTCCTCCTTGTTCAAATATATTTTTGTCTGGCTAGAAACTGCTATTATCATTAAAATCAATCAATTATTCCTTTTTTTGTGTGTTAATAAAAAAATGTGTATTAGAAATTAACCGATGACATCTGTTGAACCAGAGTCAAAGGTAAGGTCAGGACGCCAGGCGGGTATCGAAACAACGTTGTTTTTTTTTCAAACACGCTAGTTCGATCGATAGCACAGTTGGTAGAGTGCTTGCATTCCATGCCGTGAGCTCGGGCTCGAATCCCACCGAGGGTGTCAGAAATGATTTCCTGTTTCGGTATTTATTTCAAACCCCAAAATAAAACACCGGCAAGGTTTACTCAGCCTTCACAAGAAATGAGTACCAGCCTCCTCGGGAGCTGGGAAACCCCCACTTCAACTGAAGTGGTTGGCGTAAGGTCGGCCCCCTTATACGTTCAACTTGCCACATGCGACTCCTTCGGGGATAACGCGGCAAGAAGTAACACTATATGTGTAGCTTAGTTGCGTTTTTTTAGTCGAGATTAGCGTCTTGACTGCTTGATCATAACGCCAGCATGCGGTCCGAAAACCGAACACCCTTTTTGCTCCTTTCCTTTAACAACTTTGAAGCATAAACAATTAACACTACAACTGATAATATCGCTCCATCTATGTTTGTCTACCTCCCTACACATATTCTGCCAGATAATATTGATAATGTCATATTAGTCCGGTGACGTGTACGTTTAGGGTGCTCTGCTTAACCACAAATGATGCGGGGAATGCACCGCACACTTGCGGGTAGAGCACTCTTGTCATGACTATTTGTTTTCCCGTTTTTTTTTCATCTCTCTCCACTTGGGGGAGACGTCTGGCCTGCGTTTGATTAAGTGCATGTCGCCCCTCTATGTTTTTCTACTTACATACTATAAGTGTAATTTGCAAGGAATTATTTTAATTTTGCTTTTACAGAAAACAAAAGTAGACAAATACAAACGCGGAGTGGCATTAAAGGGGGGAAGACCTGTCCTATAGTCTAGTGTGTAACGAGATGAATTTGTTTGTTTAGTAGAATGGAACATTATATTTGAATTTGAATAAAAAAAAGGAAAACAAAAGAATGCAGAAGGACAGAAGAAGCTTCCCTGGCGAGAGAGCCACAAGCTGGTGTAAATTAGGATAATAAATATTGTGTTTTGTGGTTATATGTAATTGTGAAATGAATAAAAGTAAACATTTAATGTGATTGTTATATTAATAAAAGTGTCGTTCATCTGACAGTGGAAAAATCCTCACAAGTGGTTAACTCTTTATACTCGTAATATGTTGCTAGCGAGCTTGATTCCACGCGTAGTACCCAAAAGTTTAATTTATTTTTGTAATACATTTCATCAATGATGAAAGACTGACGATTAATGATCACAAACCATCTCAAGGGCACCGTGGCTCTTCGAAAACAGCATTTTCTTAAGTCTTCTGTTATTTTATTTGAAATAACATAGAAAGAACAATCTCGAAGCTTACAGTGTGTTTTGTGGGCCGAACGGAGCCGAACAACAACAGAAGGAAAGCAACACAAGGAAAGAACCCCACGCCCTGAGAGTGATGGTGATAAGAGCTAGCCGGATGTAAGTATCCTGGAGATACCTTTCCATTTTAAACATAACACTTCTTCTGAAGGCGATGGTGGGCTGGTCAGAGCGAAGGTCTGACAATTCAGGAACTAAAGTGGTTGGCATAAGGAAGGCCCTTTTACTTGTGAAACTAAATAGCTTCCACACGCAGTAAAAAGATGCACTATGCTTGCAGCTTAGTTGTTAATTTGAAAGCGTATGCTGGATTACGCTGATGGTATGACGTTAGGTTATCTAATATAGAAGGCTTGCTCGCATGGTGCCCTAAAGTCGCCCAGCGCGCGCGCTGCGCGTGCAAGGCGGAATTGAATTTCCCGTAAATGTTATTGTTAAAGATTGCGCTTATAGAACGGCATCAGCCTGCGAGTGGAAACTCAAGATTTCATGCAAAACGGAGGCGATGGAAAATTTCAAAAAATACTGTAACTGTACCTCTGTCGCCATTCCACTAGGGGCGCGGATTTTCCTCTTTTTTTTCCTTTCCTTGGATATCTCTTTCGATCCGTTCTATTTATCACCTTTTTTATCCGTTTCCTAATTTTACATTACGAGTATATGATCTATGTTCAACTATTCAACTAAGCTACACATAAAGTGTAACTTCTTGCCGCTTTATCCCCGAAGAGGTCGCATGTGGCGAGTTGAACCTATTTATTTTTACAGGTAAGGGGCCGGCCTTACGCCAACCACTTCAGATAAAGTGGAAGTTTCCCAGCTCCCGAGAGTGCTGGTACTCATTTCTTGTGAAGGCTGAGTAAGCCTTGCCGGTTTTTTATTTTGGGGTTTGAAATAAACACCGAAACGGGAAATCATTTCTGACACCCTCGGTGGGATTCGAACCCGAGCTTACGGCATGGAATGCAAGCACTCTACCAACTGAGCTATCGACCAAACTAGCGGGTTATATTACATTAAAAATTACATTAACTAAGATATCGCAAGTTTAATAATAAAGAGCAATAACTTAAAAAAACAAGAATGTTGGGAAATCACGTATGAAGTTCAGACAACCAGTACAACTTGTATGGGATGAAAAAGGCGACCAATGTTTTATCTCGGTCATATTCGTCCAAATTGAACGGCTGTCGCATTCTACCTATTCTTCTCGCATTGTTCTTGCGTTTTATTTACAAAATCTTGATTTTCTCAATTTTCAAGTTATTTCTCTTTATTATTAAGCGTGCGGTATATTACATTAAAAAAATATATAATATACATTCCCATAAGCAGACACGTACAGTCTTCCCTGAAAAAGGGGTTACATTGGCAAAATGAATCATTTGTTACAGTATGGGTGGTCAGCCTCATACCAATCTATAAGTCAAGGAATGCATCACTGTAAAAATCATCCAATTTGTTACAATTTTACTTCGTGTAGGTAGGCTAAGAGCATGTGATAAGAAAGTTGCCGCTTTTCCATTTTATGAGGCCTCCTGTTGAAGTTGGCTGACGTCAAAGGCTTCCCAGTCTGCAGGATCTGCCTTCCTGTCATGATGCGGCTTAGCGAGACCTAACTTTGGTCGGCCGGGACACAACTAGGTCCCTCCTGCAACGTTTTATAGCTGAACGTCAAGGAGATGCAAGTATTAGTCTTTTAGGACAGTTGATTAGAGCGGAGTTGCTTAGTCAACTCATTGATTTTCATGAGAAAGTATACCATTTAAAAAAAACACAGTGCTGTATTTTCACATGTTAAGCATTTATTTTACCTCGAGTGCTTTCGAATTGTTTATGTCATTGAAACTCTCTAAAACTTCATGTTTTTAAAAAAATGAAACTTTCTCAAAAAAAATATTTTTCAGTGTGTGTTTACAATTAAAATAACTACACAGTCAAATAAAAAAACGGATATTAGACGAACAGTTATATGAGAACTTACATTTTTCTCGACGTTTTGTTAGCTACGATTTTCTGACGACTTTCTATAAGCAAAGAACAAGAGCAGAGAGCTCTTGAGGTGTGATTCACACAAAATCAGCGCCTACCAAATTAATCATCCTAACATAATTATTACCTGTCAATCTTTCAGTCAACTACAAAGCTGTCAAATACCACTGAATACTTAATAATCAAATTGTAGACTTGTAGAGCCCATGTTTTCTTGCTTTCTCTATATTGTGTTTTGGCACTCAATAATTACATAAGATGAACACAATAACAACACCTGCGCACAACGTTTGCACAGGCATGAATTTAAAACTGCCAACTTTCTGGAAAAAAAATCTTAGAGTAACCAAAGTGAAGCATACAAGCATCAGGTATCGATCTTTTGAAATTTCGATATTTGTTTTACATTTTGACACATTTACGTACTGTTTTTCATGGCTGATTTCGTCTGAATGGACTTTTGAGTCTCCGGCAAGGGCCACTCCACGTCCTCACAGAGTTCGTAATACACTTGGTCACTGCCTAGTTCCCTTTTCAAAGATATTACCATCACAATGGAGCAGAGTTCACCAAGTGAAACAATACTCCCGGCAGGGCTCAGCTGAAAACTTGGATAATAGCGAGGAAAGTCTTTTTGTGGTCCATTTCAGTCGGTGACTATGTTTTGTTTATCACCTCGACAAAACAAGTATTTTAAATATTTTTTTTTATATCGATAAAAAATTGTCGGTGCTATGGGCAAGAGCGCCAAGATCGGCGTGTTGCGAATAAAATAACGCTGGTTCGATCTTGAGCATAACTTTTACCCTAGTTCAAAATATGGTATGGCGACGCAAATAAGCTAAATATATAGTGCACCTTGCCGCGTTATCCTCGAAGGATCTCGCATGTGGCGAGGGAAACCTATTTATTTTTACAGGTAAGTTGTGATTTTTAATTTATAATTCATTTGACTAATAAGAAAACTAATGAACTATTAATGCTTAATTTGAATACCTGTCGGTCAGGATTTTTTTTATTTTTTTTATTTGCGTTCCTCATCACAAACTTTATGAGAGTAAAAAAAGTTGTGCATTACCTGGATACTTTTGTAGATCTGGATTTTGTTTAAGAATTTTTCAAAAGAGAGCATGTAAGGGATTTAACAATTTTGATATGTATTCAGAACTACTTATAAAATGAAGGTTTTTTTTTTGATAAAACCCCATCAGATACCCTTATTGGTTATAAGAAATGCAGGAAACGTTTTTGATAAGGTTAAAGGAAGAAAAATTAACCGCAGGTATAGCCTATGATTCAAAAACCATCAAATGGTACTTATATAGGTAATTGTCTTAAAATAGAAGGCTCTTATAAGGTTTAAAATTTGTACCTTAGAGCATAAACAACGGTAGTCACATTTAGTAAAATGTGCAGGAAACGAGTTTTAGTGAAAATGTGCACTTTTTTAAACCATCATAACTTCTAAACTAGACGAGATATTTTTGATCTGTAAAAACTGTTTATCTTCTTTTATCGATATTTATTTAATGTGAACAACGTATGTGGAACTTCCGTGGTTTATGCCCGCACTTTTATGTGCATCCCATATTTATTACACTTGATATCTCAGTAACTATGAGTCCGAGGACTCCAATATTTTTACCACTTATAGAACAGATAATTATAATAATTTCTGCACCATTAACTCAAAAACGCAAAAAAGTTGACTTCCGTTGTTTGTACTCTAAGGTACAGAAATAAGTACTAATGAATTGCTAGTATACCCTATGTTTAAAACACCATCAAATGGAGCTGCCTTGGTCAGAAGTCATTTAAAGAAGGCTTGTAAAGTACCAGTTAACTACTAGTATATTCTATGATAAAACCACCAAAAAATGGTACCTTCTTGAAGACTTTTTAAGTACCAGTTAGCTGCTAGTATATTCTATGATAAAACCACCAAAAAATGGTACCCTCTCGGTCAAAATTCATGTTCAAAAGACTTTTAAAGTACCAGTTAACTGTTTGTATATTCTTTGATAAAACCACCAAAAAATGGTACCCTCTTGGTCAAAATTCATGTCAAGAAGGCTTGTAAAAGGTTTAAATTAAGTACCAATTAACTGCAGGTATATTGTACGGCTATAGCGCCATCAAATGGTACTTGGCGGGTTGGGTCGGATAAACAAAGGCCCTAATAAGATGGATAAACATGGTGGTAAGACAAATAATCAATATTGATTCGCGGTCAGCCCAAGAAGCGGGTTAAACCGCTCCAGGACACTAAACGTGAACTACCAAATGAATTTCGGTCGATCGATTCTGGTATTTCGATGCCTGTCAATCTTTTCTACTTCTTTAACTTTCACATATTAAGTAATAACATAGAGGAGCAGAAACTTACTTACTGCATTGATACATACTACATATGGGTATCGCCGTCGAAATTTGTACCTTTTGTCTTGTGCGTGTGTCACATAATGATTTTCAGTGTTGCGACCCCTTCGGGGATAACTCGGCAAGAAGTTACGCTATATGTGTAGCTTAGTTGCGTTTATTTTTATTTTAAGAAAGTAAAATTTTTAACCAATATTAAAATGCCTTAATCTCACAAATGTGACGTAGCGCGGTAACGGTTACGGTAGCGTTCGTCAATAAAAAACACGCCCGACATAATCCTAAAATTGATTTATTTGAAAACTAATAATACCAGCGACTATAAAAACACACAATCTTAAGCAGCACTAATGTCTCTAAGTAGACAATACACAATTGACAACAGATTCTGATATTTACCCTAATAATTCTAAGCTAAATCCCACTCAAAACTATTACGACAAGTTTACGGCTGAGACGTAGACCCGGGTTCTCAGAAGAAAATGAAGGTAGCGAATTAGTTTTTTAGTGTTTTCCATACTGCATCAAAGAGGTACCATACGCGAAAAAATACTTAGGGATGCAAGATTTTTGTCAGTTTCAATGAAAATGGTTAAACACTAAAAAAAAAATTTCGGAACCAAAAATGGAGACAACCATTAGCAACTAATATTTCGTGTATAAATAAATAAATATTATTGTGGCTAGTACAGAAAACAAAAGATACGTTACTAAGGTATATGAAAAAATACTAAACTTTATAAAAATTTGACTATTTTTTATCGTATCTTGCCATCAAAGGGTCAAAAACGGATTGCGGACATGTAAAATTTGTATGAGAATGGAAAAAAGGCGATTTTGTTTTATTTTTTAATTACATCGCCACTTAATGCTTTTTGCAGATTTTTTTTTGTATTTCGATACGCTTTTTAAATACTTTACTCTAATAATTTTAGAATTTAGTAGAGATCACCAGTTTTTATGAAAAAGCTGAAAATCATTAGGGGACACACGCACAAGACAAAAGGTACAAATTTCGACGGCGATACCCATATAGAACAAATTTGTCTTCAGTCCTGGTAAACGTTGCAGTGCTCTAACCTGTGTTTTCTTGCTATCTCTATTATTAGTGTTTTGACACCCAATTATAACACATGCTATAATGTCTGAAAATAATGCCACTTTATTTTATTATTCACCAATTTTAGCGATCACAAGATTTATAACGTGGACTGGTTCAGGCAGCCTACATTTATTCGCAATGTGGCCAACTTTCTAGAAACATTTTTACATTCACCCGAGTTTTTTTGTACACGTGGGAATGCAACTGTGAAAATCTTTGTTCTTTCTTACTAAGGACCATTGTTGTCAGCAAGTTAAAACAGATATGTTTATTTTCAAGACCACATAATATCATAACTCAAATAAGAATTAAAAAGACATTGCCGTGATGATTGGCGCGGTCGTAAGCTGAGAGACGAGCCGAAGGACTGCGGAAGTGGTCGTGTTCTTTTGGCAAAACCCGATGTCTCCCGAAGCTGCACGCTGCATGAGTTCGGACACACTAGTCTGGGGCGAGATGTGATAAAGGGTAAAGATACCTCTCAATTTTTAAACATAACAAAATTTATTTTTTGGAATACTTTAGTGCAGCATATTTGTATGCATTTTCCAGTTGGCTTGCATGAATTAAGAATCTTAAAAATGTATGTATATCTTTACAAATAAGACAACAGATTTACAAAAATACAGTACGCTGCCTAAGTTCTTGTTTATCGTATACGCCATTGAGAAAATTTTACATGAGCAATGTTTACATGTGTACTGGACCAATGTGTCTTATGAAAACAAGAACTGGAGGAGCGAGTAGCGTAACACAGTTTGACAGACACAATGCTAGTCAAACAATTGTGCCGCAATAATTTGGGACCTCCGAGCTGGAAGGTCCTAATCGCAGCCCCTCAGGGGTAATCCTGGAACCAGGGGCTTCCAGCGTCTTTCCTTGCTGGCAGAGGACCCTTGGGGACGTGACAGACATTTGTAACAACACCGCACACTTAGCGAAAGAAAAATTACATTTGTAGTATGTGTCTCCAGGTCCCCCATGCAGGAGATGCTTGACATTTCCCGTGTTTTATTTCTTATGAAATTATATATTTTATTTCATGAAGGTATTATTTGTTTTATAAAAAGCTGGGAAAATTTTATGCAATTTTCATCAACATCATCACTCGACTTTCACGCTGAAGAAGCCCATTGCAGACCTGGGTGAAACAAACGTCCGAAAGCTCTAGCTTCTACAGACAACGACAAATATAATCTAAGTTGCAAAGATATTATATTAACATTTAATGCTCATATTAAATGCAAGCCCACAAACAGACACGTATTGTTCGCGCTGACAAATTCTGAATGTGTACTTTTTTTTTCTTTTATAGATTTGTGAAGAGGAATACAAATCACCAACCTTTTCCGCCTGGCCAGAAACAGGTATTAATATCATCAATTAATCATTCATTATTGTTTATTTTAATGAATTATTAATTAATAATTGCACTATAACATCTGTTGAACCAGGGTCAAAGTTATGGTCAAATGACCCAGGCGGGTTATTCTATTCCATACACGCTAGAAAGATCAGCAGGCTTGGTCACCTCGACCATAGCACCGACATACTTAGAAATTAAATCCAAACCTCAAATGAACATTAACAATGTAACTTTTGACGACCTTTCACGAAACAGAGGTGACATTGGCAAAGTGAACCATTTTTTTACAATATGGATGGTCAGCGTTACACCGACCTATAAGAAGTTATAATAAATATCTCTTCCGTATTTTTTCTGTATTATCTGGCATCTACCGTGCGAAGTATTCAGTGTTTTTTTTAATTTGTATAAAAATTAAATTCGTTTTTCTTTCAAGTGCCGTATTAATGTGAAACAAATTATGTTGCGTGTGGTCTAAAAATGGTTTAAACTGGTTCGTATGTCGGAATCAGGAAGGATGGTAGAGAAGAGAGGAATCCTGGGCAAAAGTGGAGAGGACTACAACTCGCAGAAATCAAACTCGATGTATTTTAAACACGCCATTTATTTGGCTCACTGCCGCAAACACATGTTGACAGGTTGACGGTCAGAGCACAAGAGAAAGTTTTACAACTAAAAAAATGAGACAAGTCTTCTTCCTCTTTTAACTTTTTAGTTGTTAGACAAAATGATATTTTTTTTTTTTTTAAGAAATCCTGTGCGGGAGACTCCCTAGATTCGAGAGACTCTAGGGGTCTATGACACTTGTTGTAGTGCCGCAGAGGTGTACGAGCTTGGTCGTCGCTACAAAGCGCCAATACTCAAGCAAGACCCATTAGACATCAAAATAGTCTTCTTCTTCTTTTAATACTAGTTATCATATTAAATTCAACCAGCGTGTTTTCTCACTTTAAATATTTTCATAATCTGTTCCATAAATTAAATTATTATTTGTATTAGTCAACAATCTTATTTCACATAATTTTAAAGCTTATTTGACTAAAATAATTTACATTTCCGTAACATTTTATTAGATAGTTGTATGTTTTGGAATTTTTACAATAATGGTGTTAAATCCACGTCATGTGCACATACATACATACACGAGTGCATAGATGGCAAGCGAAAGAAAAACAGAAAAGTTTTGCAATAAGCCTTCCACGCGGCATAAGACGACAGAGGCAAAAGGAAGCATTCTCTTCCGTACCCCCAGTATAAAAGCTTACGTCCAAACTCAACCATAGCGCTTTACAAATAATATATACTAAAATGATAATGTATATCTAACAAGTAAAAAAACACATTGTTATATTTTCATTAGTTGAGCATTTATTTCACCTGGGGTATTTCCGACTCGCTTACGTCACTTTCAAGAGGACACTGATACAAAATTGACAAGACAAACCCCATTGAGAAATGAGAAGTATGAGCCACGACAAATAGGTCCTTTTAAGAGATGGTGTGATAGCTGACAGTCTGGATCCCAGGAGAAAGGAGAAAGTAGCGGCACAAACAGATCCTTTGGCTCAATAAAAGTATGACCATTTCACTTTTCTTTTGCAGCTCCTTTATTGGCTGCGAGTCCCAAAGAGGATCGAGTACAAACTATTTGTCTCGGTTTTTAACACTCTCAGAGGAGTTGCCCCATCCGACTTGTGTGAATTTTGCAGAGTCTACCAAATAGATGGCAGACAACGCACTCTTTGTTCTGCACTGGGTGACGGTGTACATAGGCTTCAACTGCAGCTTTGGTGGAACAGAACGGGTTTGAAGACAGGGTTTTTAGTTCGGCTGGTCTATCTTGCTGGAACAGTTTACCTCTGAAGCGCTATTTTGCTAAATTCTTTACGACCTTGAGGTGACGGGATAGCCATTTTTGTCCAAAAATAGGGTGTACGGTGATTTTATTAAATATGGACTTCTTTTGCATAGCAAGCTCCGATTTGGGTTAATATCTAAAGTGTAAAGAATTTAGCCTAAGAACGCTTCTGGAGTTGAGAACAGAGACCAGTTGCATGAAGTTGCTTAAGATACATTTGTTTAACAGAAACTTCAGCACATAAAAACTCCCTTTGAGGTGACTAATGCCACTAAACGGCGCTATTTAAAATTATCCAATTAATACATTATTAATAGGAAGAAGAAGACATATTCGAGCAAACGCTTAAGTGAAGTTTTTTACTTGTTTGTGTAGGTTTTTACTGGTACAAGGAAAACAGCAGCGGATAAGACGGCTAAACTGGAAGAATGCAAGCGTCGCGACGCCTCAGAGACAATTTGTTTTGCATTAGTGCGTAAAGTGGGAGAGAAAATATGGGGTAGGAAAAAAGAAAAGCAAATAAAATTCATATACTAGCACAGGCCTGGCCAACCCGCGGCCCGCGGGCCGCATGCGGCCCGCGGTGCCTTTACGTGCGGCCCGCGGTCATGTGTGATGATTTTTTTAAATATTGTATTTATATATATTTTTATTTAAGAACTTAATTGTAGTTAAATTTGTACAATTTTGAAATCAAAACTACTCCAGAACTTTTTTAGTGAAAACACTATTTGACTGGACTTGAGATATTTTTCAGCGATTTGAGTTGCAGCGGCAACAAATTTAAGGCGCGTTATAAAGCTATGTAAATCTGCCGTTATTATTTCTTACACTTTTAGGTCTTAGCAAAATTGATACAGTAATGAAAAAAATCAAGCATGTTTATTAATTTTTTAGCTAAATTATAAAGCTTGAACAAAATATAAAACTTAGGAATTGCCACCACAAAAAATATTTAAAAAAACGCGTTTTTTGTTCATTTTTAGCTTTTTTTGTGTGTGCTGTATTTCGTTTTTTTTTTATTTTTAATTACAGAACTATGTATTGTTTAGCTTCCGTACTTAACATTTTTTTTATAATTTCAATAGTTTTTGAGTAAATATGAAAAAACTGACACTACTTTTAATCATGGAGTTCTATTAAAAATCCATGCTTTTAATGAATTTAAGTTTAATTAAATCAAAGAATATAGTTTTTCCATATTTACTCAAAAACTATTGACATTATAAAAATTTAAGTACGGAACCTAAACAATGTATAGTTCTGTAATTAAAAAGCAAAAAAAAAAATCCGAAATACAGCACACACGAAAAAAAGCTAAAAATGTAAAAAAACGCGTTTTTTTTTAAATATTTTTTTGTGGTGGCAATTCTTAAGTTATATATTTTGTTCAAGCTTTATAATTAATATAAAAAATTAATTAACATGCTTGATTTTTTTCATTACTGTAACTAATTTTAAAGACCATAAAGTGTAAGAAACAAAAACGGCAGATTTAGCTTTATAACACGCCTTAAGCGTTTAGGGGGGGGGGGGAAATCAAGAATTTTTTCCTGTCAAGTTAAGGGTTAATTAATCATTTTCATTGATAAAATATTTTTCTATTGTTAAAACAAATTTTATGTTGTTTACTACATAAATTATTTTTTTGTTGTTGGTTCAATGCGTGTTTTCTTTTCACATCTGGTTATATATATATATATATATATTTTGTAAAATGTTTGTATGTGTGGCCCTTGGGGAAATTTTAGGCCATCAATGCGGCCCGGGGTGCAATTTGGGTTGGCCAGGCCTGTACTAGCAGAATAACAAAATCTTCTTTATTTTTTTCTTGTTTTGCACCGATGATCTTATTATTCAGTGACATAAAGCTTTGTATGAGGCTGACCACTCTTGCCGGCCTTCCCTGAAACAGGAGTGACATTGACAAAGTGAACCGCTTTTACAGTACATGTGGTCAGCCTCATACCAACCTATAAGTCAAGGAATACAAACAATTAATTACACTTCAGTGTATAAAACAAACAAACAATAAAAATTAAAACTTACAAAATATATTCCATCAAAAAAGTGTTTTTTTTTTTTTAAAGCCTGAGCCTTAAACGCCAGCATTACAGATCAACCCCTTTTGTTCATATTAGATTTGTTATTTTATTATTTTGTAAGTAGGTACGCATACATCATGTGTGAGCTTGAATTTACACGTGTTTGGTTCAGAGCATAATGAAACTTTAATATGAAATATTATATTTGCTAATGATAATGTCAACTCTTGATAATGACCTGAGTATTGAAGGTCGAAAGTGCTCGAGATATAAAATATTATTGTGAAAATTAAACTACGTTAAAAAAAAAAATATATATATATTTGCAACTTAGATTACGAATTATAAATCCATAGAGACTAGAATAAGTTCTGAAAATATAAAAAATACCATGTATAGCAGTCTCTTTTTACAATCTACACATAAGGCAGCTTCAAGACGGTTCTCTTTTTTCCACGTTTTCTTCAACCATCTACTTGCACTCTACACACCCTGAACCTCGCTGCGTTTCTACCCTCACGCTACCCTCAAGCTACCCTCAAGCTACCCTCAAGCCACCTCATTCTCCCCCCGCGCCGCCTTTACAATCAAATATTCAAAAGCGTGTGTGGAAAATTGCACTTCCTTATTCCAATTCTGATATTTCCTAGTGCGGTTTCCTAGGAATTCTCTCCTAGACCGCCCACGAATCCTCTCCCAGAATACTTTTAAAATGTTTCATTATAAAATATTCAGTGGGGTTCAGCAGGTAAAACTTTTTGTATTACAATGTTTCTGACCACCCACTGTGTAAGAAACGCAAGGGGTTTTTTAATCTAAGTTGTATAAATATATATAGTATAAATAAATGAATGAAAAAGGTTCATTCCACGTGCAAATGCATAAATAGACACGTGTAAAATCATGTTTACATCTTTACACTATCTATAATCTAAGTTGCAAGGATATATTCATTCAAAGCTCTCAGATGTATGCCCACAAACAAACACGTGTAGTTCGCGCTTACAAATGCTGATTGTGTACTTACAAATAAAATCCAAACCTCAAATGAACATAAACCCTGCAACTCTTGCCGACATTCCCTGAAACAGGGGTGACATTGGCAAAGTGAACCATTTTTTACAGTATGGGTGGTCAGCCTCATACCAACCTATAAGTCAACACATGTTATAAATATACAATAGGGTATTTGCAATAGTAAGGAACTTGGTAAAAAGTGTATCAATATGATTTTTGGGTTCTAATAGTCTCCAAATTAAACACTGGTCTTCTTTTAGGATATTTATTTTAAAGTAAGATTTATTTTTTTATTTTTACATTTAATTTTGCAATTTAAATTTATTTATTTCACAGATGGTTTGTGTTCACTTATGCTGTTGTAGTATGCACAGGTATAAGATTGCAAAAGAACTCCCTTCGAAATTCGGCGAGTGAAATGGATTGATAATTTAACTTTACTAACATCAGTTAACTCGTCTCAACAAAATGAATGAAAACTGAATCACTCAATAGGAATGATGTCGTACATTTCATAAAGTAAGGTCCTTCGGATGTATGAAATGAAGAAGAAGTTAAAGTGTCATAGTGTAGGAATCTTTGTGCACGGTCACACTCTCTACCCGGCCGTGTGACGTCATATATCACGTCAGAAACATTTTCGCGGATAATGCGCCCAGGACGGGACGCTTCTGCGGTGCCGCGACATAAATTTGCAAGTTTTTCGCACACTTACAAAAATGGTCTTACTGGGTGAAGATGCGCCTGAAGTTTGTTGTTTGAAGTGTAATGCATTTGTATCATTTCAGTTATTCTCTTCAACGGTACCCCGACTTGATCTTTGTTTACCGCATGATGTTTACCGTTGTTCACATCAACTCACCTCGATCGAGCAACTAAGCTACACATATAGTGGAACATCTTGCGTGCGTTATCCCCGAAGGGTTCGCATGTGGCGATTCGGGACCTATTTATTTTTACGGGAAAGGGAACTGGCCTCACACCAACTACTTTCAGTTGAAGTGGGGGTTTCCCAGCTCCCGGAGGGTCTGGTTCTCATTTCTTGTGAAGGCTCAGTAAACCTTTAGATCGAACCCTTGCTCTCGGCATGGAATGCAAGCATTCTACCTATACCCTTAGTACGAGTTGCAAAACATAAGAAAAGTTAAGTTTACGGAAAATATTAATGAATGATTTCTCCCAAAATCTGCCGTTTTTGTTTCTTACACTTTATGGTCTTAGCAAAAGAGTTACAGTGATGAAGAAAATCAAGTTTAAACAAACAAAAACGGCAGATTTTGGGGAAAATCACTCTTTAATAATTGCCGTAAACTTTACGTTACTACAGTTTTGCAACTCGTACTAAGGGTACTGAGAGCTGGGAAACCCCCACTTCAACTGAAAGTGGTTGATGTAAAGCCGGCCCTCTTACCCCTAAAAATAAATAGGTCCCGAATCGCCACTTGCGACCCCTACGGGGATAACGCAGGCAAGAAGTTACACTTTATGTGTAGCTCAGTTGCGTTGCGTTGACATTTCGCGTGGTGTATGTTTTTGTCTACAAAGAAACTTCCAGAACGTCGTATAATATTGCATACGACTCTCAGCTGGCCATACAAACGCATTCACACGCTCGCTCTCTTAGCATTTCCGCCGACGTCGGTTGTGATTCCGCAGGCGGCGTTTTATTCCGCGGCGATTGAATAAAACATTTCCAATATGCTGCGTATATTTTAGAGCAGATAAATAGCTTTGTGTATCCCTTAATATAAGATAACAGAAATGTATTGTGCGTTGTATAGAGACAAAGGCGGAAAACTAGGATTCGCTAATGCTAAAAAAGCTACTGAGCTGCACATGTAGAGTAGCTTCTTGTCCTCTAGAATATGACGTTAGCAACTCGAAAGTACTTGAGTAGAAATAAATCACCACCTTAAAGGTAAAACTAAATAAGTGCTGATTCACTGATTTGATAAAATTGTGAACAAAGCGTTTTATTGTTAGTAGCTTCACACATTAAGTTCACTAATTATAAGGCAGTGTTCATGAATGCGTTCTTAACTGAAGAATTTTCACATTTTTTTAGTTTATTCTCTCGTAGAAAAAGGAGCATTTATCTAAAAAGCCCTTGTTGTCTTCATATCGCTCCCCCAGTTCTTGTTTACCGTATACCTACGTCAATCTTGTCAAATATGACTTTTTCATGCAGTTGTCTTATGAATCAAATTGTACACAATCTGAGCTAAGAAAAACCGTAAAACTCGATAATGTGAGAGTTTTTTTAAATATTTTGTAAATAAATTTCTTGTTTTCATAAGACACATTGGTCCAGTACACTTGCAAACATTGCTCATGTAAAATTTTCTCAATGGCGTATACGATAAACAAGAACTAAGGCAGCGATATGTCATTTATTCAGTTTTACCTTTAAGGTATCGAAATGCTCAATTTTTGAAAGTTGAACTATGTTTTCTTTTTATAAACATACCTTCTCATAATTGTTTTATACTATTTAAATTGTGGATCCATCCAAACTTATAATAATTTAAGTTACAAAGATATAAGATTCATATGGAATGCACGCACACAATCAGAAACGTGTCAATTCGCAATTGAACATGCAGATGCGGACTGACAAAATAAAAACCCAGATCTCAAACGAACACAAGACTTGTTTTCGGAGACCGTGCTTTTGCAGTGGCCGGCCAAATGAAACCAATGACAAATGAAAGTAATGAGGATATTTTGAAAGAGGAAATAAAAGCAAGCATAAAAGAGCTGAAGAATGGAAAGGCTGCAAGTATGGATGGATTGAATGCTGAGATGTTAAAGGCAGGAGGAGAATATGTGGTAGAGTGGATGTTTGAATTATGCAAGATGTGTATGAAAGACAGGGTAGTACCGATGGACTGGAGAAAGGCGGTCATTGTCCCTATTTACAAGGGTAAAGGGGACAAGAAAGACTGCCGTAACTTCAGGCCCATTAGTCTCCTTAGTATACCTGGGAAAGTCTTATGCAAAATTGTCATAAAAAAAGTGAGAATGGCCACCGATCACAGGGTCTCTGATATTCAATCTGGCTTTATGCCAGGACGAGGTTGTGTGGACCAAATCTTTACTCTCAGACAGATTGTTGAAAAACATCTGGCTGTGAGGAGGGTGGTCTACGCAGCATTCGTAGATCTTGAGAGGGCCTTTGACTCGGTGGACAGATGTATGCTGTGGAATGTTCTCAGGAAGTACGGTGTGAATGATAATCTTCTGAATGTGATACGTGCCATCTATGAAAATAGTTCGGCATGTGTAAGAGTGGATGGGAGATATAGTGACTGGTTTGATGTATATAAGGGAGTGAGGCAAGGCTGCGTGATGAGTCCATGGTTGTTTAATATAATCATGGACAGTTGCATAAAAGAAGCTGGAATATCAGAGAGCGGAGTGAAAGTGGGTGAAACAAGAGTTGGAGTACTTCTTTATGCTGATGATGCTATAGTTTTAGCTGACTCGGCGGAGGAACTCCAAACGATGTTAACCAAACTAAATGATGCATTTTGTAAGAATAGCTTGAAAGTAAATGCGAATAAGACAAAAGTATTAGTTTTTGACAGGAATGAAGTATGTGAGGAACTTACAATTAATTTGAATGGAATAAAAGTTGAAGTAGTGAATGAGTTTGACTATTTAGGAAGTAAGTTTGAGGCGAATGGTAAGATGACGAAAGAATTAGAGAAGCGTGCCAGCAAAGGAAGATGCGTGATAGGAGCGTTTGGTAGAATAGCGAAGAATAAAAGGATACCAAAGAAAATGAAAATGGCGGTACACAATTGTATTTTGTTGCCGACCCTGATGTATGGAAGCGAGTCATGGACGTTGAATGAAAGAGAAGTAAATAAGGTATGCACCGTAGAAATGGCCCATCTGAGAAGTATGACAGGAAAAACACTGAAAGATAGAGTGAGAAACGAATGGGTTCTAAATGAATGCGGAGTAAAAGAAAGCGTGAAAGTGAAAGTTCAAAGAAGTGTGATGCGATGGTTTGGACATATTGAAAGGATGAATGAAGACCGACTGACAAAAAGAGTGTATAAAGGGAATGTAACAGGTAAGCGTGGAAGGGGAAGACCTAGGAAACAATGGATTGATCAGATAAATGAGATTGCGAATGAATGGAATCTACAGAGTGGAAACAAGAGAAGAGCATGCATGAAAAGAGTGATGAAATTAGATGAGATGAAAGAAGTATGCAAGGACAGAGTCAAGTGGAGGCACTTGTGTGGAGGTACTGGCCACCCCTAGAGGAAAGGCGGCAGGATACAAGACAAGACAAGGCCCTGCGACCTGGAATCAACTACCACCAGAAATCTGGAGGTCTAAGACGGTTGAGGACCTAAAGAGGAGGATGAAGACATTTTTCTTCGCCCAGTAAAATACTAAGCGCCCTTGGAGTGACATTGAGTCACGAAACGGCGCTGATAAGGAAATCATCATAATCATCATTATCACAAACATGCAACTTTTTTAACCTTTTCCTGCAAAAGGAGTGACATTGGAAAAATAAAATATTTTGGGCAAAATATTTTATCTGTCTCATACCAACCTATCTATAATCTAGGTTGCAAAGACATATTGACTAATATTTAACGCATACCCACAAGCAGGCATATGTAAGTTTGAGCTTACGCCTACTGCATGTGTACCTACAAAATAAAACAAACCTCAACGAACATAAATTTTGCTCCTGCCACAAGCTTCTGCCACCTTTCCCTGAAACCGAGGTGGCATTGGCAAATATTAACCAAGTTTTTACAGCAGGGCCCCATGCTAACCTAATAACCTAATCTTTGTAATTTATCTCCATTTTATAAACTTTTAATTTGTGTACCTTAAGGTAATTGTATGTATATACTTAAAAAAAGTTTAATGAGACATAAAATTTAGGTGGCATTTGTAAAAATAAACATTTTTTATAGTATGTGGGGTCAGCCTCAAACTAACCTAACCTGTATATAAAGGTAAAACTAAAAACAATTAAGTAGATTAAGTACTATTGATTATTTTTTGGTTCACAACTAAAAGACGCTACATCTATCTTCGTGTAACTACTTGCTAAAATGCTGTCGTTTCTTACACTTCAAGTAAATCAAGAAAAAGTGTGAGCACACTTTAGCAAGGAAAATAAGTTGGCAAGTTATTCAGGCACGATAGAGAGCCTTTCAGGTAAAGTACTCTCCTCCAACGAAATGACAGATTGGAGCAAGTTCGCCAAAGTATCGACTGAGAAAATTATCACACATCCTACCTGTGTTCTAACCATACGTTTAAACTGAGACATTACGTTTCTAAAATAAATTCATCAAAACTAGAACAGCGAACTCTTGAATGTTCTAGTTTTCGTATACTTTTGAGAAAACGTTTTTTTTTAGTGTTGACGTGTAGTTCTTATACTTGAAGTTCTCGGGATAAGTTGTGTCGACACACCTGTCGGGGATCCAGGATAACGGCCCAAACTTCAGGGGCAAGTTTTATCTCTTTTCTGCCCCCCAGAAAGCCTCCAGGATATAGGGGAGGCTGGCCGAGAGACTTCCGGACCAATCGACACTTAGGGTTTTTGGATAAAGCTAGAGGGAGAGGTTTCCTGCCTCGTGAATTTGTCCATTTGGGACATTTCTTTGGGTTGCATGTTAGAACGACACAGTGATAAAATGGCATATGACATAACGGCCGGTCCGTAGTCTTGTGGTAACATTTAGGACTCGTAAATGGAAGGTTGTGGGTTCGAATCCCGGCGGAGCACAAAAAATATACCATTTATATTTTCAAATTTGCTCTTCGCTGAGTTGAAAAATTCATAAGCCTTTACCAAAGACCGGCCACTAAAGGTCCATCTAGCCTTATAGCAACTGGGTCTTATTTGAGAATCGACGCTTTCTAGAGCGACGACCAAGCTCGCAGAGGGCTCTTGAGGTGCGATACACACAAAAACAGCGCTCACCAAATAAATCAGCCTTTTTTTTTAACGATACATGACATAAAGACACATTACAACCGGTCCGTAGTCCAGGTGCTAACACTTTGGACTCGTAATTGGAAGGTTGTGGGTTCGAATCCCGGCGGAGCACAAAAAATATACCATTAATATTTTCAAATTTGCTCTTCGCCGGGTTGAAAAATTCATAAACCTTTACCAAAGACCGGTCATCAAAAGGTCCATGCAGTCTTACAACAATTGGGTCTTGCTTGAGAATTGGCGCTTTTCACAGTGACGACCAAGCTCGCAGAGGGCTCTTGAGGTGTGATACACGCAAATATAGCGCTCACCAAATAAATCAGCCTTTTTTTTTTTAACGGTACATGACAAAACATAACTATGATGAAATTATACAGAAAATATATCAAATGACAAAACAGCACAATGACTAAACATCACATCCCCTAAACGTTACATGAAGAATCATCACGTGACAAAACATCACAAAATATCTTGTCTTTTGTTGTTTTGTCATTGTGATGTACTTTCCTGTGATATTTTGTCTATAATCTATAATCTAAGTTGCAAAGATAATCTAGATTTAAGATTCATATAAGATGCATTATCCCAAGCAGTCGCGCATAAGTTCGCACTTTAACATGCCGTATGTGGACTTACGATAAGAAAACCTTATCTCGAATTAACATTAGACTTACTTTGCAACTCTTTCCGAGCTTCCCTCAAACAGGGGTGACATTGTCAAAGTGAAATATTTTTTACTGTATGAGTTGCTCCTTGACTGATAGGTTGGTATGAGGCTGACCACCCGTGCTGTAAAAATCGGTTCACTTTTGCCAATGCCACCCCGGTTCAGGGAACGGCGGCAGGAGTTCCAAGGTTTATGTTCATGTGAGGCTTTGTTTATTTGTATGCACACATGCAGAATGTGTAGGCGCGAACGTACATGTGCTTGTCTGTAAGCATGCATTTTATATGAGCCTTAAATATTTACATATCTTTGCAGCTTAGATTATAGTGGTCAGTCTCATACGTTAACCTCTAAGTCAAGGAATTGTAATGGTGATTTTTTGTCATGTGATGTACTGTCATCGTGTCGTTTGGTTACTATGCCGTTCTAATCTGTCACCATTTATTTTATTCCTTGACGCGGAAGTAAGGCGAGGAATTACGGGGAAATCTGGGAATTTCAGGAGTAATAAAATGGACTATATTGGAGGCGGTGAAACTATTGAGGGGATCTTTAAATACGTGTTTTAGATTAAATCTGAAAAAACCCTTTCAAAATGCTTGTGATTTTTTTCTACTTATATTTGGTAGAAAATAAATATCAGGTGCTAGTAAATAAAAACTAATTGTAGTATAATCTATAATCTAAGTTACAAGGATATGTTTATTTACAGCTCTCAAATGCATGCCCACAAACAAACACGTGTAGTTCGCATGCACGCATGTAGAATGTGCCTGTACGTGGGCATGCATTTAATATGAGCCTTAAATGTTAGCATATATTTTCAGCTTAGATTATAGATTATAGATTCCCTACTTCGTATTTTATATCACCTTTAACCACCGCACAATCCAATGGTCCATTTCATCCGTTTTTAAATAATAATTAACTTTTGGCGTAGACCATTATTGATGAGAATCTCTCCACGAAACGTAATGAAAGGGTTGAGGGTGAATTAAGTAATTTTAAGCTGCAATGGGGTAAGTTCATCCCCCAGGAGGTACCAGGTGTCCAAGAGGGCTGGGGGGTCGTGAAATCTGGGGGTGGGGCTCATGAAATCTAGGGGCGGGGGGGGCGGCCAACATTGAAAGGTTTTCTATGTTTATTGAATGCTATAAGCTGATTGAAAAGTACATTAATCCATACCGGAAATCCGATGCGTGTAAACAAAACTGATTTTTTTCAGCTGATTCTCGTATTGTCAGCTTTTTTTCACGCAGAGCCTGAAAATACATTGTGTATTTTGTTTGTTTGTGTTTTTTTTTTTTATTTGAATGCCCGTTTTTTGGTATCTGTGACGCAATTGGCTTAAAAAAAATTGTGTATACCAGTAAACCGACAAATGTAATGGTGAAATGTAGTCAAATACCCGAAAGAACAATAGCAAACAAAATGCAGAAATTGTATTACAACATATTATGGGATTTATAATCACAACTGTAAACTGGTATCTAAGTTGTTTTTTACTTCTTCTTTCTCTTCCTTCCTGAGTCCACTCCTGGACATAGGACTCCTCCAACCTTTTTCGAGTTTGTGTATCTGTTGCTGTGTTCAGCCAGGATATGGGTGGATCCTGGAAGCACGCTTGACTCATAGACCCTGCGTTTTAGGTTAACAGGCATTTTCTTGTCGTTGAGGATGTAGAATAGATTTCTTCAGGACACACGATTTTTTGTTTGCATTTAAATATGCAGAACTAGCACTTACAAAATAAAGAAATAAAATAATTTTAATTTGACCAAAGCCCTTCAACTACTGCCAACCTTGAAATAGGGTTAACGCTCCTAAGCTTCGCCTATAGCGTCACTTCTTGCCAAATTCTCGCCGAAGGAGTTGTATGTGGCGAATGGAACCTATTTATTTTTACAGGTGAGGGGGCAGGAGTAACGCCAACCACTTCAAAAGAGTTCGTATGTTTACATGTTTTACGCGTTTTTCTTACATCAGATTGTGAATTATGTGAATTTTGAGACAAATACAATAAGAGTATCATTGCCGCTGGTATAGTCAAGAAGATAAAGCGTCGGCACTCGAATTTGCGTTATTGAAACAATTGCAAATTCGAGCCCTGTCTACGTCGTGTCCTATCGACAGTAACTTTGACCCTGTTTCAGACAGATCGTCCCTTCATAGCTTGTTTGGTTTGTCTACAATTTGATTCAAAGTTGACCTTTGAATGAAATTGTCTTGAGAATCATATTTTTTACAATATGAGCTAAAAAACGCAACACACAATAATGTAAGAGTTGTTTTAAATATTTTAAAAATAAATACCCAGTTTTCATAAGACACATTGGTCCAGTACACATACGAACATTGCTCCTGTGAATTTACTTCTGATGGTTATAAGACAAACAAACACTAATGGGACGAGATGTCATTGGGTAATTAAAGATTCATAATTCGTTCAAATATTAAATAATGGATAAGTAATTTATAATGTGTCTGACCTTTTTCAGCATAAATCCATTTTTCAAAAAAATACTTTTTTTTTTAAAGATGTGGTAGATAAGCCAAACAGACCCTGGGGTGGCGATGTGTAGAGGCATGATGCACGTTGGATGTATTAACACATACACTGTACGTTGCTGCGTATGGAGCCGTTGTAAATTATCCGATCAATGGAGCGTTAAACGGGAAGCCATTTCCAATTCTAGTGCAACCCCCGCCATCCCTTTTTCAGTCCATGAAAGCCCTCGGAGATTAGAAAAACGTACAACTTCCTCCGTATAAAAAGCTGTAGTATTAAATTGTTTATAAATAATTATAAAAAATTATAAAAAACTCAGAGTTTTATTTTCACAAATTGAGTTTTTATTTCCACCTCAAGTACTTTCGACTTATTCACGTCATTATCAAGAGGATACTAAATTACAAAAATTGACAAGACAAATACCATAGAGAAATAAAATAAAAATAATGATTTAGGTACGACAAATAGGTACAATAAGGAAATGACACATAATATAATTACAATATTATATAATGATATAACAAATTGACAAAACAACAAACCATAGAGAAATCTAAATAAAAATAATAATTTATGTAAATAGGTACAATAATGAGATGACACATATTATAATTACAATATTAAAAAATTTACAAAACAAAAACCGTAGAGAAATCAAATTAATAAGTCACGATAAAGAAGCACAATTAGTTAATAACAAAGGTGAGGCAGCAGGAATTTGGACATTGACCAAATTGTAAGAATTAGAATTTTTATGTTTGTGGATTTCTAAAGTTTCTAGGGCAATTAGTTGTCTGCCCTTGCATCCGGAATGGAGAACCCTGACACCGTCATTATTGAACGAGTGGTCATTTTCGATACAGTGGTCCGCCATCTCCGAATAACCAGACAAACCCCTAAAAGCCCTCTTATGTTCTTTCAACCTTACATTTATAGATCTGGAAGTTTGTCCAACATATACGGAATTGCAGTCATTACAAGATAATCGATATACACCCCCACCATCCATACGTTCAATCTTATCCTTATTGTTGAATAATATTTGACCTATATTACTGTTGGTATAATAGGCGCAACTAAAGGTATTTTTTACTAAGTGACCAAGGTTGGTACTCACTTGCCCTACATATAATATTCTTCTCCATTTCTGATCCTTACCATTATCCAAACAATGAGGGTAAATATATTTTTGGTACATGAGTTTTTTTTGTTTAGATAGTAAAAGGTCATTAATAATGGCCTCTTTATACCCATTATTTGACGCTATAGTCTTTATCGTATTCAATTCCAGGTTAAAAGCCTCCCTCTCGAGGGGTAAGTTAATCAGCCTATGAATTAAGGAATGAAAGACAGCCATTTTTTGCGATATAGGATGGTTAGACGTTGCATGAATAATTGCGTCCGTGTATGTTGGTTTTCTATATACACTGAATTTAAATTTATTGTTCACAATATTAATACTAAGGTCTAGGAAGTTTAAGGTATTATTTATCCCTATTTCCATGGTAAATTTTAAATTTTTGTTTAATGAATTCAGATAATTAAGAAATAACTCCAATTGTCTCATACTTCCTGACCATACACACAAAATGTCATCAACATATCTATGATAAGAAGAAATACAGTTTAAAAGGGTGTTTTTTGATTTAAACAAAGAATTTTCAAAATAGTCCATATATAATTCAGCAAAAAGAGGTGACAATTGATTTCCCATTGGAAGAGAGTTTAAAATTTGATAGAAATTGTTATTAAATTTAAAATAATTTTGGTCCATACATAGAGTGGACAGGTCTAAAATTTGTGTTTTTTCTGTTAGATCCACATTCTTATGATCTTCTTATGATCTTAAAACTCTGTGTTTTTTATAATTTTTTATAATTATTTATAAAAATGAATTTTCACTGTGTGAATACACAAACTTTAAAAAGTTTAAATTGTTTACGCTATTTATTTATTCTACTGCCAAGTAATGAGGGCCAACAATAGACAGAAAGAGTGTTACAATGGATAATCACTTACAGTGGCATACAATACTTTTTAAGTCAGTGAAAACCCTCGGAGATTAGAAAAACGTACAACCCCCTCCGTTAAAAGCAGATAAATTTTTACTTATATTTCACAATAATTATTTATGCTACTACCAAATCATAGGGGTCATTATAACACGAGTGCTATGGTGTTGTACCCAAAACCAACAATAGGCAGTAAGAGTATTATAATGGATAATTACTTGCAGTGGCATACAACACTTTTTAAGTCCATAAAAACCTTATTAAAAAAACGAACAAACCTCTGCGCACAAAGCAGTACGCAACTTTACGCAACTAAGCTACACATATAGTGAAACTTCTTACCTGCGTTATCCCCGAAGAAGTCGCATTTGGTGATTCGAGACCTATTTATTTTTACGGGTAAGGGGGCCGGCCTCACACCAACCACTTTCAATTAAAGTGGGGGACTACGTATTATAAATGTGTACCTAATGTTTCACAATATTTATTAATGCTATAGCCAAGCTATGAGAGATGCCATTGTAACACGAGTGTCATATTTAAAACCAACAATGCCCAAACAGATTGTTAGAATGGCTAAGTACCTGCAGTGGCTTACAATACTTTTTATTAAACACAAAGTTTTATTTTCACAAATAGCTCAGTTGGTAGAGTGCTTACATTGCATGCCAAGAGCTTGGGTTTGACAGTGTCAAAAATGATTTTTCATTTCGGGATAAAAAGAAAAGTACCGGCAAGGTTCATTTAATCTTCACAAGACATGTGTACCAGCCCCAAGGGGAGCTGGTAAATTCTGACTCCAACTGAAGTGGTTGGCGTAAGGCCAGCCTAATGTTAAACTCGACACATGCAATCCCTTAGGGGGAAAACGCGACAAGAATTTACACTGTATGTATTGCTTATCAGCGTGCATTTATTTCACATCAAGTACTTTCGACTTGCTTACGTCATTTTCAAGAGGCTGTTGAGGTGTGATTGTCACAAAACAGCGCTCACCAAACAAACTCATGTAACTGTAATCTTTTCCATTACGCTAGAGGGGGCCAGAGCCTCTGCAGATTTTCCTCCATTCATACCTCTTTCAGTTCGTTCATATTTTAGAAATTATCACCATAACCTTTTTCATACATTTCCTTATATTCATCATCCTAATATCAAAGTCGCATAGACCTACATATTCTTTGATACCTGAAGAGTCTCCGGCAAAGGTTTCTTAAAAAAAAATACAGGCCATTCTCAATCCAATAATTAAGATCCAAAAAACCTTATCAACATGTTCTAGGATCTTTGTTAAAGAACCTACCCTTGTGGGGCATAATATGATCAACCTACTTGGGTGCTTTTCTCCGTTCCACCTTTCTTCTCCTCCTTCATCCCTCCCACCCCCTTCCTTTCCCATACGTCCTTATTTCCTATCTGTCAGGATTCCGCAGACGTCTTCCACAGCCAGACCGAGTAAAATACTTCAACTTTTCCAAAGCGTTTCATCAATAATGTATGAAAACTAAATCCCTCACCAGATGCGTCAATTGAATTTCCTTTCATTTTTAATTTTACGTAAAGTTTTTTTGTCACTTCTGATGCTATGCGTCTTCCATGCGAGTGTATGGAGCACTCCAAGAAAAAGACGAACTAGGTAATCGCTTTTTCGTTTCTTCTTTTTCTTCTTTTTGTGTGTGATGGCTATCGGCAGCTTTCTGTCGTGAAGACTGAGAAGTTCTTTTGAAGAATTTACGCTTTATAAGTACCTTTTTTTTTGTTAACCAGGATATTAATTTTAAATCCGGTTTTAAGTCGATTTTATTGTAGTGAAAAATGGGTTTAATATTAGATTTTGTGTGCGTCTTTTCACGTCAACTGAGCAGGAACAGATTTTTAATATAAAAAATTGTCACAAATCACTTTGCTAATGTCACCCCTGTTTCAGGGAAGGTCGGAAAAAGTTGCTGAGTGTTTGTTCATTTGAGGCTTGGATTTTAATTTGTAACTACACATGCAGTATTTTTAAACGCGAACTTACACGTGTATGTTTGTGGGCAGGCACTAAATATACTAAGTTGGGCATATGGCGTCATTGGGCAAGGAACTTGAAGCTTACGTAGCCTTTTTTCCCTGTTTAATATGTTCCTGATATTCTAATGTACAATGACCATGTTTTTCTCTTTTCTGTCACTGTTTAACTATATATTTTGTTTGCTCTTTTTTCTCATATATTTCATCACATATTTTCATGTTTCTACAGTTTTGTAATTTTCTATGTACTTTTTCAATTGATGTATTATTTTTTTATGGCTGGTCATGTATTGCACCCTCCACATGACTAAGCTGGAATAAACGCATATTATTATTATTATTATATTAATCATAAATGTTATCATAAAAATATCTTTGCAACTTAGCTTATAGATTAAAGTGAAGTTATTGTAATTATAAATAAAGTTGTGTTTTTATTGAACATTTATTGATATTTTTTACACTCTATGCAGAAAATATTTAGCAGAAAATCGTACGGTTTTTCTCGCAAAGTACAATCTTTATTCCTTGCATAATACAGGCCATTACCATTTGTTATTCTTTGCTCCTTTTCTTTATTCTTCCTCACACCACACGCACGAGATAAGAACGAGATGAATAATCTACGACAATATCTTATGCTCTGAAATTCCGCGACCCGCCGGGCGCGAATACTATAAATATACTATATAGTGTGTATATAGGATTTGTGTGGTAAGTATATTGTGAAATGTGAGGCGCTGGAAACCATGTGCGGCTGTAGGAGACATTCTTAAGATAGGCATTTAAAGCAAAAAACTTAAATACCATAAAGTAAAACAAGTAAGCTTATTGTATGCATATTAAGATTGTATGTTCCCTTTGAAATCGTTAACTAATTAACTTTTTTTGTCAGGCATCATGTCAAATATTATTGGAATGATTATCGTGAAGTTTGATATCGATCGGAATACAAAAGTTTTTTGTTTGAAAAATGTCGCCATCTTAAAAATAAAACGAAATAAGTGGTAATTGACTGATTTGATAAATTATGGATTACCATTGTATTACCAGTAACTTCTCACGGTAAGTGAAATATTTTTAAGAAAATACTCGTGTAAAACGTCTAAGCTGTAGTTTTTATGAAATGAAATACATATATTATTAATACATACATTTTTTTATGGATTTTCACACTTTCGTTGTGTTTTCTCTCGTAAGCTAGAAAAAAGGGGCACTTATTTGAGAAACAATTGGTAGCTCCATTTTTCTCTTATTTAATTTGCCTTTAAGCTATTAATATATGTATTTCATCGTATGTACAAAAGTGGAAAAATCAAGAAAAAGGAAAAACCGTGTATGTTAGAATCTATATATCTATAATCTATAATCTAAGTTGCAAGGGTATATTCATTCAAAGCTCTCAGATGTATGCCCACAAACAAACACGTGTAGTTCGCGCTTACAAATGCTGATTGTGTACTTACAAATAAAATCCAAACCTCAAATGAACATAAGCCCTGCAACTCTTGCCGACATTCCCTGAAACAGGGGCGACATTGGCAAAGTGACCCATTTTTTACAGTATGGGTGGTCAGCCTCATACCAACCTATAAGTCAAAGAATAATTGGAAGATTACAAATATTTATCAGATTTGTGTACTAATAAAAAAAGTCAACAGATTTTTATACCTACTCGTACATAGAGACAGAGTAACGAAAATTAACAGAGAGGAAGATCAACATCTCAACTGAAAACAAAAATTTGAATTTCAAGGTCAAATGCATCTTTATTTATCGGCAACTCTTGCGTGCCTATGCATTATGTTCGTCCCTGAATGCGCTGTATGCAAAAACCTCTGGTGAAATCAGCATTCAGCCAAGTTATTCCCGCGCATAAGGAGGAAATCACAAAAGACCAGACTGGGAAACAAAAATGGATGCCCTCCACACAGTCTAAGCCAGTGGTGCTAAACTCTTATTGCTCTTAGGGCAACTCAACTATGCTATACTGGGAAGCCTTCACTTCAACTGAAACTGAAAGTGATTGGTGTGAGGCCGGCCTCCTTACCCGTAAAAATAAATAGATCCCGAATCGCCACATGCGATCCCTTCTGAGATAATGCAGGCAAGAAGATACACTTTGTATATGTGTAGCTTAGTTGCGTTTTGCTCCCAGAAAACAGGGCTGGAAGTCTCATCACCACGGTAAATCTTATCTACCGAATACCGTCAGTATTAATTGTATGATTACTAATCAGCATTCACTTGCAGCCACCTTGGATTGACAGGTCTTAAGACCGAGAAAGGTATGGATGGACCAAATTTTCGAAATAGCGAGTGAATGGGATATCCAGAGTCATAATAAAAGGAGAGCTTGTATGAAAAAGGTTATGACTCTGGATGAAATAAAAGAAGTATACAAGGACAGGAAGAAGTGGCGGCTAATCTGCAATGCTGATTTGTAATGTTGGTCTTTTAGTTTGCTCCTTTTTTTGAATAAGAAATTTTTGACTTTTTTTGTATAGATTTCTTTTTAAGGTTTTGTTGTTTTTTTTTTTTTTTTATACTTAAATGTTATTTATTGCTCGCATTCCTTGACTTATAGGTTGGTTTAAGGCTGACCACCCATACTGTAAAAAATGGTTCACTTTGCCAATGTCACCCCTGTTTCAGGGAATGTCGGCAAAAGTTGCAGGGCTTATGTTCATTTGAGGTTTGGATTTTATTTGTTAGTTCACAATCAGCATTTGTAAGTGCGAACTACACGTGTTTGTTTGTGGGCATACATCTGAGGGCTTTGAATGAATATATCGTTGCAACTTAGATTATAGATTATTGATATTATAGATGTGACTTCTACCCCAGGTAGCCCACGGCCTGTTTTCTAGGAGCCCGTGAACAAAATCGGATAAGGACCCTTTGTTAAGCTGAATTAAAAATTATTACACTTCGCAGTGCTATCATCTTTAAAAGTACAGGAGTATCCAGACTCAAATTAAAAGGAGAGCTTGTGTGAAGTAGGAAGTATGTAAAGACGGAAAGAATTGGCGGTTGATCTGTAATGCTGCCGGCTAGGGCTAGGGTTTCTCATATTTTCCAATTTTTTTGTAAATTTTAAACTCGAATTTTCTATTTTTTATTTGATTGTAATGTTTATCCATTTGTTTATGTGTAAAATGTTATTTGTTGTTTATATGAGACTTCCATCCCAGGTGCCCGCGAGTCACCGGTTGGGAACCACTGGTCTAAACGGTTGGATATTTCGTCGGTTTGGTAGCGTCCTATTGTGCACGCTGCATTGTCCCCCAAAGTCTAAAATAGTCGCGGCTTTATGCCCGGAAAAGAGACCTCGGCTATCTGGGTACAAGAAAATGCAGGCTTAATGGGTTCCCAGCATTGTCGAGATTAAATTTCGACCGCTGTTTATATTTATTTTTTTGTTTCGTGTATCTTAATTAAAATGTTGAGGATACATGATTTTTTCCTTCATTAATTAAAAAAAAAACTTCAGTCAGGATGTATGTACATATATTAAAAATGATTTATAAATATTTATCAATTTAATCTGCAATGCTGATTTGTAATGTTGGTTTATTAGTTTGCTACATTTTTTGCATAAGAAATTTTTCACTTTTTTTGTAAAGATTTATTTTTAAGTTTTTGTTGTTTTTTTATACTTAAATTCTATTTATTACTCGTATTCCTTGACTTATAGGTTGGTATGAGGCTGACCACCCATACTGTAAAAAAGGGTTCACTTTGCCAATGTCACCCCTGTTTCAGGGAATGTCGGCAAGAGTTGCAGGGCTTATGTTCATTTGAGTTTGGATTTTATTTGTAAGTACACAATCAGCATTTGTAAGTGCGAACTACACGTGTTTGTTTGTGGGCATACATCTGAGAGCTTTGAATGAATATATCCTTGCAACTTAGATTATAGATAAATAATAGATCACTAGTTTGATTAGTTCCTTGATTTATAGGTTGGCTTAAAGCTGACCAACTATACTTTACAAATGTTTCACTTTGTCAATGTCACCCCTGTTTAAGGGAAGGTTGGCAAAACGGTTGGCTTATGTTCATATGAGATTTGATTTTAATTTGTAAGCACACATACAGAATTTGTAAGCGCAAACTTGCACGTGTCGTTTGTGAAATAGGGGTCTTGTCTTGTCTTGTCTTGTATCCTGCCGCCTTTCCTCTAGGGGTGGCCAGTACCTCCACACAAGTGCCTCCACTTGACTCTGTCCTTGCATACTTCTTTCATCTCATCTAATTTCATCACTCTTTTCATGCATGCTCTTCTCTTGTTTCCACTCTGTAGATTCCATTCATTCGCAATCTCATTTATCTGATCAATCCATTGTTTCCTAGGTCTTCCCCTTCCACGCTTACCTGTTACATTCCCTTTATACACTCTTTTTGTCAGTCGGTCTTCATTCATCCTTTCAATATGTCCAAACCATCGCATCACACTTCTTTGAACTTTCACTTTCACGCTTTCTTTTACTCCGCATTCATTTAGAACCCATTCGTTTCTCACTCTATCTTTCAGTGTTTTTCCTGTCATACTTCTCAGATGGGCCATTTCTACGGTGCATACCTTATTTACTTCTCTTTCATTCAACGTCCATGACTCGCTTCCATACATCAGGGTCGGCAACAAAATACAATTGTGTACCGCCATTTTCATTTTCTTTGGTATCCTTTTATTCTTCGCTATTCTACCAAACGCTCCTATCACGCATCTTCCTTTGCTGGCACGCTTCTCTAATTCTTTCGTCATCTTACCATTCGCCTCAAACTTACTTCCTAAATAGTCAAACTCATTCACTACTTCAACTTTTATTCCATTCAAATTAATTGTAAGTTCCTCACATACTTCATTCCTGTCAAAAACTAATACTTTTGTCTTATTCGCATTTACTTTCAAGCTATTCTTACAAAATGCATCATTTAGTTTGGTTAACATCGTTTGGAGTTCCTCCGCCGAGTCAGCTAAAACTATAGCATCATCAGCATAAAGAAGTACTCCAACTCTTGTTTCACCCACTTTCACTCCGCTCTCTGATATTCCAGCTTCTTTTATGCAACTGTCCATGATTATATTAAACAACCATGGACTCATCACGCAGCCTTGCCTCACTCCCTTATATACATCAAACCAGTCACTATATCTCCCATCCACTCTTACACATGCCGAACTATTTTCATAGATGGCACGTATCACATTCAGAAGATTATCATTCACACCGTACTTCCTGAGAACATTCCACAGCATACATCTGTCCACCGAGTCAAAGGCCCTCTCAAGATCTACGAATGCTGCGTAGACCACCCTCCTCACAGCCAGATGTTTTTCAACAATCTGTCTGAGAGTAAAGATTTGGTCCACACAACCTCGTCCTGGCATAAAGCCAGATTGAATATCAGAGACCCTGTGATCGGTGGCCATTCTCACTTTTTTTATGACAATTTTGCATAAGACTTTCCCAGGTATACTAAGGAGACTAATGGGCCTGAAGTTACGGCAGTCTTTCTTGTCCCCTTTACCCTTGTAAATAGGGACAATGACCGCCTTTCTCCAGTCCATCGGTACTACCCTGTCTTTCATACACATCTTGCATAATTCAAACATCCACTCTACCACATATTCTCCTCCTGCCTTTAACATCTCAGCATTCAATCCATCCATACTTGCAGCCTTTCCATTCTTCAGCTCTTTTATGCTTGCTTTTATTTCCTCTTTCAAATATCCTCATTGACTTTTAAAAGTGCACCATTTTTACAGTATAGGTGGTCAGTTTCATACCAACCTATAAGTCAAGAAAAACATTAGAGAGAAATTCAATGTTTTAACTTTATACTTAGTTACTTGTGCCTGAGTGGGGCAAAAAGTAAGTATTGCTTTTGTGTGAAAAAATATTTGTGATAAAATAGACATGAGTTGGCCTGGTGATATGCCAAAAACATCTTCCGAAAACCTTCTTCAGTATGTGTGTGCGTGTCACTTTTCAAAGTACTGATCCTAGACAATTTTTATCACAGATCATCGAGTGTATCTATCTAGCAACATGGCCAATTATTTAGATCGTGCCTTTTGCATTGCTCGCCCTCTGCTGCGAAATGCCTTACCACACAAGCTGAGAGCTGTGGAGAATGCAAATGCTTTTAAATCAAGATGAAGACATGTCTGTTCAGGAGGGGCTATGGCTCTGCAGTGCCCTTGCGGTGAACTCACAAAACGGCACTAAAAATATTGTCCAATTATTATTATTATCACAACCAGTGACAAACTACCCGGTATTACACCAACAGGTTTTAATCCAGTGTTGTAAGATTAAGTTTACGAAATTGAAAAAATACATTTTTAAAAAACAAAAGCAGTATTGCAATATACAAGAAAAATAAAAAATTAAGTTCACAAGGAATTTGTGTTAAGAAAAGCAGAATTAAAATGATATAATTATCTCATAAGTCAGGGGATTTAATTAAGCAAAAAGATTCTCATTTTTGGTTAAACTGCTCGAGATAATGTGCTCTCGGTGAGTGTATTTCAAAACAGACTGGTGTAGGGTTATGGCCCCTGGATATCCGTTTAATCCAGGCTGATGATTAATCTCCCTGAAAAGGGAGGCCTTCTGCTAAAGGGTGCAGAATGTTCAGTGAAAAAAGGATTTTTTTGTCTGTTTAAAGGAGGTTTTTAGTTACTTATGGGGCTATTCTTAGACATTTTAGTCGTCGGTTAAACTTATGATGCCTAGGCTGAAAGTCTCATCACCACGGTTATTCTTTCCTACTGAATATCGGTAATATTTGTATGAAGATTCATCAGCTGTTTGCTTGCGGCCATCTTGGATTGAAAGGTCTCCATACAAATGCATCATTAGTTTGTCAAAGCGTGGGCTCAACGGACGGTTAAATGTCTAAGAATAGCCCCGTTAGAAATTAAGTTAAAAACCGTGAACGATTTCAACGGCTAATTTCTTAGCTTATTTCTTCTTTATTCCGATCTATAATCTATAATCTAAGTTGCACAGATATAAATTAACATTTAAAGCTCCAGTTACGCACACCAGCAAACTACGTGCTTTGGTACATGTAAATACAAACTCATAGTACTCGTAGGTTATACTAGAGGCGGACACACGCATACCAGCAAGCTACGTGTGTAGGCTCATGTCCCCATGAACTCATATTATAATAATCTATAATATAATCTGTAATCTAAGTTGCAAGGATATATTCATTTAAAGCTCTCAAATGCATGCCCACAAACAAACACGTGTAGTTCGCGCTTACAAATGCTGAATGTGTACTTACAAATACAATCCAAACCTCAAATGAACATACACCCTACAACTTTTCCCGACCTTCCCTGACACAGGGGTGACATTGGCAAAGTGAACTATATTTTACAGTATAGGTGGTCAGCCTTTTACCAACTTAGAAGTCAAGGAATTTGGAGAACGATTCCGGATAAAGCGATGAATGAGTCGTAACAAAAAGATAACTTTTATGATTTTTTTAAATCTAAGTGAAATAACAGAAGTATTCAAGGACCAAAAAACGTGCTTGATCTACAATGTTGGTGGTTAAGGCTTCTTCTAATCAATAAATTGTTGTAAAAATGACCTTGTAAAATTGAAATTACCTACCCTCCAGTGGCGAAGGGTGCCATACAAGCCGATTCCCATCGGTTTCCCGTTTAAAATGAAGCAAAAATAATAATAAAGAGACTGCATGGTTTCAATGGGGAAAAAATACATACTGTTTCTTTGGTTTTAAATGTAAGTTTTTTACTTTGTGCCTATAGTTTTTAACTACTACTTTTTAACTCATTTTAAAAGGGAAACCGATGGAACCGGCTTGTATGGCACTGCTACTTCTACCATCTGAATACATTTTTGAAAAGATGCAAAAAGAAAAGCTTGAATATGATTATGTAGATTAATTTCCGATGCTGACTTTATTAATGAATACCGTGAACCTTGCCGCTATTTAGTTGGATGTTCCGTTTGTATTTTCCGCTCCCCGATGCGACCAGTAATTAAACGCTGCTGTTTATAAATGCATTATGACGGCTAATGGTCGGCATTACGGAAATTGCTCTCTCACCTGACAGATATAAACGGTCCACGTCATTTCTAGCGTCCTATACTTCTTTATCATCCTGTACATCTTATTCCTTAACTTGTAGGTTGGTATGACGCTGACCACCCATACTGTAAAAAATGGTTCACTTTGCCAATGTCACACCTGTTTCAGGGAAGGTCGTCAAGGGTTGCAGGGCTTATGTTCATTTGAGATTGGGTTTTTATATTGTAGGTCTACATGTGGCATGTGTGAGCGTGAAATTATGCGTGTCTGCTTGTGGAAATGTATTTAATATGAACCTCAGATGATACATATCTTTGCAAATTAGATTTAGATTTAGACCTTTTCAGTCTCTTCAGTGATGATTATTAGCTATCATCATTAGTAATTCCTTGACTTATAGACGTGTCTGTAGTCCAGTGGTAACACTCCGGTCTCGTGAATGGAAGGTTGTGGGTTAGAATCCCGGCGGAGTACAAAAAATAGACCATTTATATTTTCAAATATTCGCTTTCCTAATACAAATAATACAAATATAAATTTCCGTGCAAGATGAAATATACGAGTATATTGTTGGGAATTAATAAAGCAAAGGACCGAGAGATAGTGTTGCAGGGTGTGACGTCAGACATAATTAATGAATTAATTTTCTTTGTTTCCCGGAGCAAAAATTGATTTGGCTGCCGGCCAACCCGAGAACCGGGAAAATCCCATAATAATACCGGCCTGCCCTTTGTCACCAATGATAAATAACAAATTATTAGTATCATTGTGTGAAACTACGAGTCCCGCGGCTCATCTAGGCCCGGGTGCTTCAAACAGAGTTTACCTACGCAACTAAGCTACACATATAGTGTAACTTCTTGCCGCGTTATCCCCGAAGGGGTCGCACGTGGCGAGTTGAACCTATTTATTTTTACAGGTAAGGGGGCCGGCCTTACGCCAACCACTTCAGTTGAAGTGGAGGTTTCCCAGCTCCCGAGAGTGCTGGTACTCATTTCTTGTGAAGGCTGAGTAAACCTTGCCGGTATTTTATTTTGGGGTTTGAAATAAACACCGAAACGGGAAATCATTTCTGACACCCTCGGTGGGATTCGAACACGAGCTTTCGGCATGGAATGCAAGCACTCTACCACCTGAGCTATCGACCGGACACCGGACCGGATACCTACAAGATAGAAAATGGAATCAAGTTTATTTTAGATTACGCTTAGATGTTATATTCTTTATGGTCTGTGTATTAACACTGTGAAAATTCATATTGATTGATTACACAGGTAAATTCCATATTCTGATTCCAAAAATGACGTCTATTTATTCCCATCACATACAGTTTTCTTAGAAAATCTAAATCTTCTTTTTCTATTTATTTGGCTATTTTTTGTTATCGTAACCCATTAAACCAGTCAAACAATGACATCTATTGGAATAAATCTACTTAAATGAACTAGTTGACTGTTTTGGAGGTACAGGGCAAGAGAAAAACATTGGAAACAAAAACAATGGCCCAAAAAAAAAGTTTAGCACCAGAAAGTAAATGTTAACATATCTTTTCAGCTTAGATTATAGATTATGTTTATGAATTTCCAAAGTTTTAAATATAGTTTGTTATCTAAGCGTTTATAATATTTTACCTAAAGCCATTATGATTAACATAAAAATAAGCCATTCCTCTACCGCAGAAATTTCTGACGTATAGAAAAGCGTTTTCTATGACACTACTAAAGGCTTTAGCGTGGCGTGATATGTATGTGACTGTCATATCATAGAATACCTGCTTGATATCGGCTGTCTACCATACAAATCGAAATCTATAACCCGTTCATTTTATGGCTTATTCTCACTACAGACGGTCATCCATTCGCGTCATTTTTGCACGTTGTCACCCCCCCACTTGGAAGACATCTCGAAGGATGAATAGCATAATCTAAATCTAGATCTATGCTGCAAAGATATGTATCATTTAAGATTCATATTAAATGCATTCCCACAAGCAGACACGCATAATTTCGCGCTCACACATGCCGCATGTGGTACTACAATATAAAAAAAACAATCTTAAATGAACACAAGCCCTGCAACTCTTGCCGACCTTGCCTGAAACAGGGGTGACATTGGCAAAGTGAACCATTTCTTACAGTATGGATGGTCAGCCGCATACCAACCTATAAGTCAAGGAACATACATGACAAATTACATTTTTTTTTTTTAAAACTAAAACATAAAAATAATATAATAGTAATAGTAGGATGATTTATTTGGTGAGCGCTGTTTTTGTGTGAATCACACCTCAAGAGCCCTAAAACAGTCCAAAAAATGCTGGTAAGCCCTTAAAAAATGACAAAAAAAAACAATGCAGAGACTTAAAAAAATCTTCAAATATCAATTGAAAGATGGGCAAGGCTATTTACAACACATTTAATCCATAGTTGATTCATGGATCATTGTATTTTTATGATAAATTCAATGTAGGTGGTGTTTGAGCCATGGATTTGCTGTGTGTTGTATAACATTGAAAAATCCCAAACAGATGATTGAAAAAAAAACTAAAAGATGACTGAAAGAACATCGATTAGGATGCTTAGACTACTTCCAATAGATCCCTGAAAGAAAACCTTATTATAAAAATAAAAAAACGAACCTTATAAAACACCCTTTTACAAGAAGGCTCGAGTTCTTATTTTACCACTTATTAAACTGCAAAGTGTAAAGGGAAAAACTGTAATGATCACATTACTTGACTTAGGGCCGTTCTTATAAACGCTGGACTAAATATCCGCAAGTAAATCCTCATTATACTAACGGATGGACGTTAACGGACTGATCTTACAGATGGTCGTCCTATAAAGCTTTTTTAACCGTTCGTTAGTTCTCAATAATGCACTCGTATTTTTGATGATTTTTTGCGTGCATTCATGAACATATGTCATCCGTTTGCTGTCAGAGAAGAAACATAACCTAAAGTTGCGTATGACAAACACGAAAACGACTGATACAGTCCTATTTTAATGAATTCTCTATCACTGTCGGAAGAAATTATCTTCAACAGGATAGAGTGTAGTAGTCCAATGGCACGCTAAACTCACCGCAAAAAAAGAATGCTTTGACAGCTGACCTAACCTCAAACCTTAACAAACCGACCGGTATCTACCTGGAAACCGGGGGTCGGCTATCGGTTAGATCCACCGGTAAAATTAAACCGAAAATTTACGAACGAATTGTTATAATACAGAAAAACGAAATTTGTACCAAGTTTCGGTTTATTAGATTTGATATTTAACAAACGGATGTTTATAAGAACGGCCCTTATAGGTTGGTATGAGGTGGACCACTCATACTGTAAAAAATAATTCACTCTTCAAATGTCACCGTGTTTCGGGGAAGGTTAGCAAAAGTTGCAGGGTTTATGTTCATTTAAGGTTTGGATTCGAATTTGTAAGTACACATGCAGCATTTGTAAGCGTGAGCTTATACGAATCTGCTTGTGGGCTTGCATTTAATATGAATTTAAAAATTTAATTTATCCTTGCAGATTAGATTATAGATCACCATTTTTCTATAGAAATAGCAATTATATCAGTAAACGAGTAGCATGATAAATTAATTTCAATCGGGGCTATTCTTTGACAGTTTAGTCGTCGGTGTAGCCCACGCTTTGACAAACTAATGATACCTGGGCTGGAAGTTTCATCACCACGGTCATTCTTACCTACCGAATTTTGATAATATTTGTATGAAAACAAATCAGCTGTTCACTTGCGGCCATCTTAGATTGACAGGTCTTCATACAAATGCATTGATCATTAGTTTTTCAAAGTGTGGGCTCAACCGATGATTAAAATGTCTCAGAATAGCCCGAATAAGTTGATTCTTTTCTTCAAAATCTTTTCTTCAAAATCTTACTTAACTGGTTAAACGCAGAAATGTCAAGCATGTATGACAGTTTTCAGCGAGCATTATGGCAACTTGTATGGTAGAACCGATGCCATTTAGCCACATTTTTACTGGGAATTTTTAATTTATTACCCTACGCCGAAAGCTGTTCATTCCTTTTTTTTATGAATCCTACGAGTAATCCGGGCCCGGATTTTTACGGCCTTATTTAGGCATTCAAAAAAATATGTACAACGCCACTGCACTTACTGATATTAAAGCTTCGAATAGCGCCGGTAGGGAAAATATTCTATGCACAAAGAATTTATAGAATTTTTGCACAACCTAACGTTCCAGTTTTTGTGGTGCTAATATTATTAATAGTAATAATAATATTAGGATGATTTAAATTTAGGTGCTGTCCCTCCTGTCCGACAAGCTGCTCCATGGATGATCTCTTTGCGGGAAACCAAAGATCTGTAGACATTGCTCGTTACTGGGCCAATACAATGTGAAGCTGACACGAAGAAGAAGAAGGAGGATTTATTTGGTGAGCGCTGTTGTTGTGTGTATTAAACCTCAAGAGCCCTCTGCGAGCTTGGTCGTCACTGTAGAAAGTGCCAATTCTCAAACAAGACCCAGTTTCTGTAAGGCTGGATGGACCTTTTGATAACCGGTCTTTGGTAAAGGTTTATAAATTGTGTAACCCAGCGAAGAGCACATTTGAAAGTGTAAATGGTATATTTTTTGTGCTCCGCCAGGATTTGAACCCACAACCTTCGATTTCCGAGTCCGAAGAATTGCCTCGGACTACCTAAGACTACCTATCTATCGAACGGAGCATACACACACTGGATACGCAACGTTTTTATAGCGTCGTTAGGTTAATGCTGGAATTACGGTGGTTTGGCATATTTACAGTTATAAAAACTACACCATTCGGCAACTAAATTTTTCGGATATAAGACGAACCGTCATGGGAGGAGAACTTACATCAATCTCGACGTTTCGTTGGTGACGCAGCCTTCGTTTTCATGAGACAACCTCTTTGCATGACAACTGAGGATGAACTCTTCAGTTCACAGTCAGTCGTTCATCATCAGTCGTCGTGCAGAGAGGGTATTTCATGAAAACGTTGGCTACGTCGCCAAAAAAACGTCAAGAATGACTTAGTTTATTGGCATTTATACTGACTGAAAAGATTCTATCAATCGCCCCAAAATAAGTCAACAACCTTCACTACATCAAATGTACTGATACAACAATGTGAAAATAATAAAGAAAAAAGTATGTCGGCGAACCAAAGATATGAAAACAAAAGTGTAAGGGTTTGTATCTATATCGGCTAAGGCCAAGAATCAATTTTCATTTTTATAGATGTTTTGTAGATTTTTTAGTGTTTGTTTGTTTGTATAACTGGATGTAATTAATTGCTTGTATTCCTTGACTTATAGAATTTTTTATCCAGGTATGAGGCTGACCACTCATACGGTAAAAAATGGATCACTTTGCCAATGTCACCCCTGTTTCAGGGAAGGTCGGCAAGAGTTGCAGGGCTCATTTGATCGTTTGAGAGTGTTCATTTGCCCATTTGAGAGTCCACATGCGGCATGTGTGAGCGCGAAATTATGCGTATCTGCTTGTGGGAATGCATTTAATATGAATCTCAAATGGTGCATATTTTTGCAACTTATATTTAGATTTAGATATTGACATAGTGAAGATTCATTTTAAATTAGTAATGTAAAAATAAAAAGACAAAGTTTTTTCTTTGCGCTCACCGTTATCAAAGAATAGTCCTATAATCTAAGTGATAATTCACAAAAGATATATTCACATTTAAAATTCATGTTAAATGCATGCCCACGACACTTGAGAGTTTGTGCTTACAAATGCTGCGTCAAACAGTGAACTATTGTTAAAACAGTTACCTCTCCGCCGGGATTCGAACCCACAACCTTCCATTTACGAGCCCGAAATGTTACCATAGGACTAAGGACCGGTTAAAACTAGTGTAAAAAAAGAAAATGCATGAAAAAGGTGATGGACATGAATGAATTAGAAGAGGTATGTAAGGATAGGAAGAAATGGAGGCAGCTCTGCAGAGGCTCTGACTTCCTCTAGCTGAATGGTGACAGAGTTACAGTTACAGTTATCACGATAAACGCAGGTCAGTGAAAAACTTCTCAACTATTTGAACTGTCACGCCATGAGAGCGAAGTCTATGTTGTCGAATCACGTTTCAGTAAGCCCCGCACCATAGTTGCAAGTTGTTTGTAAAGGGGAGGTCCGTACAATGTATGGAGCCTTCCTCCCACACGTCACAGCCCACTATTGTGGCGAAAAAAATATATAGCCCGCACTAAAAACGTTGACAGGCATTGTGTGCGCGACATTTCTACCGCAAGCCTTCGCTCCACTTGTATCACAGGTTCCAAAAGTGTATAGTTGCAAAACTATGACGCTCAAAGTTGTAACGCAAGGATTTAAATAGGTATGCAGGGTCAAAAATAATATATTATGGATGTTTGCGAAACCGGTTGTGGTATATAAAAATAAATACTGACGTAATTGAAAACAAAGCTGTTTTTCTTTTATCATTAATGATGAACGATTACAAAGTTAATGCCTCTACAATCAATAAAAATATTTATATCCCATTCATTCGCTATTTCGGAAATTCGATCCATCCATACCTTTATCGGTCTTCCTCTACCACTGCATGCATCTATTCGTGCACCATATACTTTCTTCGTCAGTCTTTCATCCGCTAGGAATATTCAAAATTGTGATGATGATAAATGAATATAGAGCGTTAATTGATCACTCAATCACTGACTGTTTCACAGAACTGCAGCCTATATTTGTATATTATACAAGTCTATTCTCGCGTGTTCCTGACAAGATGAGACACCTCCAGAATGGATATTTCCCCATTCTCACATCTACACACACATACACAGTAAGTAAACACGCCTAGGCTCACATCCACAAAAACACGCAGTCATGAGATTATACATTTGTAACAATATTGAGATCATCCCCTGATGGTCTAATTGATGATAGAACTAAGTACCTAATGATGGATGATTTTTTACATGATTGAACTTATTGCGCAATATCTATTGATGTCGTCGCGGGCCGTATGTTGGACAGGCCTGCCTTAAATAAAACAGCATACTTCAGTACACAATTATGTAGTATTTTTTTATTTTATTATGAGGGAAAACATAAAACTGAAAAAAATTGCTACGATTGAATAGACTAATCGTCGCAGACACCCCTGGTCTATACAGTCCACTTTGACAAGCTCTTCTCTATATCATGGGTCGAGAAGCGTGTCCCCGTCCTCCACTCTCTGCGTCAGTTTAACATGATAAATTGAGCTATTTAGAACGTAAGCTTTTAATTTATAACGAAGGGGGTGATTTCCCGGGCAAGGGTTGAAGTGCGAGGGGAAAGGCTTTCATTTGTGATTATTATTGCTTCAATATCATCGATATATTGTATCGCATTTCCTTTTTTTGTGCGATCGGAAAACCCGTTAAAAAGTATCAATTTCCATTTCATATTTTGATATTAATGTGTTTAATTGGACAAAAAGTAATGCTTTTTACGTATTAAGCGTATATTCCTTGACTTAGGGTAGACCGAGGCGAATCGGATCACAGGGCGAATCGGATCAAAATAAGAAATCTGTTGATAATTCAAATATCGTATTCACATAGAACCCACTAAACGAGCGTTTTGCGTCTGTCATTTCACCCCTCACCTCCCGACATAGGCAGTATTTCGATTGTCCTTGTGAATCAGTTTCGACGCCGCTCATCAGCGACCCAGTCGATTGTGTGTGTTGCAATTTTGGCGCTCATCTAAAATTCGTACTTGCGATTTCTTTGTGTCATATTACGGATTTGTGTTAAAACCTCAACTACGTTGGTTTAAATTGTTGGGCAAGGTGTCTATATTAGAGAACCACTTCGCTTTTCAGTATGATTTTAGAGGTTAAAGTGTAAAATATTTATTTCAAAAGTCTTGATTATGGGGCTAATCGGATCATATCGTCAGGGGCGAATCGGATCACACTTTTAAACTGATTTATTACATGATTGAGGTTATTGATTAATATTTCTTTCATTGTAGATGGTTTGCACGTACACAAGGAAGACTGATGCCGCAGAATGGTCTCAAGAAAAAATGAAAGAGGCTGTAAATAAAGTCCAGAACAAAGAGTTGACCTTACGTAAGGCTGCTGAGTCAGTGCATTGCCTGCGACAAATGATGCCACGAAAAATGTGCTGATATGGGGGGGGAAACAATTAAGCTACACATATAGTGTAACTTCTTGTCGCGTTATCCTCGAAGGAGTCGGATGTGGCGAGTTGATCCTATTTATTTTTACAGGTAAAGGGGCCGGCCTTAAGCCAACCACTTCAGTTGAAGTGGGGGTTTCCCAGCTCTCGAGAGGGCTGGTACTCATTTCTTGTGAAGGCTGAGTAAACCTTTCCGGTATTTTATAATGGGGTTTCAAATAAACACCGAAGTGGGAAATCATTTCTGACACCCTCGGCGGGATCCGAGCCCGAGCTCACGGGGTAGAATGCAAGCACTCTACCAACTAAGAAAGGGAAAAAAGGACTATATATATGTAAATGTGAATTATTTGCTGATTCCAAAGGTAAAGTGTTGAGAAACTTAAATTTTTGTTACATGTTTTGTAGGATCCGATTCGCCCCGAAAATTGGGGCGATTCGGATATTTTTCTTTTTTTAGTTTTTAATAGCTAATTAAGAGAATACATGTGTGATTTAAGTTTTGGAATGTTTATTTCATAGCTGAATGTTACTTCTTACGATTTAATCAATAAAAATAGCATTATATAACACTTTAGTATGATTTGCTCAACCTCAAAGAAAAAGTGATCCGATTCGCCTCGGTCTACCCTATAGGTTGTCATAAAGTGTATCATTCATACTCTTGGACCGGTCCATAGTCCAGTGGCAACACTTTGGATTCGTAAACGGAAGGTTGTGAATTCGGATTCCGGCGGAGCTCAAAATATACCATTTGTATTTCCAAATATGCTCTTCGCTGGGTTGAAAAAAATCAAAAAAGTTTTACCAAAGACCGGTCACTAAAGGTTCATCCAGCCTTACAGCGACTGGGTCTTGCTTGAGTATTGGCGCTTTGTAGTGACGACCAAGCTCGTACACCTCTGCGGCACTACAGCAAGTGGCATAAACCCCTAGAGTCTCTAGAATCTAGGGAGTCTCCCGCACAGGATTTCTAAAAAAATATATATATTTACATATATACTGTAAAAAATGGTCGACTAAGCCAATGTCGCCCATGTTACAGCTACAGGGCTTGTGTTTATTTAGATTTGAGTTTTTATTTTGTAAGTGTACGTGCAGCATGAGTAAGTGCGAACTGACACGTGCCTGCTTTTGGGCATGCATTTAATATGGATTTAAAATGTTGACATATTTTTGCAACTAAGATTATAGATGAAAATGATATTTTGCTATTGTAAACGTTTTTCTTGCGTTAAAAACAGACAGAAATCTCTCACCGTCTATCATCAGTTTCTTGACTTATAGATTTTCCTGAAACAGGGGTGATATTGGCAAAAGTGAACCAAGTTTTTACAGCTAAGGGAGTCAGTGTCATACCAATTTATAAGCCAAGAAATTTTCATGATCTTAGGAATTTATTTTACAATGTATACACAAAAGTCCCGAATCCCAGTTAATTTATATCAGGTTTATCCACAACATGTTTGATCCGTAGTAGATCCATGAATTATCGTTTTTTTGTATCAAAAATTGACGTTCGGTGGCGGGTTAACCATGTATTTGCTGTGTGTGAATATCAACGTAAGTTTATCCTTTCTTTCACCAGAAAAGGGCAAATTCAAGCCATTTTATAGTCTGAAACTTATCCTTACCCAAGTATAAAACAAAGCGCTTAAATTCACTCATAAGGTTTTTCTAAACATGTATATCAACTTAAAACAGCACCTCTTGAAACTGTTTGGTTTCTTTCTCATTTTTAGTTACACAAACTTTAATATTTGAGACTCTACAGTGCCTTAAAGTGTACAAAACTACGTTGAAACTCAAGTTTTGTGTGGATACCAAAATATAAATAAATAGACTTACATATTTTCTTAAATATGTTAGATAAAGTACGTAGCTGTTGTTATGTTATTTTAAAATAACATATAAAAAACAATCTCCAAGTGTACAGTGTGTTTTGTGGGCCAAACGGAGCCGAACGGAGCCGAACGGTCACGGAAGCGGCCGAACTGTGCCGTGTGACCTAATGGGGCCGTCGGTCATCAGTTCCCGGCAAGATGTGAAGAGAGTCAGACGTCAGCGACCAAGCACCAAGCGGTGCAAGAGGGGGCATTACAATGGAGCCCCCTCCTCCCCATCTACTTGGATTTCCTGCCAGCAAGGCACCCGCCTTGTGGACCAGAGGCATAGGAGCGCCCACCCAGGGGCTCCAACGTGTGGAGGCGTCCGCCTCGTGAGCCGCCGCTAGCCTGGGGCGCTGCCCCAGGCCATTCAGTTCAGAACTCCAGCCAACAGAGTAGGGAGTGTTTTAGTGACAAGGTCGGGCCATTCCCTTATTTCCCCATATTATTAAAGTAAATAAACCCTTATTTGTTCATGTTAAACTCATCTTTTCAAATACAAACCCTTCCTAAAATACAAGTAAGCAATACCAAAGAAAGGACCCCACGCCCTGAGAGTGATGCTGATGAGAGCTAGCCGGAAGTAAGTATCCTGAAGGTACAGCCTGGAGATGAAACCTTACCATTATTAAACATAACACTGTTTAAAAGTTAATTTTGCCTATAGGATATATGTAGTTTTAGTTTATAGTACAATGCACATATGGCAATAACAATATAATTAGTGCTTTGGGTAAATCATAAATCGATATACCTGGCAAGTGTTTTTTTTAGGTTATTTTACGAAAACATTAAAGGCACAAAAAACTTAAATAAAAACGAATTGAGAATAATAAATGATATGGTTTTTCTCGGGTAAGACCATGTTCAAAATGTCGTTTCTTTGTTTTCAGGTGAGATAGATTTAAGTGAAATACTGTTATTGTAATACTGTAATGCTTAAATGTAATTCCTATGTAAAATAAAACTTTGTTTTGAGAGCAACGTATGGTTTTGTTGACAATTTACAAGTGTGTCTTATAAAACGTCTTATAAATTAGACTTTGTAGTGTTTACGTATTCACACAGTGAAAATTCATTTTTTTTTTTTTTTTCTCAAGCACTTTCGACCTTCAAGATTCAGGTCATTATCAACTGTCACTGGAGGTTCTGTTTTCTTTACAATACTATTTTTGTTAAAGCGCTACGGTTGAGTCTATTGTAAGTTTTTTAAGAGCTCCATTACGGAAGCACCATACTGCAAAAAGTCCCACGAAATTCTCCAGTGAAATTTGATAAAGGATTATCTTGGAATTATGCCGTTGAGCGCTCGAGGGCCGGCGTAACGGCAACTTTGCGAATTTGCATAAGTAGTTATGCAAATTGGGTGTCCGCGAGAAGGCCACTTAGGCCTTTGGTTGGTCTGCCATTACCTGCATTTGAGGGTGGAGGGCAGGAGGCAGAATGGCTGCATAAGTAGGGGATCTGTCTGATTCAGACGTCGGGGCGCTTTATGACTGGTGATGGATCCTTATGATCTTTGGGGATGAGGTGAGAACATTGATGTATGGTATGGTAGACTGCGAATTATTTAAACACATATAGCAGATATGTCCATGTCAACTTACAAGTAACTGTGACTGTAATTCTGTCACCGTTCCGCTAGGAGTTGCCAGAAGCTCTACAGAGCTACCTTTATTTCTTCCTATCCTTACATCTAATCTAAATCTAAATCTAAGTTGCAAAGATATGTATCATTTGAGATTCATATTAAATGTATTCCCACAAGCAGACACGCATAATTTCGCGCTTACACATTCCGCATGTGGACCTACAATATAAAAACCCAATCTCAAATAAACATAAGCACTGCAACTTTCACATGCGGCATGTGCAAGCACGAACTTGTACATGTCTGCTTGTGAGAATGCATATAATGTGAATCCCCAATGTAACATATCTTGGCAACTTAGATTAGATTATATTTATCAGTGTTGATCTATTTTTTTAGATTAGATTAGATTAGACACAGAGAGAGAGGGTAGTTTTCGATACTCCACGCATGTAGTATCCTCACTCTTCTTCTTCCTCTCAGGTGAATCATTCTTGGCTCTTGAGGTGTGATTCACACAAAAACTGCCGAGTAAATCATCTCAATATTCATCCATCTATACGAGTAGACTGATCACAGGGAGAGAGGGTACTCTGCGATACCCCATGCATGTGGTATTGAATAGTGAGAAGCCATTTCGTTCGTGGCCAGTCACGTGGAAGCATTGTATTATTTATGGCCCTCAAGATTCTGGAATCTTCTGCATGTTGGCGCGAATTTATTGCCGACAAGATGGTGAATACATAAACCCGAAGCCATAGCATATACGTACACTGTGACGGCGAATGCAAATTCAAATTGGTGTAAATAACACGAGATATTATGTAAAAGTGTTTTGAATTTAGTACGCTATTGAGCAAGCTGTTCACGCGTGGCCAAATTTTATTGTTTTCTATCGACGGATATGATTGCTAGCAAAAACGAGACTTAGGTCTGATTTTAGTATTTAGATATGGCGTAGTTCATATCTAAATATCTCACCAAATAGGTGAGATTGCGAAAGAATGGAACCTGCAGAGTGAAAATAAGAGAAGAGTATGTATGAAAAAGGTGATGAATATTGAGGAAATGAAAGTGGTTTGTAAGGACAGAAAAAAGTGGAGACGCATCTGCGGAGGTACCGGCCACCCCTAGTGGAACGGCGGCAGGATACAGTAACAGTAACAGTAGTTCAGTGGTAGCACTTCGGACTCTGAATGGGAAGGTTGTGGGTTCGATTCCCAGCGGAGCACAAAAAAATATACCATTTATATTTTCAAATTTGCTCTTCGCTGGGTTGAAAAATTCATAAAACCTTTACCAATGACCGGTCACCAAAGGTTCATTCAGCCTTACAGCAACTAGGTTTTGCTTGAGAATTCGCGCTTTGTAGCGACGACAATCAAGCTCGTTAAAGGTCGATAGCTCAATTGGTAGAATGCTCGCATTCTATGCCGAGAGCAAGGGTTCGATCTCAAAGATTTACTCAGCCTTCACAAGAAATGAGAACCAGCCCCCCCCCCAGGGAGCTGGGAAACCCCCATTTCAACTGAAAGTGGTTGGTGTGAGGCCGGCCCCACGCAGGCAAGAAGTTACACTATATGTGTAGCTTACTTGCATTTTTTTTTTTTAGATATGGCTTGGGAAAAATCACGGATGTTTTTAAAGTCAGCTAGTGCAAGAGAGACAGGCAATACAATGATAATTTTATTTTTCTTGCTATCGTGCGTACACTGTTTGCAGAAAACAAGAGCAATGGAGCGACACAAGCTAAAATTGGTATGTAGTTGTAAAAATTACATTCTTTCTGTCTGAAAAGCAGTTTCAAAATGTGTTATTAATATAGTTTACTACTGTACATTTCAAAATAACGCTGGTTCAAATCTCAGTAAGCCTCTTAACAATACATTTAAAATCATAAAATAATTCATTCAAATTCAATTATTAGAAACTATTCCAGTTGAAGGGTGTGTGCGCTGATATTGTGGATGAAAATGGTGTGTTAACACTCCGAAAGCGCTCGAGATATTAAAATCAAATCGTAAAGAAAACCTTCATTACTATTTTTGTTTCATAAATTAATAATCCATAATTTGATGTTAATATGTATTTCTGGCCAGGTAAACATGACATAGATTGGTGAATTTCATTCCTTTTCACGTTTTTTTAAAGAGAAAAAAACTGCAACTACGTCTGCAATAAGCGTTATAATATTTTTTGATACAAGGACTCTAATATTTTCGTCTATAAACATACAACGTCCCTTGTGTTTACACAAACATCATTCTGTATGGATTCATCCATAGCACGAAGCTAAACAACAGTAATGCCCCTGCGTAGACTATCTTTCCGCTACATTGGCCGCTGTGTTGCCTGATGCAGTCAGGAGCGTGCACACTGCACACACACAGCTGCAACCAGGGCCGTGCATACACAGGCAGGGATGCAGCCGATTTATACGAATCGTAAATCGTAGCGTCGTTGTTAACAGTGCTAACGCGATATTTCGACGCAGAGGCGTAACAAAAAAGCTGCCAAGCTAAACATATAGTGTTAATTTTTATTAACTATTGCCGGTTTTTTTCAGGAAGTATCGCATGTGGCGAATAGAACCTGTTTAATTTAAAGAGAATGGGGCCAGCCCTACGCTTACCTAGCTCCCGCGGTTGCTGGTACTCGTTTCTTGTGAAGACACAGTAAACCTTACCGGTATTTTATTTTAGGGTTTGAAATAAACACTTTAAAGGGAAATCATTTCTGACACCATCGGTGACATTCGAGCACGAGCTCTCGGCATGGAATGCAAGCTCTCTACCAACTGAGATATCGATCGGACTAGGACTGGAGATACGTTTAAATTTAGGTTATTTATTTAATCATTTTATGATAAATGAGCGCCGTTTTGCTTGTGTCACACGTCAAGGACCCTTCCCATAGTGAATAATTCATTCAGTTCTCTTTGAAAATACCAACAAATTCTAAGCTTAAAACTGTAGGTGATGTCATTTTACCTAATCTATCTATATCCTATTATCAAAGTTGCAAATATATATTGATATTTATTGCTTATACTCAACGCACGTCGACAACAGACACATAGAAGTTTTTGCTTACACATGCTGTGTAGTTTACAAAATCAACAAAAACTAGCATGATCATAAACTTTACAACTTTTGCCCGTTTCTCTGAAACCGGGGTGGCATTGACAAAGTGAACCAATTTTTGCAGTATGGATGGTCAACTATATTGACTGTAAGTCAAGAAACTTAATTCACAAAAACCCTAATTCTCTACGAATAGTTACTTGTCAACTTTGATTGTAAAACTAAGCTAGACTAACCTCTTGCTGTAAAAACTTGGTTTACTTTTGCCAATGATGCCCCTGTTTCAGGAAAAGGCGGCAAGAGATAGAGTAACATCTAACCACTTTTTCTATTCCATTCCCCACGTTAAATATATAGTTACGCTCTGGGGCTGTCTGGCACCATTACACGCTCTTAGAGGACAAAACGGTACAGAACGAATTGGTGCAGGACAAACTGGTACAGAACAGAATGGCGTGGGATAGAACAGAATAGTACAGAACTAAACAGGACAGGAGAAATGAAGGACCAGGTTTCCTCTGACTGCGCAGAATGAAAGAGTAGAGGGGGTTGTCTAAGTAAGACGAGATCTATGTACAATATATGATCAAAAATACGAAGAATTGTAAGCATTTTAAATTAAAAGCAAATGAAATAAATGCTCAAAAGATACACGTGTGAGGTCGCGCTTACACATCTAATCTAATCTTAGTTGCAAAATATAAGTGACATTAGAGATTCGCATTATACGCATTCTCACAAACCAGACATGTTTAAGTTCGCGCTTAAACATGCCGCATGTAGTCCTACAATATAAAAACCTGAATCTCAAATGAACATACACCCTGCAACTCCTGCCGACCTTCCCTGAAACAGGGGTGGCATTGGCAAAGTGAACCATTTTCTACAGCATGGGCGGTCAGCCGCATACGAACCTATAAGTCAAGGAACAGTGACAACAAATTACATTTTTAAAATCAACAAATTATAACATGTATGGACATCAAAAACTAACAAAAAACAAATTTCAATTTAAAAAAACCCTAGCCGCCAACATCACAGATTAGCCGCCATTTCTTTCTGTCCTTACACACTTCTTTCATTTCCTCCAGAGCCATTACCTTCTTTATACAGACTCTCATTTTATTGCACATTGCTGCATGTATATTATAAAAAATACCCAAACCTTAAAAGACATTTTGATGCTCCGTAGATTTTCTATACTATGAAATTGATCAGTGACGGTGTTAAATTGTAAAAAGTGTTGAATTAAAAGATAACGGAATGTTTGTGTTATAATCATCAGTGCACAATAGGTTCAACTCGCCACATGCGACCCCTTCGGGGAGAAAGCGGCAAGAAGTTACACTATATGTGTAGCTTAGTTGCGTTTTCATTGTGTTGCGTTGCACTGAAAGCCTTACATTATAGAATTTAAAAATACGCAACGCAACTCAGCTACACATAAAGTGTAAGGCCTTGCCTGTGGTATCCCCGAAGGAGTCGCATTTTGCGCTTCGGGACCTATTAATTTTTACAGATAAGGGGGCTGACCTCACGCCAACCACTTGAGTTGAAATGGGAATTTTCTAGCTCCTGTATTTATTTTGGGTTTGAAATAAGCACCGTAATGGAAAATCATTTCTGATATCCACGGGGAGGATCAAACCCTTGCTCTCGGCATGGAAGGCAAGCATTCTACCAATTGAGCCATAGACCGGACTTTTTACGAGCTCGGTCAAAGCGCCAGTTCTTAAGCAAGACCCAATTATTTTAAAGGACGACCGAGATAAGTATGAAGCGATCAGATTGCGGAGATTGTGAAGGAATGGGATATGAGTGTAAAAATATTAAATGTATGAAAAGGTGATGGATATGAATAAATTGAAAAAGGTTTGTAAGGATACGAAGAAATGGAGGCAGCTCTGCAGAGGAACTAGTCACCTCAAGCGTGACGGTGACAAAGTTACAGTTACAGATAGTGGATGGATTTTTTGTGACCGGTCTTTGGTAAAGGCTACAATAACAGTATATTTAAAGACGGTAATCGCTTGACCGAATGCCTTGTTTCTCTGTTTTGATAGGGTAACTGGTCCCGTGCTCACTTTCTACAAAGGTTTGTATCCAAATGAATGTCTGTGGCGGTGGGCAGGTCGCCCAGCAGGTTGATCACCTCAGCGTAGACCGTAGATCAGGACTTTAGGGTGTGCGTAGCGCAGTGATACAGAACCAGGAGTTAACAGGTATTATTAAAAAGCATGTAAAAATATTGTGTATACTCTAAATTTAATGAGGTTGGCGCTTAAACTGACATAGGCAATATTGTGTCGTCCCACGGCCAGGTTGCTTAGGAAAAGTCGTAAAATATTGTTGTTTAGTTTTTTGCTAAGGACGGCAGTCCCATACAAGTCTGACGTTTAAATAAAAAAAAAGGAAATAAAACAAAACGAATTCGTTTTGATGAAAAAACGCGTGTCTCAAACAAACTCGATACAGTATTCGAAATGAGATTTTTTCCAAGGGGGCAAACGTCACGTGTCTATTTGATAAGGTTTCTTAGCAACCAATAACAAAATATAGTTGTATAAAAAATTGTGATATTTCCTAGCATTTTTGTGTTTGAAATTTCCATTTTTAATACTTAAAAAATATTTGAAAACATGTGAAAAAACCCTAATTTTTAGGTTTTTAGTGCTTTTTCTATTTATTTTTAAAAGAAAAATAGTTTTGTTCCTTTGAAATTTAATAAGAAGAAATAAAAATTGTTTTTGAAGTATATAGCTATAAGACATCGTTTAAATTTCCTTGGATCGCATAAAAAACAAGAAATGCCCGAAAACTCCCTGGGGGTGCTATTGTGTTTTGCAAACATTTTTCCATCTACTCCACGCATGCAGAAATCGCGCGATGTTTTATAAAATATCAGCACCAGATTTTTCTGTATCCCAAATGCAAAAATATAATCAAATTATAATTAAATGCAACCAAAAGTTCTTACACCGCTGCATTTAAGCAATCGGTTACAGACGAGTTCCCCGGAAGGACGGAAGGGGGGCGCATGGAAAGCACTATATATAGCGGTACACTGCGCGTATAGATTCAGTCTCTGCCGCACCCTCGCACCGACAGCAGCGGGGGAACATCCGTCCCCGGAGAGAGAGAGCGAGCAAAGGAATGCAAATAAGCGGGGCTTTATCTGATTTTTTCATTAGTGCTCCACCGTATCGCATGTTTAATTTTAATTCTAATTATTTAACTTTCAATTGAGGAAATGTCAATTTTTAATCTTAATTTTTTACAACTATACTTTCTCTTATTGCTCTGTACTTTCCGGGGTTAAAAAAGTTCAATTTTCAATATAATCTAAGTTGCAAAGATATGTTGCGTAAGGGATTCAGATTATATGCATTCTCACAAGAAGACACGTACAAGTTCGCGCTTTCACATGCAGCATGTGAACTTACAACATAAAAACCCATATCTCAAATGGACATACACCCTGCAACTCTTGCCGTCCTTCCTAGAAATAGGGGTGACATTGGCAAAGTACACCACTTTCTACAGCATGGGTGGTCAGCCGCATACCAACCTATAAGTCAAGGAATATACACAAACAAATAACATTTTAGACACAAAAAAATGGATAAACATTAAAATCAAATACGAAATTCTAATTTAAAATTTACAAAAATTTGGAAAACTTGAGAAACCCTAGCCATAGCCGCCAGCATAACAGATCAACCGCCATTTCTTTCTGACCTTACATACTTCTTTCATTTCATCCAGAGTCATAGCTTTCTTCATACAAGCTCTCCTTTTATTGTGACTGTGGATATCCCATTCAAACGCTATTTCAGAAATTTGATCCATCCATATCTTTCTCGGTCTTCATTTACCACGACATCCATCTTTTTTTGCAACATATACTTTATTTGTCTCCTCTTCAAGCTCTCCTTTTTTTATGACTATAATCTGTAATCTAAGTTGCAAGGATATATTCATTTAAAGCTCTCAGATGCATACCCACAAACAAACACGTGTAGTTCGCGCTTACAAATGCTGAATGTGACTTACAAATAAAATCCAAACCTCAAATGAACATAAGCCATACAACTTGTGCCGACCTTTCCTGACACAGGGATGACATTAGCAAAGTGGACCATTTTTTACAGTATGGGTGGTTAGCCTCATACCAACCTATAAGTCAAGGAATTGAATGACTGGTAGTTTTTAATTAATATAATGAAAATGGTATGATAAGAAGACCATTTCTACTTCGACTTAAAGATGATGAAGTTTGAATTTTTAATATAAATGCTGTTTTCCCGCCGAAACTCGTAAAAATATTCCAATAAAAGTGGCATCACCATGGCATAACGATGCTCGGCTTCTTTCCACAGTATTAAACTCTTAATTAATTTAGCAGCCTCTACAATACTAGCGTTCGTTAGGATTTTATTGTTTTAATTCGAGATAGGCCGTAAAATTTTAAAGTCCCCTCTTTAACTGCTGCGTGTGGCTTTAGAGGAGTGCTATTTGATATCATACACTATACGTTAACATAAAAGTTATTTTTTGTCAATTTTTTTTAAAGTAATCTTTTTCGGGAGACTCCTGAGATTTAAGTGACTCTAGGGGTCTATGACACTTTTTGTAGTGCCGCAGAGATGTTCGTTATGTGGCAGTTGATGTCCTGTTCCTTTGTTGTAGGGCTGTTAGCTGCGTAGTGTTGTGGTGTGTGTCGCTGTTTTGAAATAATAATGTTGGATGATATTCTCTTCTGGCGTCGATAGCTCAGTTGGTAGAGCGCTTGCATTCCATGCCGACTGCTCGGGTTCAAATCAAATGATTTTCAAATGTGTGTATTTTCAACCCAAAATAAAATACCGGCAAGGATTACTCAACCTTCTCAAGAATTGAGCACCAGCCTATTTGGGAGCTGGGAATTTTCTTCTTCAATTGAAGCGGTTGGTGTAAAGTCAACTCCTTACCTGTAAAAATAAAAACGTCCCGAATTGCCGCATGCGACCACTTTGGGGAAAATGCGACAAGAAGTTACATTTTTTTTTGTTTTCCTTTTTTATTATTTATACCTCCAGTCGATAGCTCAGTTGATAGAGTGCTTGCATTCCATGCCCCGAGAGCTCGGGTTCAAATCCCGCCGAGAGTGTCAGAAATGATTTCCCGTTTCATTGTTTATTTTAAAACCAAAATAAAAGACCAGTAAGGTTTACTCAGCCTTCACAAGAAATGAGTACCAGTCCATTTAGGAGCTGGGAACCTTACACTTCAAGTGAAGTGGTTGGCGTAGAGCCGGCCCCATTACTTGTACAAATAAACCGTATCACTGCATGCGACCCCTTTGGGGAAATCGTCAAGAAGTTGCACTGCACATGTTTTTTCTTTTTATTGTTTATACATTCAGTTTTTGCAGGTTCAAGTGTTAGCTCATTCTCTCCAATCAGAACCACTGACGGCATCAATAGGAATTTTAATATCGTTTTTGTTAAGCCCTGTTTGGTCCAATGGCTTTAACTGAGAGGGGGTACAACAGATTATGAATTACGATATTTGGTCACAGGAGGGGAGGGGAGCATGGTAGGGGGAGGGGGGGTAGTAAAGGGTGGTAGGGGGGAATTCCGATATGACGGGGCACCCCTTTACAATGACAAAGGGAACAGATACAGTCTTCGATCATATTGTTATGATTTTAGTTAGGTTATTTTAATCAAAGTGCAATTTAAAAAAATTAAAATTAAAAAACGGGTTACAAAAAGCGTAAAGGCGGGTTTCGCCCCATAACCATGTACAAATTGTTTTTTAATTTTAAATGAAAGGTTACAAAGTGAATGTCTCATCAATTAATGCAACTCCAATTTATTTATTTTCAAGATTTATCTTACACAATGTCAATTTACAATGTGCTGATTTTTCTAGTTTTTAGCTTGTCGACTTCACGGCTAAATTTTTCAATCGACCTGCCCTCTGTACCATTACGGCTCGTGGATATCGGTACAAAAGGGACGATTCTTGCTTGTTCTAGATTATCTATAGTGTATCGTACAAGACAACTCTTTACAGTTCGATATTATTTCAGTTACACATACGAGAAAACTGCGTGCCAGGGCACATGCATATACACACAGTAGAATATTATGCTAGAGGCGGACACACACACACAAGCAAGCCCCGCGAACTCATACGTTCTTAACAATATATTTGCACAAGTCTTCAATAGGCGTTTTTATTGATTGTAAATTATTTAGCCACCTGAGGATGCAAACGGATTGCTTACGAAACCGGTCTTGGAACTTAATATACTCAACGGAATCAAAAACAAAGTTTTTTTTTATCTTAATACGCCCATGGACAACTCCTTGCTCCTTAACTGATAGGTATGAGGCTGACCCCCCGTCCTGTGAAAATTGGTTCACTTTGGCCAATGCTACCCTAGTTTCAGAAAAAGACGGCAAGAGTTGCAAGTTTGATGTTCATATGGGTTTTGTTTATTTATATGCACACATACAGAATGTGCCTGTCTGTGGGCTTGCATTTAATAATATGAGTCTTAAATTTTAACACAGCTTTGCAGCTGTGATTATAGATAGACAACGAATGAAATGCGTCTACTAACATACACAGCGACTATGCTTGAACATATAATTTGTATGGAGCAACTCATACACGCAGTCGTTTGTATTGTTTTTATGATCACAGACGCGCGATCATGCGCACTAGATCATTCCAACAATAGGCGTGTACTCGTGCTTAGGAAGTCGCGGCTGTAAGTTTTGATTTCACTGATATTTATCAAACAAACTGACTAGTGCAAACTTTGCATAAATGTTTTGGAGTTACAATTTCAAAGCATACAATGAGTGAATAGTGAAAAGGATGTTAAGGCTCACACGGCCGCCGGTTTTCTCTGTACGATTAATTTCCCGGGGTCTGTTTATTGTAATTGTAACTGTAACTCCGTCACCATTCCGCTAGGGATGGCCAGAGCCCCTGTAAACTTTCCTTTATTTATTTATTATCCTAGCATTCTGCTTTCAATTCATTCATATCCATCTCCTTTTTCATACATTTCCTTCACTTACATTCACTTTGTCTTCCTTTCCACATTTTCTCTGTATACGCACTTTTTAAATATTTCATCATTCATTCTTTCTACATGTCCAAACCATCTCATCCCATTCTTTTGTACCTTTACTTTCAGATTATCTTTCAACTTGCATAATTGCCTTCCACCATTCATTCTTAACTCTACCTCTTAGAGTTGTTCCTGTCATACTTCTTAAGTGTTTTATTTCCACTGTATACACTTTACTCATTTCACTGTCATTAAAGTAAATACTTGACTTCTATTCATCAATCTTGGTAACAACATGGCATTGTGTACCGACATTCTCAAATTCATCGTCAGCCGTTTGTTTCTTGCAATTCTTCCTATCACAATTATTGGGTGATGAACGAGTGTGGTATAAAAGAGAATTTAAGCAACACTGTATGTGAAGCTTAGTTTGCTATCATTGAATAAAGCCCACAAATCACGATGGTATATGTGCGAAGTTCCAAAGACGATGTAAAAAAGAGATGGAAAGAATATTTTAACGAGGTTTTTGGTGAAGAAGAATGTGATTTAACTGTGAAAGGAGATTATGATGAGGGTAATGTTTTGAAAATATCGAAAGATGAAGTAAGAAAGGTCATAAAGGAATTAAAGAATGGGAAAGCTGCAAGTGTGGATGGTGTGAGACCTGAGATGATGAAAGCGGGGGGAGAATGTGTGATTGAATGGATGAAAGAGCTTTGCGAACTGTGTGTTAGTGTCAAGGAGGTTCCATCGGACTGGAGAGAGGCGGTCATTGTGCCAATTTACAAAGGTAAAGGTGACAAAAAAGACTGCCGTAACTTCAGACCGATTAGCCTTCTTAGTGTGCCAGGTAAAGTGCTATGCAAGATTCTTATCCATAGGGTAAGATTATCCACCCAGGAGAAGGTCTCAGATATACAATCTGGCTTTATGCCGGAAAGAGGTTGCGTAGACCAGATATTCGCGCTTCGACAGATAGTCGAAAAACAGCTAGCCGTAAATAAAAAGGTCTACGCGGCTTTCGTAGATCTTGAGAAAGCCTTCGACTCGGTGGATAGAAGTATGATGTGGTGTGTGCTTGAGAGGTATGGTGTGAACAAAGCACTTCTGAACGCGATACGCGCCATCTATCTTAATAGCAGGGCGTGTGTCAGGGTGGATGGAGAATACAGCGAGTATTTTAATGTGTACAAGGGTGTGAGACAGGGTTGCATAATGAGCCCATGGTTATTCAATATAATCATGGATCATTGTGTTAAACAAGCGAATCTGGAAGGGCATGGCATACAGATTGGAGAGAGAAAAGTCGGAGTTCTGCTTTATGCTGATGACGCAGTATTAATTGCTGATTCAGCAGCGGAACTTCAGGCAATGCTCTCTAGTCTGAACCATGCTCTGTGTGTGAACAAGTTGAAAATTAATGCAAGTAAGACGAAAGTACTGATTTTTGACAGAATGGATGAAAATGAAGAATGCACGCTCATGTTGAATGGTACGAAAGTTGAAATTGTGGATGAATTTAGATACTTGGGAACTATGTTTGAGAAGAATGGAAAGATGACAAGAGAACTTGAGAATAGGATGTGTAAGGGCAAGCAAGTGGTCGGTGCAATAGGAAGAATAGCAAAGAACAAGCGATTGACGATGGATCTGAGAATGGCGGTACACAATGGCATATTGTTACCGACTTTGATGTATGGAAGTGAAGCATGGACAGTGAATGATAGCGAAATGAGTAAAGTATGTACGGTGGAAATGAAGCATTTGAGAAGCATGACAGGAAAAACTCTGAGGGATAGAGTTAGGAATGAATGGGTAAAAAAAGAATGTAATTTGAAAGAGGATGTGAAAGTTAAGGTACAAAAGAATGTGATGAGATGGTTTGGGCATGTGGAAAGAATGAACGATGATAGACTGACAAAGTATGTATACAAAGAAAGTGTGAAAGGAAAAAGAGGGAAGGGACGACCGAGAAAAGTATGGAGTGATCAGATTGAGGAGATTGTGAAAGAATGGGATATACAAAGTGAGCGTAAAAGAAGAAAATGCATGAAAAAGGTGATGGATATGAATGAATTGAAAGAGGTATGTAAGGATAGGAAAAAATGGAGGCAACTCTGCAGAGGCTCTGGCCACCCCTAGCGGAATGGCGACAGAGTTACAGTTACAGTTACAGTTCCAGTGCGGGGTTGCGACTCTCTATTTGTTTTGTTTTCCCGGCTCTCGATGTGCGCATTCATCGGTTAAAAATAATTGACTAATATTTATTCTGTACGCCTCCATTATTATCTGTAAATGTTGGATAGTCGAACAGCAGACAGCCGAGTTGTCGTGCAGTTTATTTATTACGTCTGGTAAATGGTTTGTGGTAAGTGAAATGTGGTAAGTGATGCGTGATAAGTAATGAGTGATAAGTGGTAAGTGTTAAGTAGTAAGTGATGTGTGTTAAGTAGTAAGTGATGTGTGTTAAGTAGTTAGTGATGTGTGATAAGTGGTAAGTGATAAGTGGTAATGCTAATTGGTAAGTAGTAAGTGAAGTTTGACAAGTGGTAAGTAGTAAGTGATGTGTGATAAGAGGTAAATGGTAAGTGATGCGTGATAAGTAATGAGTGATACGTGGTAAGTGCTAAGTGGTAAGTAGTAAGTGATGTGTGATAAGTGGTTAGTGGTAAGTAGTAAGTGATGTGTGATAAGTGGTTAGTGGTAAGTAGTAAGTGATGTGTGGTAAGTGGTTAGTGGTTAATGGTAAGTAATTAGTGGCAAATTATATGTGATAAGTGATACGTCTGAAGTGATAAGTGGTAAGTGATGCGTGATAAGTAATGAGTGATAAGTGCTTAATGGTTAGTAATAAGTGATGTGTGATAAGTGGTTAGTGTTAAGTAGTAAGTTATGTGTGATAAGTGGTAAGTGGTTAGTGGTTAATGATAGTAATAAGTGGCAAATGATTTGTGATAAGTGATAAGTCTTAAGTGATAAGTGGTAAGTAGTAGGAGATAAGTGAAAAAGTCGGGTCGATAGCTTCGTTGGTAGAATGTTTGCATTCCATGCCGGGAGCTAGGGATTAAATCCAAGTATGCATATACGCTGCAATTCCACTTCCTACCAGAAATATGCAATCAATATGAATTATCCATATTTTGATTAAATAAATTGTTGTTTTTAGGACATTCGATTTGACATAGCATTTTTTTAAACCAATTTCTTTAAAGACGAAATCTTGGGAACACGAACAAAAGATGGTCCAACAACTCCATACTTCCAGAATTTGAAGCGGCTCATGGATGTCTCCTCCTATTCGCAGCTCAAGAGGATGGCAACCATCAGAGATAAATGACTGGCACAAAAAGGTTTTTTTTTTAGGTATAATGAAAGCGTTGGTTTTTTTATGTACAACTAAAAAATGAATTGGAAAAATTACTTATTGTATTCGTTGTATTGATTCGGGTGTGAATAGTTTTTTCGGATCAATTAAAAATTCCAAATTTAAATCCTGAATAAATAGATGATTATTTTTAATGGTTCTTTTTAAGTGCAGACTATCAGCAATTAATTTTTCATTTTAATTGATGTTGTTTTAATGAAAAGCCCATTATTTTAATTAAGTTACAAAAATGATGGAAAACAAGATAAAATAGATAAAACCTTAACGCATTAACATAAAACAGAAAACAACTATTGTAACGTTTTCAATCTTTTGGATGCAGTAAACAAAAGGTCATTTTTAAAAGTCAAAATATGTTCTTGCAAGCTGACAATAGTTTTATAATCTAAGTACCTTGCGTTTGTGATTTTCAAATAATTGACTAAAAAAGAATGATTCTATTTTACTTAGAGAAAGTGCTACCTGTACCCTGAGTACGAGTTGCAAAACTTGAGTAAAGTAAATTTTACGGAAAGTATTAAAGAGTGGTTTTCCCCAAAATCTCCCGTTTTTGTTTGTTTGAACTTGATTTTCTTCATCACTGTAACTCTTATGCTAAGACCATTCTAGATAAATCCGATTCTAGATAATTTTTATTTGACGATTATTTATAAGATTAAGTGAGTTTAAACCCATCCCCCCCCCTTCCTCCACCCTCCTCATCCATAAATGATATCAGTGACAAGGTCACTTTTGTAGTTTTGTGTTTTTTTTTTTTCATTTGGGTTTTCTTGACTTATAGGTTGGTATTCCTTGACTTATATTTTGGTTTGAGGCTGGCCGCCAATATTGTAACAAATGATTCACTAAGCCAATGTCCCCTTGTTTCAGGGAAGGTCATGTTCATTTAAGGCTTGGATTTTCATTTGCAAGAACACGAGCAGCTTTATTTTGCAAGCGCGAACTTATACGTATTTTTTGTTGACGTGCATTAAATATGAATTTGGAATGTTTATATATATTTGCAACTTAAATTACAGATTAAAGACATAATTCTATTCATATTTGTCAAATGAATACTTTGATGTAAATTACGTATATTTATGTATTTTAATTATTAATTACATCAAATCAATTAATACCTACATTGATGTTTTCGCAATAAGCCGATTAATTTCCATCAAACACCGCTGATTCACTGATTCGCTTTAATCGCTTAATAGGCCGATAATCTGAAGGTGACTAGAGAAATCTATACCTCCCATCATATGTAGGCCTGCTAGACTTTGTATATTTACACCTCCTATACCCTGGAGGCCTTAATCATTCACTCCTGAGCCCAAAGGCTTAGCTTTCCAGTCCTTGATCCATATTATGTCAGAATATAGTCTATAATCTAAGTGGAAAAGATGTATTAACATTCAAAACTCATGTCAAATGCATGCTCACAAACAGACACGTACAAGTTATGCAAAAAAAAAATGCAACTAAGCTACACATTTAGTGTAACTTCTTGCCGCGTTATTCCCGAAGGGGTCGCATGTGGCGAGTTCAAAATCAATTTCCAGTTAACAAAAGACACATTGATCCAGTACACATGCAAACATTTCTCATTTAATAACCTCTGTTGAAGATAAGACAAGCAAGCACAAAGATGATAATACAGCAAAGCTTGTTTTGATTATAGGGTGTTTCTGGCGCCATGCAAAAACGCAACTAAGCTACGCAAGCAGTGTTGTTTCTTGCCACGTTATCTCCGAAGGGATCGCACATGGCGAGTTGACCTATTTATTTTAACAGTTAAGGGGGCTGGCCTTACGCTAACCACTTCAGTGAAGTTGGAGGTTTCCCAGCCCTCGAGGGGGCTGGTTCTCGTTTATTGTGAAGACTGAGTAAACCTTGCCGGTTTTTTTTTATTTAAGGTTTGAAATTGCAAGGATAGAAAGAAATGGCGGTTGATCTGTGATGTTGGCGGCTAGGGTTTGTTAAAGTGAAATTGGTTTTATGATTTAGTTTTTTATGTCTATGTATATATTGTTATTTATTGATTTAAAAAAAAATGTAATTTGTCATGTATGTTCCTTGACTTATAGGTTGTTATGCGGCTGACCACCCATACTGTAAAAAATTGGTTCACTTTGCCAATGTCACCCCTGTTTCAGGGAAGGACGGCAAGAGTTGCAAGGCTTATGTTCATTTGAGATTGGGTTTTTATATTGTAGGTCCACATGCGGCATGTGTTAGCGCGAAATCATACATATCTGCTTGTGGGAATGCATTCAATATAAATCTTAAATGATATATATCTTTGCAGCTTAGATTAGATTAGATTAGATTAGAAATAAGCACCGAAACATTTCTGACACCCTCGGCATAGAATGCAAGCACTCTACCAACTGATCTATCGACCGGACAATGCCATTATATCGTCAGCAAATCTTGTGCACAGTGTGCTGTCTCAATCACAGCATTTACAGCACAACATGACCGTCGTCGGCTGCTGTGAGAGGGGTGGCTGTGTCAATAGTTGCTGTTATTGCTGTAATGAATTGCATCAGCATAACAAAACAGCAGGTGTAGATGTCATCATTTTGTAGGGTCCCCTAAACGCAGGGTGTGAATTTTGAACCCTAATTGATATTGTTATAAATTTTGAAAAGATTTTTGTGAAACACTGTGGAAATTCATTTTAAATAAATTGCACAGAATCTGTACTCGACTTTCTTGCAAAAATTTACCCACTGTATGACGTATGTAAAGCTAGAATCATCTACCAGCTTATGCCGTTTCAATAAAAATGTAATATATCAATAATAAATCAATTTTATTCCACCGCGGTGTGTACCTGCATACTCGTACAATATGGATATAGGCATATAAATACTTAAATGAATATAAATATTTTGTTGATTTATTTGAAAAAGTACCAATTACACAAGAAAGATCCTCGACTCATAGTTTGGTATGAAGCTGACCTCAGTACTGTACTGTACTGTATCCTGCCACCGTTTCATTAGGGGTGGCCGGTACCTCCGCAGATGCGCCTCCACTTTTTGCTGTCATCACCTTTTTCATACATACTCTTCTCTTATTCTCACTCTGCAGAATCCATTCTTTCGCAATCTCACCTATTTGGTCTAACCATTCTTTCCTCAGCCTTCCCCTTCTGCGCTTTCCTCTGACATTTCCTTTGTACACTTTCTTCGTTAGTTGTTCATCATCCTTTCTTTCAAGATGTCTGAACCATCTCATCGTACTTTTTTGTACTTTCATTCTCATATTCTCTTTTATACCACACTCGTTCATCACTCAAGCATTACGTACTCTATCACTCAGTGTCTTTCCAGCCATTGCTCTCAGGTAAGCCATTTCAACCGTACTTACATACTTTACTCAGCTCACATTCATTAAGCCTCACTTCCACCAACCAATATGCCATTGTGGACCGCCGATCTCATATTCTTCGTAAGTTTCCTATTTCTTGCAATTCTTCCAATCGTTTCCATTACACTTCTTCCTCTACTAGCGCGCTTTTCCAATTATTTCGTCAATTTCGCATTCGACTCAAACTTGCTTCCCAGATAATCAAATTCTTTCACGACCTCCACTCTTTTTTCATTCAGTCTTATCTCAATTTTCTCGCATTTCTCAGTCCTCCCAAAGTGTAAAAAATAATTCACTTTGTCAATGTCACCCCTGTTTCAAGGAAGGTCGGCAAGAGTTGCAAGTTTTATGTTCATTTGAGATTTGGTTTTAATTTGTAAGTACAAATTCAGCATTCGTAAGCGCGAACTTACACATACCTGTTTGTTGGCATGCATTTCATATTAGTTTTGAATGTTTATATTTCATTGCAACTTATATTCTAGATTATTACAGATGGTCATTGAACCCTTCTGTATGCAAACTAGTACTTTGTATGGTGGGTAAACTTTTTAGTTATATTTTGAAAAAGTAACGACTGATTATTATTGGTATATATAAAATTTTAAGAATCGCAGCCATTTATCTATTTTTAACCCTTTGACTACCAAGAAAATTGCTAATACATTTTGTATGGAAAATTTTCACTTTGTATGGCGGCTATACTTTTGATTCACTTTTTGGAAAAAATAATGATAGCAATATATGGGTTCTTATTATTATTTTACATTTGTACTACATTATTTTTTTATTAACCCTCTAACTGCCGAGAATTTTTCCATTATTTTTTTCTTTTATATGGCAACTCCCTAAATCGAGATTATGATGAAGAAATGATTATAATTATTAGATAGCACTATTATATAAATGGATTCACAAAAAATTTAAGAAAAATCGTCGGAGCCGTTGTTGAGAAAATCGAATTTTAAATTTTCAGCTCTTCGGAAGCCATCTTGAATTTTCAAAAAAGTAAAAAAAAAATGATTACGAATTAAAGTGATAAGCTTGTTCTTTCTATCAAATCTAAAACAAATTTAAATATCTTGCATTTTAATAGGTTTTTGTAATATTTTCGATTTAAAATTTCAGGTCGTGTAAACGGTGCTTTATATTTATTTTTCCAAAAATTTTTTTTTGTAAATTTGTAGAAATTTATGTTGTCCGTAATATTGTAGAACATTATATTTTTGTTGACCCCTTAACTGTCGAGAAAATCACAATCGTTTGTTTTTTTCATATCGCATCCCATAGACACAGATTAGTAAGAGTATTGCCATAACTAATTTATTAAGTTAAAAACTAATAAATGGCAACTCTGAAAATTTAAGAAAAATTCTTGGAGCCGTTTTTGAAAAAAGTGCAATTTTATGTTTTTTTTGTATGGCAGCCATCTTGAATTTTCAAGTTGGTGTAATGCCATGTTATTCATACTTAATACATGTCCAAAAAAGTTGATGTAGCCAAAATTTGGTATCTCTAGGTCTTATACTTTGGAAAGTGACACACACACATACATACATACATACATACATACATACATACATACATACATACATACAGACGGACGTTTTTGAAAGATAGTGTTTTTTGGCATGTCCTGCACCAGGACAACTCATTTCCGTGAAAACCTTGAAATTTTTTTTTCACACCAAATCATAACTTTCTTTATAGCCTTCGGCTATAGCAAGAAAGTAAAAATCGATTATTTTTCAATAAAAAATTAAAAAATAAAAGAAATTAAAAACTTTGTTTTATTCCACTTTTATTGTTTTTGAGTATGTTACAAATATTTTCGGAATAACTTCCATCTTCGGGTAACTAACAATTACTAAATTTAAACTTAAAAATTAAGACAGTGGAGTGGGATCTATTGGTGGTAGTGGTAAGGGAGGGGGTAGAAAGGTAGATGTGTGGGCGGAGCTAATATTGTTAGGAGAGGAGATGTAACTCCACTGTCCACTCCACTGTCTTAATTTTTAAGTTTAAATTTAGTAATTGTTAGTTACCCGAAGATGGAAGTAATTCCGAAGATATTGTTATGTTTTTAGGGTTCAAACAATTTTCAAATTAAAAAAAAAAACTTGTCTTCTTTACAGGATATTTATTTTACACGTAGATTTATTCAACAATCTATATTTCTTTTTAACAATTAACATTTATGGTTTAGCAATTTACATTTATTTCACCGTTGGTTCACTTTCATTGAGAATGTCTTTCTTGTTCAAAAGCAGAGCGTCGTATATAGACTGACTCTTGCAAGCCGCTTGCAGCCTTTTATACTCCCAAAGACAGTAATTACTAGAGCCAATTTTGCTGGAACCTTCCAGAACATACAGCTTCCAGTAGGTACATAATTTAATGTCTCTTTCCTAGGTACCTATAATAATTACTCCAACTCTCATCGGCTATAACCCATACACCTACCTACCTAACATTTATATGTATTTGTTATTTACATAACAATATACATCCGCAACTAAGTTACACAAATAGTGTATCTTCTTGCCTGCGTTATCCCCGAGGGAATCGCATGTGGTGATTCGGGACCTATTTATTTTTACGAGTAAGGGGGCCGGTCTCACACCAACCACTTTCATTTAAAGTGGGGGTTTTCTCACTCCCGGGGGGGCTGGTTCTCATTTCATGTGAAGGCTGAGTAAACCTTGAGATCGAACCCTTGCTCTCGGCATGGAATGCAAGCACTCGACCAATTGAGCTACCGACCTTTTTTACGAGTTTGGTCGTCATCGCTACAAAGCAAGACACAGTTTCTGTAAGGCTTGATGGACCTTTGGTGACCGGTCATTGGTAAAGGCTTATGAATTTTTCAACCCAACAAAAAGCCAAGAGCGGCGCTCTACAAATCATCTTCATCATCATCATCATAAGGTATGCAGGCATTACTTTTTGACATCTGAAAAAATCAGCTTCATTTGCAGTTGTGTGATCGTCGATAAAAGAACACTGCAGGTACGAAAACAAAATTTATTACCGCACAGAACCAATGTAAAATTGCACAATTCGTTTTTGCGAGTAAAATTCCATCGCTGCCGTCTGCAAAATCGAAATTTTAATGACATTCACTGGTAGAAGCGAAAAAAAACGTTTTACTCTGTCCAACACATCATTCATGCTTGCCATTTTTGCGCGCAAAAAGACAAAGCTACGATTTTTGTTACAAAACTGGAATCCCGTTGCCAATGTCACGAGTTGTATTTTTTTTTAACAATTTTCGATAATTAGTGGAAAATTCCATCCGTAGATAAAAAAAATGTGAAGTCATACGGCCAAGTTACTAAAGAAAACAATAACTTCATAGCATATTTCTAATCTAATCTAATCTAATCTAAGCTGCAAAGATATATTTCATTTAAGATTTCTAATAAATGCATTTCCACAAGCAGACATGTATAATTTCGCGCTAACACATGCCGCATGTGGACCTACAATATAAAAAAACAATCTCAAATGAACATAAGCACTGCAACTCTTGCTGTTCTTCCCTGAAACAGGGGTGACATTGGCAAAGTGAACCATTTTTACAGTATGGGTGGTCAGTCGCATACCAACCTATAAGTCAAGGAAATTTGATTGTTGGTTTCTAAGGACCGTAAACACGTAGACATGTGGTGTGTGGTCGTCTAGAATTTTGGACAGATTCTTTTAGACTTTTACTAAAAATAATATTCAATTAATTATATGCCTAAGTCCTAAGTCTGGTCGATAGACCAGTTGGTAGAGTGCCTGCATTCCATGCCGTGAGCCCAGGTTCGAATCCTACAGAGGGTGTCAGAAATGATGTCCCATTTCGGTGTTTATTTCAAACCCCAAAATAAAATACCGACAAGATTATGGAAATTATGGAAGAAATGAATACCAGCCCCCTCGGGAGCTGGAAAACTCCCACTTTAACTGAAGTGATTGGCGTCAGACTGGCCTCCTAATCTGTAAAAATAAATAGGTTCCACTTGCTACATGCGAAGTTAGTTGGGGATAACGCGACAAGAAGTTACACTGTATGTGTAGCTCGGTTGCATTGCGTTATGTATATTTACTGTACAACACTATTAATTATTTGTATGAATATCATTAGTATCTTAATTTAATAATTAATCGCAGCTCACAACTAAGCTACACGTACAGTGCAACTTCTTGCCGCGAAGGATTTCGCATGTGGCGAGTGGAACCTTTTTATTTTAAAGGTAAATTTTAAAGAGGGCCGGCCTTCCGTCAACAACTTCACTTGAAGTGGGGATTTCCCAGCTCCAAAGGGAGCTGGAACTCATTTTAGCGAACGCTGCGTAAACCTTGCCGGTATTTTATTTTGGGTTTTCAAAAGAAACAACCAAACGGAAAATTATTTCTGATACGCTCGGTGGGATTCGGACCCGAGCTCGCGGCATGGAATGCAAACACTCTTTCAACTGAGCTATTGACCCGACTTTAATGCATGAATGAAACGACAAAATCACCATCTATAGCTCGCTATAAAACCTAGAGTCGCGCACATACAAAAAATATACTGGGATTTCGGGTTTGCGCGGCGATGACAGAGTACATGCTATAAATGTTCGTAAAATAGCAAATGACATTGAAGGGCTTAGTAAATACGGGCTTTATTATAGTGCCGAAAGTTTTGTCCCCCAAGTGTGAAACTGAACCAAAGCATTTCACCAAAAAATACTGAAAACTGAAACGCTCTGTAGAGTGACTGTGTTTGTATTCATACATTATCTTGTTTAACCCTCCGTCGGTCGCAACCTTTTAGTGCCTTCGGTTCGGACGCAATGTGCCAAAAAAGCACACAATTTCATTTTACTGTTACTCCCATTTCCCTAGGTTTTGGGGGACGTCCTTTCTCACTGACTTTCTTTAGGATCTATTTTAAGGAATTAAGAGAAAGAAAATATAAAAAAACTGTTTTATTATCTTACCAAACACAATTTTCAAAATAACCATTTTTGACCCATCTACCCCAGTTACAATATAATTTGGACAAAACATTAAACTAATTGGTACTGTAAAACACCAAAAAAAACATAAAGAGTTTAATTTAGTTCTAGTGAGCTCAGTCCACTTCAGATTCCATGGATTCAGGCTCTTGAGGAAAAGTTGGCTTTGTGGACAATGTGCTTTTTTGGCCACTTGCTACAGCTCCGCTCGCTGTGAAGGTGCAGGAACTACTGCTGGGTTGGAAGACGTCTTCGAGTCTGAAGGGTACTGGGGAAGGGGGCGTCATTTGTCGTTTTCGAATCGGGGAATCCGCAAAAAACACTAATTGTGCTTTTTTTGCACAGGTGCGACCGACGGAGGGTTAATGAAAACGTAGTTTTGTAGTTAGAGTCCTGCTGAAAATCCGCAATATCTCTCCGATGCAGCCTCATTAATATGTTTCACTTTTGTTTCAGACTAGACTGGCGATTTGAAAAGTTTATTGTTACAGTGGATATTATTGTTATGTAAATAGTAGATTAATATAGGTGTACATCGTAGGTAGTGATACTTATTATAGTATTATGCCTAATGTAAATTAATATAGGTGTACACCGTAGGTAGCAATAATTATAGGCTTAAGAAATCTACAAATTAAATGATCCTTTTGTACTATTGAAGTTGGTAGAATGTTCGCGAGTTTACTGGCAAAATTAACTCCTAGAGACTTCTGTCACTACAGTAAATAAGGTGCAAAATTGAGTGCACTAGGACAGTAAGATAGTCGCCTTTGATTGAAGAGTGTGAGCGATATTGAACTGTGAAAATAAATTTGAGTTACCTACTAAAAGTGTTAAAAATAAATATAAATTGTAAAAATAAATTAAGTGCAAATAAAGATCCTGAAAGAATACCTGTATGTTTTTAATTTAGAGACTTTCCGAACTCAAAAACATTACATTACATTGTGTGTTAATGGCTTATACTGTTGTGTTTTTAGTTCGGATAGTCTTTAAATTAAAACAAACTGGTCTTCTTTTTTTTGGATATGTATTTTACACTTTTATTTGACAATTTATATTTATTCCTAACACTTTTACAATTCCTTAGCAACTCACATTTATTTCACAGTTCAGCACTTCACAGTTTTTCTTCAATGTTTTTCTTACAAAAGCGAATATCTATCTCCTGACCTTCACCCAAACTTGCGCCTTATATACCCTTAGAGACAATAATCTCTAGAGGTCAATTTGCCAGAACACTCTCGAACGCTCTAACATCTTCGAGAGTACAAAGGGCTTATGATTTCTTGATTCTTTAGCCTTTAATAATTATTTCAAATATACTACACGGCTATACTCGGTTATACTACACCTACCTACCTACCTAACATTTATAGCACTGGTCATTTACATAACAATACAATAAGAATAAATGTCACCCTATAGATGGACAGAGTTTTTTTCAAGTTTAAACTAACCTAAACGTATAGTGTAACTTCTTGCGTGCGTTATCGCCGAAGGATTTTTTGGCTAATCTACCATTTGAAGACTACAGGGGAAGGACAAGGAATGTGATTTTAAGAGCATTATGAGTAAATCAAAATTTGAAAATTTAAATCATGGTTATTGCCTGTCACAAAGAACCGGAAATACCGCTATAAACTGTAATAGCGACTGTTGTTGCATTACAAATTTTGCAGAGCTTTAGATACATACAGATGCCTATAGATAGCATTAGTAGATTATTTTTTTTTGCTGATATTCCTTGTTTTTCTTCTGCAGTCTTCAAGTAGGCATGTCTAAGTTTGCGCAAACACATGCTGCATGTGTATATACAAAATAAACCAATCCTCACATAAACATACACTTTGCAACTCCTGCCTGTTTCTCTGAAACCGGAGTGGCATAAGCAAAAGGAAACACTTTTTACAGCATGGGGGGTCAGTCTCATACCAACTTATTAGTCAAGGAATTGATTTCATTGATTCATTGATTCATAGGTTGGTTGGTATGAGGCTGACCACCGTAATACTTTCAAAAATTGTTCACTTTACCAATGTCACCCCTGTTTCAGGGAAGGTTGGCAAAAGTTGCAGGATCTATGTTCATTTGAGGTTTAGATTTTAATTTGTAAGTACACATTCAGCATTTGTAAGCGCCAATTTAGACGTGTCTGTTGGTGACCATGCATTTGATATGTGATTTGACTGTTGATATTTATTTGCATTTAAGATTCTTGCAAATTGTAGCTTTACGGGGCTATTCTTAGACATTTTAGTCGTCGGTTGAGCCTACGCTTTGACAAACTAATGATGCCTGAGCTGAAAGTCTCATCACCACGGTTATTCTTACCTACCGAATTTTGGTAATATTTGTATGAAGACTAATCACCTGTTTACTTGCAGCCATCTTGGATTGACAGGTATTCATACAAATGCATCATTAGTTTGTCAAAGCGTGGGCTCAACGTACGACTAAAATGTTTAAGAATAGCACCGTAGGACTTTGTACAAAAAAACATTTTTCCAAAGTCATCTATGAAAAAAAAAACTCATTAAACTCATTGCAGGTAAACATGCAAGTAACAGGTAGCAGTAAGCGGTGATCAATCCATGTAATGTGACATGTTACTAAACAAAAACACTTAATCATGACTGGCCTCGTGTGTACCTAGTTACTTGCCGTGTCGGAGAAGTACTGCCACGAGGGTAATGAAAACAGTACCCTTAGTACGAGTTGCAAAACTTGAGAAAAGTACAGTTTACGGAAAATATTAAAGAGTGATTTCTCCCAAAATCTGCCCTTACACTTTATGGTCTTAGCAAAAGAGTTACAATAATGAAGAAAATCAAGTTCAAACAAACAGAAACGGCAGATTTTGGGGGAAATCACTCTTTAATAATTGCCGTAAACTTTACATTTCTCAAGTTTTGCAACTCGTACTAAGGGTACAGGTGCAAACATTCTTAAACTCTACGCAGCGTTTACCAAAAAATATATGGAAACTGAGACAGCGTATGTAGTGAACGTTTTGGTTTGCATGTTAACGTTATAATTACGTTTTAACGGATGGTTTTATATTAGATAAAATATGTTGGCATGAGAAAAACAAAAACAGGTACAGTGGAACCTCTTTCAACGAGTAATTTGCATTACGAACAAAAAAAAGTGTGAAAAAAAACGAATGATCTAATCTAATCTAATCTAAGTTGCAAAGACATGTAACATTGGAGATTCAAATTACATGCATTTTCACAACCAGACACGTACAAGTTCACGCTTCTACATGCCGCATTTGAATCTACAACACAAAAACCAAATCTCAAACGGACATACACCCTGCAACTCTTGCCGTCCATTCCAGAGACAGGGGTGACATTGGTAAAGTGAACTATTTTTACAGCATGGGTGGTCAGCCGCATACCAACCTATAAGTCAAGAAACAATGACGTTTCGCATAAAGAGCTTATGAGCTTTGCCAATGTCACACCTGTTTCAGGGAAGGTCGGCAAGAGTTGCAGGGCTTATGTTCATTTGAGATTGGGTTTTTTATATTGTAGGTTCACATGCGGCATGTGTAAGCGCGAAATTATGCATGTCTGCTTGTGGGAATGCATTTAATATGATTCTCAAATGATACATATCTTTGCAGCTTAGATTTAGATTTAGATTTTAGAGCTTGTGTACCGGTACCGGTCCGCAGTCCAGTGGTAACACTTTGCACTCGCAAATGGAAGGTTACGGGTTTGAATTCCGGCAGAACACAAAAAATGTACCATTCATATTTTCAAATATGCTTTTTTCTTAGTGAAAAATTCATATACCTTTACCAAAGGCCGGTCACTAGAGGTTCTACAGCGACGACCAAGCTCGCAGAGGGCTCTTGAGGTGTGATACACACAAAAACAGCGCTCACCAAATAAACCAGCTCATGGAACGCACTATCGTGTTTTTTTGACCGGTCCGTAGCTCAGTGGCAACACTGCGGACTCTCAATGGGAAGGTTGTGGGCTCAAATCCCGGCGGAGCACAAAAAATATACCATTTATATCTTCAAATTTCCTCTTCGCTGGGTTGAAAAAAAATCATAAACCTTTACCAATGACCGGTCACCAAAGGTCCATTCAGCCTTACAGCAACTGGGTCTTGCTTGAGTATTGGCGCTTTGTAGCGACAACCAAGCTCGTACACCTCTGCGGCACTACAAGTGTCATAGACCCCTAGAGTCTCTAGAATCTAGGGAGTCTCGCGCACAGGATTTCTTAAAAAAAAAAAAAAAAACATTGATTATATGGAAAAATTAGTTTCGCTTAACGAGTGTTTAACATAACGAGCGAGATTCTGAAACGAAGTATACTTGTAATGAGAGGTTTCACTGTACAACTATCCGAAAAATGTAGCAAAACTAACACAGCGTCTCTAGTGAACGTTTTAGTTCACATGGTAACCTTATAATTGAGTTTAAACATATTTATAGTCTTTATACTTTGGGTGAAATTAAATGTTGGCATGTTGATAATGCGAACAGGTGAATGTTACATGAATGTTGTCGAGATAACATTCAATGTTTATACATGAAAATTAACATAATCTCTGAAATAGATTATGTTCCATGCTCAACATGTTTTCTTACAGCCAAGTCATGTTTTTGCACGAATTTAACCTTGAATGTGTAATTATATTAAACATGGAAATTTAACATGTAGTTACTCGTTTTTTCAATGGTAAGGACCATTCATCCATAATATTTATTATTATTTATGGTTCCTTGACTTATAGGTTGGTATGGGGCTGACCATCCATACTCTATGGTGGTTGGCCACTTAGTCAGGAAAGCGCCTCCCGAACAGTCTCAGTAGTAGCATCTCGAATTCTAGGCCTTAAGTTATATGTTAAAATGCTCAGAATCACTTTGCATTTTTGTTTTTAAATTTAAAATCATCGAGCCCTAAACCCTCACGGCTATAATCTTTCAGTGATTTCTGAGCCTCTTTTGCTTTGTGTAAACACTTGGGAAAGTGTAGCTTCATGGGAGGGCCTTCTGCCACTCGTATCTCACATAACTTTTGCATGCGAGTCCTGTGACACATCCTCGGATGGGATGGATATACAGGGCGTGGGTCAGTGGAGGGGAGACTGACCCTGAGAGAAGGTGTTGACCATCCATACTGAAAAAAATGGTTCACTTTGCCAATTTCACACCGGTTTCTGGGCTTAGAAGTTTGGATTTTAATTTGCAAGAACACATGCAGCATTTTGACGGTCCCTAGCTTAGTGGGATGTGCCTTGAACTTGTAAATGGAAGGTCATGGGTTCGAATCCCGGCGGAGCACTAAAATAAATCCATTTATATTTTCAAATATGCTCTTCGCTGGGTTGAAAAATTAATGTACCTTTACCAAAGACCGGTCCATCCAGCCGTACAGCAATTGAGTTTTGCTTGAGTATTGGTGCTTTCTTTTGCAAAAACCGAACTCGCAGAGGGCAGTTGAGGTGTTATTCACACAAAAACAGCGCTTACCAAATAAATCATCCAAATATTATTATTATCTGTAAGCGTGAGTTTCACGTGTCTGTTTGTGGGCATGCATTTAATATGAATTTTAAATGTTAATATATCTTTAAAACTTATAAAGCTTGTACAGCGAACAAACAAAACAAAACTTGTAAAGAACGTACGGTTAAAATGGCTCACCTGAGAGTAATGACTGGAAAGACACTGAATGATAGAGTCCGCAACGATTGGGTGATGAACGAGTGTGGTATAAAAGAGAATATGAAGTACAAAAAAGCACAAACAGATGGCTTGGACATCTTAAAAGAATGTATGATGAAGACTTACAAAGAAAGTGCACAGAGGAATTGTCAGATGAAAGCGTGGAAGAGGAAGACTAAGAAAGGAATGGATAGACCAAGTAGGCAAAAGAATGGAACCTGCAGAGTGAGAATAAGAGAAAAGTATGAATGAAGAAAGTAATAAACCGGTTTGACCGGTCCGTAGCTCAGTGGTAACACTGCAGACTCTGAATGAGAAGGTTGTGAGTTTGAATCCCGGCGGAGCACAAAAAATATACAATTTATACATATTTTCAAAATTTGCTCTTCGCTGGGTTGAAAAATTTATACACCTTTACCAATGACAATGAATGATAGAAGGCTTCTAGGAATTTCCTGGAGAGACCACACCACAAATGAGGAGGTTCTCCAAAGAATCCAAGGAGGAAGGCACCTGCTCAGGACTTTGTCCGAAAGGCGTGCAAGATGGATCGGCCATGTAATACGGCAAGAAGGTCTCTTGCATGCCATAATGGAGGGGATGACCGAGGGAACCAACTCTAGGGGACGCCCACGCCAAGAGTACCTGGAGGACCTGCTGGTGGACGTGCGCTGCTCAACATATGCAGAGCTTAAAAGAGCCGCACAAGACAGGGAGGAATGGAGATCAAGAGTACAAGATATTGCTGCAAACCAATCCCAGGATTGAAACAGAAGAAGAAGGAAGACCAATGACCGGCCACCAAAGGTCCATCCAGCCTTACAGCAACTGGATCTTGCTTGAGTATTGGCGCGTTGTAGCGACGACCAAGTTCTTACTCCTCTGCAGCACTACAACAAGTGTCATAGACCCCTAGAGTCTCTAGAATCTAGGGAGTCTCCCGCACAGGGTTTCTTAAAAAAAAAAAAAATGTTGAAGAGATGAAAGAAAAATACTGAAAAAGTGGAGATACATCTGAGGATGTACCGGCCACCCCTACTGAAACGGTGGCAGGATACAGTACACTATAGTTTAGTTATTTTTCAGGCTTTTCTTCAAGTGTGTACCAACATAACGGGAGGAAAGTTTGTCGGTAATAAATGCTTTCTTACGAGGTGAACACCCCATGGGGACCTCCCGGGTTTTTCCATTACGAAAAATTATTTAATGGACCAATAGATGAGAAAACACATTTATGAAGACCGAGCCATTAGGCAATTAGGAGAAAATCATAAAAATCTCTACAAGAAACGCACAAAGTGTATTAGGTATGTACTAAAAAAACTTGGACCGGTCCGTAGTCCAGTGGCAACACTTCGGACTCGTAAATGGAAGATTGTGGATTCGGATCCCGGCGGAGCACAAAAAATATACCATTTAAATTTCAAATGTGCTCTTCGCTGAGTTGAAAAATTCATAAACCTTTACCAAAGACCGGTCACTGAAAGGTCCATCCAACCTTAAAACAACTGGGTCTTTCTTGAGAATTGGCGCTTTCTACAGCGTCGACCAAGCTCGCAGAGGGCTCTTGAGGTGTGATACACACAAAAACAGCGCTCACCAAATAAATCATCCTAATATTATTATTATTATTAAATAGTTAATGAGTTTATAGATATGCTACTCTGGTCGATAACTCAGTAATTGATAGAGTGCTTGCAGTCCATGCCGAGAGCTCGGGTTAGAATTCCACCGAAAGTATCAGAAATGATTTGCAGTTTTGGTGATTATTTTAAACCCGAAATAAAATACCGGCAAGGTTTACTTAGCCTGCACACGAACATTCCAAATATATTTTTAAAATGATCTTCGCTGGGTTAAAAAAAATCATATATCCTTACTATAGGTCCATCCAGCTTTACCGTTGGGTCTTGCTTGAAAATTGGCGCTTTATTGCAACAACCAGGCTTGTAAAAAGTCCGGTCGATAGCTGAGTTGGTAGAGTGCTTGCATTCCATGCCGAGAGAAATAATTCGATCCACAACGAGAAGAGTGACAGAAATAATTTCCCGTTTCGGTTTTTATTTCAAACCCAAAATACATACCAGCGAGGTGTACTCAGATTTTATAAGAAATAAGAACCACTCCCCTTGAGAACTGCGAAACCCCAACTTCAACCGATGTGGTTAGCGTAAGGCCGACCCTTTTTATGGTAAAAATAAATAGAACCCGAATCCCCACATCGTCTCTTAGTGTTTATTTGTCTTATTTCCATCAAAGGTGTTTTCACATTAACAATGTTTGTATGTTTGTGTACTGGACCAATGTGTCTTATGAAAACTTAAAATTGATTTTAAAAATATTGAAAACAGCTCTACCAATGATTACGTTTTTTTCTTAGCTCAGATTGGGTAGAATGTGATTCTTAAGACGATTTCATTGGAAGGTAATCTTTGAATGAAATGGTAGATAATGCAAGCAAGCACTTGGAAGACGTCCTGCCGATTTCGTTAATGATAATTTACCAGTTATCAATAAAATACGAGGTCCATGAAAACTTTTACGCGATCCCCTATTAATTTCACGCTTGCCGAAAAACCGTATTATTTGCACGCACAGCAATCACTTAAAATTAATTGGAGCAAGCGATTCCAATACATCGATTTGGCTCGGCAGAAAACTGATAAGTAAACTTTTAGAGATAACTCAAACGTAGCGTTAACCAATAACGTATAGAATCATAAACACTCACTAGAGGCTATCCTTTATTTTAAGTGGATTTTTGTGTGAACGTTGTGGTTGAGGTTTGTAAGTGGAGTAAAGGCAGCGACCTGGCAAGTCGACATGGTGCGAGGAACATAAAAATTAATGGGCCCACAATAACATTAATTGTTTTCCATTATACTGGACGTCTGACGTAGCGCGTAGAGGCTGTGCAGATCTGGTCAGTAACAAGAGATTGATAGTTTTCTTTTTCTTCTCCGCTTTTATAGATCTGAAGAATCTGTTTTTGTCGCTACTTCACGTTTCTCGTAGCCTCTTCCTCTCTACACTTCTCGAAGCCGTCTTTTTCTCTACACTTCTCGAAGCCTTCTTTCTCTCTGCGCTTCTCGTTGCCCTCTTCCTCTTAACGTTTCTCGTAGCCCTCTTTCTCTCTACGTTTCTCATAGCCCTCTTCTTAACAACGCTTTTCGTAGCCTCTTCTTAATTACGCTTCTTGTAGCCCTCTTCTTAACTTCGTTTCTCGTAGTCTCTTTTTCTCTACGCTTCTCGAAGCCTCTTCTTAACTACGCTTTCGTAGCCTCTTCTTAACTACGTTTCTTATAGTCTCTTCTTCTCTACGCCTTACGTAGCCCTTTTTTTTAACTACGCTTCTCGTAGCCCTCGCTCTCTCTACGCTTCTCGTAGCGTCTTCTTAACTACGTTTATTGTAGTCTCTTCTTCTCTACGCTTCTCGTAGCCGTCTTCTTCTCTACGCTCCTCGTAGCCCTCTTCTTATATACACTTCTCGTAGCCCTTTTCTTATCTACGCCTCTCGTAGTCCTCTTTCTCTCTTTGCTCCTCGTAGTTCCTGCTTATCTACGTTTCTCGTAGTCCTGTACCTCTCTACGCTTCTCGCGTACACTCTTTTTAACTACGCTTCCTGTAGTCCTGTTTCTCTCTACGCTTCAAAGCCTTCGAAGCCTCTCCTTAACTACGCTTCCCGTATGACTCTTTCTCTCTAAATTTCTTTTAGCCCCTTTCTCTCTACGCTTCTCGTAGCCTCTTCTTAACTACGCTTTCCGTAGCCCTCTTTCTCTCTACGCTTCTCGTAGCTTCTTCTTTGCTACGTTTCTTGTAGTCTCGTCTTCTTCTCTACGTTTCTCGTAGGCCTCGCTCTCTCTACGCTTGTCGTAGCTTCTTCCTATCTGCGCTTCCCGTAGCCCTCTTCCTCTCTACGCTCCTCGTAGCCCCTACCTCCCCGCCGCTCAGAGTCTGTGATTTATGACGGGTTTTGCTCCATTCTCTAACACAGTGTCCATCAAACTTTTCATGACGATGATAAGCCCAATGGCAAACCAAAACTATTTTTAAAAATATACATCTATCAACCTATTTAAGATTTTTTTATTCCCTCTTCTAAAAAATCATACTCAGCTAGACCTTTAGCTTACTTCTTGCTTTGTTTTCTTAAAAGGGTCAAATGAGGCTAGTGTTTTTTTTTTTTACAGTTAAGGGAGCCGGCCTAACGCAAACCAGTTCAGTTGAAGTGGGGGTTTCCCAGCTTCCGAGTGGGCTGATACTCATTTCTTGTGAAGGCTGAGTAAAGCTTGCCGATATTATATTTTGGGTTCATTTTTTACATCTTCACTGAGATTTGAACCCGAATTCCTGGCAAAGAATGCAAGCACTCAACCAAATGAGCCATTAACTGGATTTTCTCTTGGAGAAGTCATAGTTTCTCAAAAAGAGGTAGTTTAGTTAATATCAGAGGCTTTTGAAATAACTTTAGTTGACTGAAAATTCCTTTTTGTGGTAAATTTATTTTTTTACATCGCATCTGATCGGTGAATTTGAAAGAAGAATAATGAAAGGCAGGTGCGTACTGGGTGCTACCGCTAGCATCGCCAAGAACCAGAATCTTTCAAAAAATGTTCGACTGGCGGTGCACGGTGGTATACTAGTGCCCACTCTGATATATGGAAGTGAAGCCTGGACGGTGAGTGAAAGTGAGATTAGTAAAGTCCATACAGTAGAAATGGACTACTTAAGAAGTATGATTGGGAAAAGACGGAGTGATAGGGTAAGGAATGATTTTGTTAGAGAGGAATGTGGTGTAAGAGAAAGTGTGAAAGTAAAGATTAAAAGAAGTATGCTTAGATGGTTTGGACATTTGGAGAGAATGAATGAGGAAAGACTGACGAAGAAAGTATATGCTGCGAGAATTGATGGATGTCGTGGAAGAGGAAGACCGAGAAAGGTATGGATGGACCAAATTTTCGAAATAGCGAATGAATGGGATATCCAGAGTCATAATAAAAGGAGAGCTTGTATGAAAAAGGTTATGGCTCTGGATGAAATGAAAGAAGTATGCAAGGATCGAAAGAAATGGCGGTTGATCTGTAATGCTGGCGGTTAAAGCTAAGGCTTTTAAATTTAAAAAATATGTGTTGTAGCTTTTTAATTTTTTACTGTTTAATTGCTTAGAATTTATTTGTTTTATATATTTGATTGTATCAATTGCATGTACTCCTTGATTGATAGGTTGGTATGCGGCTGACCACCCATACTGTAAAAAATGGTTCACTTTGCCAATGTCACCCCTGCTTCAGGGAAGGTCGGCAAGAGTTGCAGGGCTTATGTTCATTTGAGATTGGGGTTTTTATATTGTAGGTCCACATGCAGCATGTGTAAGCGCGAAATTATACATGTCTGCTTGTGGGAATGCATTTAATATGAATCTCAAATGATACATATCTTTGCAGCTTAGATTTAGATTTAGATTTAGCATGTTGTTGAATTTTTGGATACGACCTCCCGTGAAGCAGGGGTGTGATATAAAAAATATGAACCATTTTTTACAGTATGGATGTTCACCTTCATACCAACTTATGAGTCAATGAATACAGTTTGGAAATTACTGCCTCGATTCATGCTACCATGTCTACCACGGTGGGGAAACGCATGCGCAGAACAACTCGCGTGAAGTGCGAGCACAATGGCTCGTCACTGAATGCCGCGACCAACAAAGTTAGTCATCTCCACCGCGATATCAAATTAGACGAATAATTCAGCTCGCTCTTGGCTCACATTAAAGCCTTCAAAACGAGACGCACATTGAAAAGTTTTCCGAATGCTCTTTTATTGCAATAAGAAAAATTTCACTCGTATCTACGATGGACTTCTTCAGCAAGATGTTGATGAATCATCAGTGGTTTTCTACAGATATAATTGATTCTAGACATTCATTATCAGATGATGATGATGATGATAATGAAGTACAAACTTTATATAAACCCTTTTATGACAAAGTGTCATTGCAAAGGCGCTTGTTTATACATATGATTGGACTACGAGGTGAGTCTTGAGACGTCTTTTGAACAGTCTCTCCAAATCCAGTTCCCTGAGTGATGCGGGAATAGCATTCCAAGTCATTAGAGCGGCTGCTTTGAATGCCCTTATGACCGGTCCATACACTTTGGGTTCGTAAATATAAGATTGTGGATTCGAATCCCGGCGGAGCACAAGAAATATGCCATTTATATTTTAAAATATGCTATTCGTTGGGTTAATAATTCATAAACCTGTACAAAAGACAGGTCAACAAAGGTTCATCCAGCCTTACAGGAACTAGATCTTGATTGAGAATTGTCGTTTTATACAGCAACGACCAAGTGATCAAGACTACGGCCTCATATTCCGAAAGTCACGAGTTCGATTACAACCGGAAAAAACAAATATGCTCTTCGCTGGTTTGAAAAATCATTTACTGAAAAAAAAGCAGATGGGTCACCAAAATTTTATCCAGCCATACAGAAAATGGGTCTTGTTTGAGAATCGGCGCATTGTAGCGAAGACCAAGCTTGCAGAGGACTCTGGAGGTTTGATTTTCACAAAAATAGAGCTTACCAAATAAATTAGCGTAATATTGTTATTAGTCTTGGATGGTGCCCCCTCAGGTTTTAGACCACTCGGACGTCCCAGGATGCGGTGGGCAGACAACGTTGAAGCCGACGCCGAAGTTCTGGGAGTGAGGGGACCATGGAGGGAAGCAGCACAAGACAAAGAGTCCTGGACGATTGTGGTGTGGGAGGCCCTGAGCCTTCAAGGCTTATGAGCCGAAGAAAGTAAAAGTAAGTATTGTTATTAATATTATATTATCAAACAACTAGGCACTTTTAGGATCGCATGCCATTGTCTTATATCAACTTGAAGACTATATCGTACCACCATTTATTAGCACGCACATCTACGTGTTTGATTTATGTTTCAACCACAAAAAGGAGCGTATATTTACCCCAAACTTCTGTCGATACTTCATCATAGCAGAGTTCGCGTGATGCACAAGTACGTTTAATATTAAACCTCGCATAGTTCTATTATAAAAAAAATTCAAACTATTAAATTGCATACTCCTCAGTTAATCGAAACCGTTTTTGTAATTTTTAATGCCTTTGAAATTGTTTTACACGGCTAATTTCTTTGAGAAAGCTTGTTTCATTTTGAAGACTTATTTATAACGATTTCTTTTTAAGGTTATGTTATTTATATAGTGCAAAACGTTAATTATTGTTTGTATTCTGTGATCTGTAATGTTGGCGGCTAGGGTTTATTAAAGTGAAATTTGTTTTTTGTTTTAGTTTTTGATGTCCATATGTATGTATACTATTATTTATTGATTTAAAAAATGTAATTTGTCGTGTATGTTCCTTGGCTTATAGGTTGGTATGCGGCTGACCACCCATGCTGTAAAAATGGTTCACTTTGCCAATGTCACCCTTGTCTCAGGGAAGGACGGCAAGAGTTGCAGGGTGTATGTCCATTTGAGATTTGGTTTTTATGTTGTAGATTCACATGCGGCATGTGCAAGCGCGAACTTGTACGTGTCTGGTTGTGATAATGCATGTAATGTGAATCAACAATGTAACATATCTTTGCAACTTAGATTAGATTATATTAGATAAGAAGGCATGTGGCTGACCACATATACTGTAAAAAGTGACAATGCACAAAAGGTTTCGGGGAAAGGCTGCAGGAGTTGCGAAGTTTATGTTTATGTGAGGTTTGGATTTTAATTTGTTAGTACATACAAATAAGAGTAAAGCCTGCGTGGAGGAAACAAAACACCTGGCAAGTATGACAGGAAAACCTCTAAAGGATCAAGTTAAGAATATACCTACGTAATAAAAATATTAAATTTATCAAAAAGAGGAATTTCAGGCCAATTAACGTTATTTGAAAAGCCTCTGAAAAACTAAACTTCCTCATTTTGATAAACTTTAACTGCCTTTAGAGGAAGTCCAGTCGATATGTCAATTGGTAGAGTGCTTGTATTCCATGCCGTGAGCCCGGATTCGAAACCCACCGAGAGTGTCAGAAATGATTTCCCGTTTCTTTCTTCTTTAACTGAAATCGTTGGATTAAAACCGGCCCCCTTACCTGTAAAAATAAATTTTGCACTTGCCACATGCAAAAACCTTTCGAAGATAACGCGTCAAGAAGCTACACTAAATGTGTAGCTTAGTTTGCGTTTTCGCATAAATTTGTCAATAAATTACGTGTAAATACAAGAAATTACATTCCTATTCGTGTATTTTAAAGCTCGGGTAACTGAAGGGTTTGTTACCTAATTGGGCATGTAAGGCACATCAGTATACGCTACCGACTTATGATATCTGTGGATTAGAAATTATTGTAGCGAAATAGTATTTATTGTACCTATTTCAACTTACTAACGAAAATGGTTATTGGTAAGAAATAGAACAAAGAACTTCACAGTAGCTTTTCCATGTGTACAAAAAAACTATTTCTTTCTTACTAGAACGTAAAAATATTTCTAGAAAGGTGGCAGTATTGCCGCCTTTGCACTATGCCCAAATTAGTCCGAACATAGACGCATGCGGTATACAAATCTTGTGATTGATTAAATTGACATATTTTAAAGAAAAAATACATTATGGCATGTGTTATGATTGGGTGTCAAAACATAAAATGGAGAAAGCAAGAAAACATAGGTGATAACGCCAAGTTTGGCGCTATCATGTGGTAATGCGAGGGGGAGGGTTTTTAATCGCACTGGTTCTCGATTATCGCGTTCGGACGAGTTGCCCAACAAATCTGTCTAGGCAGCCAACCAAAGGAGCAAAGGAGGGAATCACGGAATCAAGTCTGGACTCACCTTATCTCCAATGGATGCCTCTTTCGCGGAGCACTGGTCGCGTTTTTGTGTATGGTTTCTCCTTTATTTCTGTCGCGCGCGATGAACACTGCGATGGACACGTCTATCCAAGGCCGCGTATGAAGAAGTACTGGCTGGAGACAGGTGATTGGGCAAATCGGATAGGTCAGATTATAGGCACAAGGACAAGGATTTTATGGCCAGCTACCCATAACAAACCTACCTAACAGTTCGCCCAAACATGCCCCCCAGCTTGAGAGGACGTAGTCCTTTCAAAACAACGATTTTTTTTTTTTATTTGTTTATTATTATAACTTAAATCTACTTAATTACGCGAGTGGACTGTATATTATTTTGTAATGTTATTGATTTGGCAACGGACAAACCTTGACAACTGGACGCCTATAAGTTCCAGTTTTCGTCCGGACATTAACTACTCTAGCTATACCGTCCGCTCCCGGAAAGACATCCTCAATAACTCCTAGTGGCCAATTAAGAGGTGCACTACCTTCAGTTTTTAACAAGACAACAGATCCAATCTTGATTGGCTCTGTTTCCGTGTTCCATTTCTGACGCGTTTGGAGAGTGTGAAGGTACTCCACCTTCCACCGTTTCCAGAAAGACTGAACTAAATGGTCCACATACTGTTTACGAGACAGTAAACTAATGTCTCTAGAGGAGGTATCTGTCGCCGGAAGTGACTTTAGAGGAGTCAATGTGAGAAAATGTGCGGGGGTTAGAGCAATAGGTTCGGATGGATCGGCACTCAAACATGAAAGCGGTCTGGAGTTTAAAATTGCTTCAATTTGCGCAAGTACTGTAGACATTTCCTCGAATGTCAATAATTGTTTACCAATTACTCGATTCAGATGGAGTTTGATACTCCGCACGTTACTCTCCCAAATTCCACCGAAATGCGGGGCGGATGGGGGATTGAACTTCCAATCTATCCGATGGTCTCTTAGTTCCCTGTCGAACTTATTTTGAAAAGCTTCAGACTCCAGGAGACCATAGAGAGCATCGAGGTGAGATTTTGCACCAATGAAGTTTGTCCCACAGTCTGAGTACATTATTTTTACCGGCCCGCGTCGAGACAAAAATCGCTTAAGAGCGTTAATAAATGTTTCCGTGCTTAGATCTGATGCGAGTTCGATATGAACCGCTTTCGTGATTAAGCACACAAACACACAAATGTATGCTTTAATTTTGTGCACACCTCTTTTTCTATAAGGAATCACACTTAAGGGGCCCGCGTAGTCTATGCCACAGTGGCAAAATGCCTTACCTTCATTTACCCGACAGGCAGGTAAATCCCCCATGAGGGGAAAGCGTGATTTTGGATTAACCTTATAACAAGTATTACATAATTGGACGCGTTTACGCACAATATTTCTAGCCGACAAAATCCAGAAATTTTGTCGCAAAAGGGACATTAGTAACTGAGGTCCGGAATGCAAGAATTTTCTATGATAGTAATCAATGATTAAATTCAAAATATGACCGCGACCTGGTAAAACTATTGGATGTTTACTGTCATAAGCTAAGTCAGCGTTTACAAGTCTCCCTCCTACTCGTAACAACCCATCGGCGTCGATAAAGGCATTTAGCTTACGAAATGCAGGAGATAAGATTTTACCGGCTTTCGCGTTTTTAATTTCGTTCGAAAAATGATGATTTTGTAAGTCTTTTATAACTACGATTTCTGCAAACCGTAGGTGAGAGACTTCAAATTTTGATGACAATCTTTTTATAAAACGAAGTATGTAAATAACAACTCTTAACAGTTTACTCCAGGAAGAGATTCGTTCAGCGAGTGAACCTAATAAAGTTGGTTGCTTGGGTAAGTTATCCATTACAGTCATCACCTTTATTTTTTGTTCCGGCGGGTTTTCAATAGTATTTGGATCAAATTTACAAAAATTCCATTCTTCAATCGGTGAGCGCGCGAAGGCAGGGCCTTTAAACCAGAGCGGGTGGTCAATTAATTGTGCGGGAGTCAGACCGCGTGAGAGACAATCCGCGGGATTGTCTTTCCCGGCAATATGATAAAACTGACTTGGAGGTATATTATCCTGAATTATAGTTACTCTATTCGCGATGAAAGTCTGCCAGCGGGATGGGTGTGAATGAACCCAAGCGAGTGCCACTGTACTATCAGAAAAGGCGTATACATTATTAATTTGGCAGCGAGTTGAATATGTATCAATGACTACACGCATTAATTTTGACAATATCAATATTCCCGATAATTCAAGTCTTGCTAAAAATATTGTACGACTTGGAGCTACTCGCGACTTTGCACAAACTAAACTTATTTCTCCGCGTTTACTTGGAGGATTATATACATGAATATATATCACCGCTCCATATGCTCTCTCACTTGCGTCCGCGAATCCCAATAGGGATATAATCGACTCCTGCGTTACACCTGTGTGCCGTGGCAGCTGAATACTTTGAAGGAGTGGGAGTTCCGATTCATAATTTTCCCAAGTTGAAATTATACTCTGAGGAGGACAATCGTCCCAATCGATTTTATGTTCCCAGAGAAATTTAATCATTAATTTAGCTGTTACAATCACGGGTGCGACAAACCCCATCAAATCCCAGAAGCGCGCAATTGTCGACAGAATATTTCGTTTTGTACATTTACGAAATTTGTTAGTGACACTAAAGGTAAAAACATCCTTTCCAGGCAACCAATGCAAACCAAGGATGGTACATTGATCTTCTGAACTGAACTCCACAGCTTCAGAAATGCGACAAGCTGAGGGAATGCCTCCCATGACTGATGGTGAATTACTCGAGAACTTCACCAATTCAAAACCGCCCGCAAGAAATAATTCAATCAACTGGTTTGAAAGTGCGATTGCCTCTTCATCATTTAAACAGCTAGAAACCAAATCATCCATGTAAATATCTCTCTCTGCTACAAGTGCCGCTAATGGAAAACGTGTTCGCTCATCATCAATTAAACGACGAACGGTACGCATTGCAAGGTATGGGCTGCACTTTAAGCCAAATGGTACGCGTGTAAATTCAAAAAGCTGAAGTGGATCATTTTTATCAAACCGATATAAAACTCTCTGATAGCATCTATGCTCTTTATTTACCAGAATTTGCATATACATTTTACGTATGTCAGCGCTTAGAGCAACTGGAAACAAGCGAAAGTGTAATATTATTTTAAATAGATCATTTTGAAGATTTCTACCCGTATGTAGAACATCATTCAGCGATAATCCTGATGTAGTTTTCATACTAGCATCTATTACTGCGCGAACCTTAGTTGTGGATTTATTTTCACGTATCACTGCATGATGCGGTGCTATGTATTGCAAGCTCAAGCATTGATCCGAATTTATATTTACAGGATTTAAATACCCTTCTTGTATATAATTTTTGAAAATAAGGTCGTATTCCAATTTTACAGAAGAGTTTGAAAGCAGTTTCCTTTCCAACGCGTAAAATCTCCGCTCTGCCGCTCTCTGAGAGTCACCGAGCTGCCCCGGATCGGTCTTGAATAATAATAATAATAATTGGACAATTTGTATACAGCGCCGTTTAGTGGCACTAGCCACCCCAAGGGCGCTTTTATGTGTTGAAGCTTCTGTTAAACAAATGTGTCTTAAGCAACTTCCTGAAACTGCCAACACTGGTCTCTGTTCTCAACTCCAGAGGTAGACTATTCCAGCAGGATGGACCAGCCGAACTAAAAGCCCTGTCTCCGAAACCAGTTCTGTTCCGTCGAAGAGGCAGTTGAAGCCTGTTTACGGCGTCACTCTGTGCAGAACGAAGAGTGCATCGTTTTCCACCTATCTGGTCGACTCTGCACAATTCACACAAGTACGATGGGGCAACTCCTCTGAGGGCATTAAAAACAGAAACACATATTTTGTACTCAATCCTCTCTGGGACTCGCAGCCAATGAAGGCGCCGCAACAGAGGAGAGACATGGTCAGTTTTTCGTCCTCCTAAAAGTAATTTGGCTGCAGCATTAAAGACGGATTGCAGTCTAGACTGCTGAAACCTTGGAAGACCCCAGAACAGACCATTGCAATAATCCAGTCTCGACACAACAAAGGACGCAATGAGAATCTTAGCAGCTTCGGATGTCAAACAGTTTCTGACCCATCTCAACTGCCTCAGGTGAAAAAAACAGGAGCTCACAGTCGAGCTTATTTGCGTACTCATGGAGAGAGTGTTGTCAAGATGGACCCCAAGAAACTTAATTGAGCTAGATGGATATACATCCAGGCCCATTACTTTAATTGGTGAAGAGCCAAGCAAGTGTTTCCTACCAGGAGACGACATCCAGATGAATTCTGTCTTGTCTGGATTCATTCTAAGGCGACACCTTGCCATCCACTCAGCCACCACTTCAATGCACCGGACCATCTCAAGACTACAGGCATCTGTCATAGATGGCTGACAGAAACGACAAAGTAGAATATCATCAGCATAAGAATAGTAGCTGGTGCCGTTCATCAGTACAGTGCTCTCAAGATCATTTGTGTACAGGGTAAAAAGTAAAGGCCCGAGCACAGATCCCTGAGGCACACCACAGTCCATGGGCATACCTGATGACTCACCATCAACATCCACAGTCTGACATCTGCCTTTCAGATATGAAGATAGCAATTTAGATACTCCTCCTCGGACTCCGTACAACCTATCAAGCTTAGTGATGAGTATACTGTGATCAACAGTGTCGAAGGCAGCGCTCATGTCAAGTACTGCCACCATGGCAAGAGCACCGTCCCCAACCGCAGCTATCACATCATTCACAATGCGAAGTAAGGCAGTCTCAGTGGAATGAGCTTTTCTATATGCTGACTGAAACTTAGACAGATATCCGCCTCGCTCCATGTGCTGAGTGAGTTGCCAAACAACGGCCTTCTCAATAATTTTCGATATAAAAGGAACGGACGACACAGGTCTATAATTTTCCACAGAATCAGCTGGAAGGCTTGATTTTTTGAGAATTGGTGTAACAATTGATTTTTTAAGTTCCGTGGGAAAAATACACTCTGTAGTGAGAGACTTGTTGACCAATGCTGACAGAATAGGTGCCACCTCACTTAAGCATCTTTTGACCAGCCATGTTGGAATTGGATCTAGTTTACATTGCTTGTTTGGACATGTGAGTACAAGCTTAACAACATCATTCAACAAGACAGGCTTAAATGAAAAAATAACATTGCAACAATTGTTTGACTCTGGGGGATTAAAAATGGTCGCTGCACTGGATTCTCTTATTCTTCGTAACTTCTCTGAAAAGTGACGAGAGAATTCACTTGCAGGAAGCTCCGGATGCTGAGTAGAACTTTTTCCCAGGACAAAGCTCATCGACTTCCACAGCGCCCTGGGGTTCTTGGCTTCGGTCTCCATTTTTCTGGTCCAGTAGGACGACCTTTTCCTCCTTATCAAAGTCCAATAGATGGTCTGGGCATTCATCCAGGTTGCACGTGCAGTTTCTGTGCGACACCGTCGATACCTCCTCTCAAGGCGTCTCATCTCTGCTTTGCCACATCTGCATTCCTCATCAAACCAGCACTCAGATCTTCTCTGTCTCCTGATGGTTGTTTTGAGAGGAGCGTATTTGTTGATCAGCGAGAGCATGGTGCTATTGTAAGATTTGATAAGTTTGTTCGTGTCTGCCGAGGCAATAAAGTTTTTGTTGCAGATGTCGCTTCCAGACAACTCACATTGAAACTGCTCAACATTAAAATTCCGCCAAGGTCTGTTTGTGATACGTTTAAAAATTGGTTTTGGAGGGTTGAATACCGTAACTGCGGTTACTAGGCGATGATCCGTGTGGCCAATGTCAAGGACTTGACACTGTAGCAGAGGATCACCTGCATTACAAATCACAACATCCAGGATACCACCTGCATCATGCGTCACCTGGTTCACCCGCTGATGAAAATTGAAATCATGCAACATACATAAAAACTTGGTGCTGTGGCCATCCTCCGCTCTATCAAGTCGGATGTTCATATCTCCCACAATAAACACTAGCATGGAATAGGTTGTCAGGCGTGTCAAAAGCTTCTTGAATTCATCGAAGAATAACGTACAGGGAGGCTTGGATCCAGGCCTGTAGACATTCACAATCAACACTGATGATCCATGAGACGTAAACACGCCAGCAATGCACTCAAAAGAAGAAAATTCAGGAACACTCTGTATCTGAGAGACCCTAAAACCATTTTTTACCACTATGACCACTCCGCCATGGTTAGTTATGTGTGCAGATTCAGTGGGTGGCATTTTTCGAGCCTTTTCTATGACAGAGTATCCCATGCTGCGTAGGCGCTTAATGCTGAGGTCTTCACTACCCTCGTGCCAGGTCTCAGTAAGAGCCAGGATGTCTATGCAGTGCTCGCTGATCACATCATCAACAATAAGAATTGAAAGGCAGCATTACGGAAAATCTACCAGTCTCGTCTCGCGTGGTGGTACTAGTATATTTTTCTTCACATACCAGCTCCTCGATTTGTGGAGTGGAGACGTCCGGTACGTCCTCCAACTCCAAGATATTTTTCATTTCAATTTCAATTGTTGAAAAGAAACAATAATCTGTTTTGATTGCCGGTAGCACTGGAACTTTCCCTAGAATCACATACCCAAATAGGGTATCCAGTGCAACTGGCTCGCCTAAATTTCGTGAGATAGTGTTGTGTTTTATCACACGGGAGAATACATCTGCACCCAGAATCATGTCAATTTTTCCGGGAATAAAATATTTTTCATCAGCCAAACGTAATGATTTTAAATATTCTAAATTTTCAATATTAATGTTGGCGACGGGTATTTTATCAGTTATTTGATTAACCACCAAAGGCGATAGTTTAAAATTGACCGATTTCTCAACTCTCGAAAGAAGGGTAATTGTTGTCACTCCCTTGATAGGGTTGACAATATCCCCTATTCCTGAAACAACTTTGTCTCGCGTCGTCTTTACATCAAGATGAAGTTCTCGACAACAGGAGGCCGTTATTATGTCTCTCTGTGAAGCACTGTCTAATAAAGCGCGAATAGTGTGTCTTTGACCCCGCTTGTCTAAGATTACACAACAAACAGTTCCTAGTAAAACCGTAGATTCTACCTCACTAGAATTAGGGCCCATAGCACAAAGCGCTAGGGGCTCCGCCTTTTCTTCGGCCGCGGCTTGCAAATTCAAGTTGAAATGCAGGCTAGTATGGTGGGATCGATTACAAACGCTGCATCTTCCCTTTGATTTACAATTCTTGAGATTATGCATCGTACTTAGACAATTGACACATAATTTCTTTGATTTTATAAAATTGTACCTTTCCCGAGCGTCCAGGATAGTGTATTTCGGACACTGGTACAACTTTGAGTGGTTGTTATCTCCGCACAACAAACATTTGTCAGTATTAACTGTCACAAATGCCCTAACGTTTTTCTGGGAAGCTGAGGGCTTGCGCGGCATCGCGTTAATTTGATTGTTAATTTTACTGCTTCTACTTCCGTTTGCGCGCTGTAGTATTCGCGAGTAATTTCTCATGAATTCCACAAATTTTACTGAATCTACTGAGTCTGGAGAATCTTGTATAGAAACTTCAAAAGCCTTAATCGTATCCATGTCGAGTTTCTTACACGCAATGTGTATGAATATAAAGTCTTCTAGATTCTCCATGTTCAACTGTTTGATTGCAGCAGTTAAACCTGAAAATAGATCAATAAAGTCCTCCAAGTTTGAGGCAGATGGTTCCTTTACTGCAGGAATATTTAACAATTTCTCTAGATAAGTTGTTGCCAGAATGCGCTTATCGTTGTATTTCTTGACCAACGAATTCCATAAAATTGTATAATTTTGAGCAGTTGGCAATAAACCTTGGCAAATACTTTGAGCTTTTCCTACCAGTTTTCCAACTAAATATTGAATCTTTTCACCTTCCGTTAGACTGTCATTCTCATGGACCATAGATTTAAAATTTTCATAAAACACCGGCCAATTGTTTACATCTCCGTTGAAGGCACACAGCTCCAATCGTGGTAGTTGGATGCTCCTTTTTAAAGGAATATCATTTGCACTTGAGGATTTTGTTGTGTCTTTTAAATTCTCGTAAGTATATTTAATTTCAGCGTATAAATCTTCAAATGACAGAATAATATTATTATCTGTTGCTTCATCTTCCTCACTTTCTGCAATTAAATCATTTTTTTCTTTCACCAGTAATAAAAATTCTTTACGCCAGTTGTCAATGCCTGCCGCGTGCACTTTAAATTTACGCAAATAAATTTCTCCCAAATGAATTGAATTAATGGTATCGAAAATGCATTGTGCCCGTTCCAAGTACGTCTCTATCTCATTCTGGAGGCGCTCCTTACGTCGTTGATATATATATATATATAATTGGATAATTTATTTGAAGCGCCGTTTTTGTGTGTAGCACACCTCAAGGGCCCTTGGTATAAAATATATGAGGAATGAGACGATATGAAGGGAATAATATAAATAATGGGGTATGTCCATACTCGTATACATGTAAATGCACATACATAATAATCTTACATTATAGGTAAATAATATATTCGTACAGTAATACATAAACATAAAAGTAGTTAAATAAAGTGTAGGATTAATTGGGATATGATACACTGAACAGGTAGGTCTTGAGTTTTTTCCGGAACGTCGACTCTGGGCTTGCGGTTTTGACATCCAGAGGAAGTCCATTCCACACTGCAGGTGCACCATTGTGGAAGGCATTGAAATGCTCGTTTTTCGCGTTCTGAAGTCATGTTTTAATTTGGCTTTTGTCTTGTCTTGTCTTGTATCCTGCCGCCTTTCCTCTAGGGGTGGCCAGTACCTCCACACAAGTGCCTCCACCTGACTCTGTCCTTGCATACCTCTTTCATCTCATCTAATTTCATCACTCTTTTCATGCATGCTCTTCTCTTGTTTCCACTCTGTAGATTCCATTCATTCGCAATCTCATTTATCTGATCAATCCATTGTTTCCTAGGTCTTCCCCTTCCACGCTTACCTGTTACATTCCCTTTATACACTCTTTTTGTCAGTCGGTCTTCATTCATCCTTTCAATATGAATTAAATTTGATAAAATTAATAATAAATTTTACAAATCCCGTACGTACAAGTCCTTATAAATTAAGGTAGCAATGAAAGAAGAAGGTTATAATAATGTTATCAAAATGTAAACAAATAATGTAAACAAAGAAAGTAAACAATGCAAGTACCTAGGTAGTTACTTATACCGCGGGCTTAATTCGAATGTACCTAAAATGCAAGAGATAGGTATACTTACAAGGCAATTAAAGAATTAACCCGCACTTCGATTCCAAAGCGATATTTATGATAATAATGTATGAACGCGTCACGAATTGCAATTTTGTAGCAATAAAAATGGCTAATAATTTTATGAATCCGATTTCAAACTAGAGGAATCCGAATTAATTTTGCGTGAATCTAGTTTTTTAATTTACGATCTGGCTTCGTTAAGGACCAAAATTATGATAACGCCAAGTTTGGCGCTATCATGTGGTAATGCGAGGGGGAGGGTTTTTAATCGCACTGGTTCTCGATTATCGCGTTCGGACGAACTGCCCAACAAATCTGTCTAGGCAGCCAACCAAAGGAGCAAAGGAGGGAATCACGGAATCAAGTCTGGACTCACCTTATCTCCAATGGATGCCTCTTTCGCGGAGCACTGGTCGCGTTTTTGTGTATGGTTTCTCCTTTATTTCTGTCGCGCGCGATGAACACTGCGATGGACACGTCTATCCAAGGCCGCGTATGAAGAAGTACTGGCTGGAGACAGGTGATTGGGCAAATCGGATAGGTCAGATTATAGGCACAAGGACAAGGATTTTATGGCCAGCTACCCATAACAAACCTACCTAACAGTTCGCCCAAACAATAGGATTTCACAGATAAAAACATGATTTGACAGACAACGTTTGACATAATCAAATCTAATCTTAGTTTATTTATTTATTTAAATCAATTAACGGCTTTCGCCTTTTACAGTTACAAAAAAATACATTTAAAAAAAATCATTGCATATATAAAGATAGAACAGATTTGAAACTTAAAGTAAAAGTAAAAACTCTATATAATCTTAAAATTGGAGAAAACTATAAAAACTACTAAAGAACCATAAAAAAGCTAAGATTAAATCCATTTATATACTCGTAAAATACAATAAAATAAAAATAAAAACATATTAAACATAGACATAAAATAAAAACTATAACATAACATAAACAAAATTAAATATCTTTTTCAAGCAAGAGAACAGTAATTTAATCAACAAGTACAACATACTAAGACCTAGCAGCTGGAGGAAATAATTTTTTTATCAAAGTCCTAAATGAAGCGAGATCCAAATTAAATATGTCAATATCCGACAAATATTCATTGCCCAGTCGATGTAAGCGGGGAATTATTGTCGATCTTATATAATTTGTATTATGGTTGTCTATATAGAACAACTCGCGATTTCTAGTACATCGTGTAGGTATACGGAATTTTATGAGCTGCAACAAATCAGGGTTGTCAAAACAATTATTTATAATTTTAAACAAAAAATTTAAATCCCCAATAATTCTTCTGTCCTCAAGAGATTCAATGTGTAATCCTGTTTTCAAATTTTCGTAATTTAAATCACGTCGAGGTATACCCAATTTGTAATTTATGAACCTTAAAAATTTATGTTGGATCCGCTCCACATTGTTGATATGGACATTGTAACTGGGAGACCATATTTGGGAATTGAACTCCAGCTGACTACGGACTAATGACTTATAGAGTATTGCAATTGCGTTTACATTTGTGAAATCGCCAACAGTGCGAAGGACAAAGCCCAATGTTTGCAATGCTTTTCCGGTCATTTTTGTTATGTGGCTCACAAAAGATAATTTCTCATCAAAGATAATCCCAAGATCTCTTATTTCCGTTACCCTGTCCAGTTTGTCATTTTCGATACAGTAGTTGAAGTGCATGGGATTTTTGTTTCGAGAAAAAGTTATACATTGACATTTTTCAACATTTAAGAATAATTTATTTCTGTGACACCACCTGCCCAGTTCATTTAAATTGTTCTGAAGTATATAGCAGTCACCTACATGTTCTATTCTTTTGAATATTTTGAGATCATCAGCAAAGAACAAACATTCTACATCCCTCATCTCGCCAGCCAAATCATTAATATAAATGAGGAAAAGTATTGGTGCAAGATGGCTCCCTTGCGGCAAGCCGCTTGTTGCCTCAAAACTATTTGAAATGGTATCCTTTATCTTAACTCGCAACAATCGCCCCGATAAGTAGCTTCTAAACCATTCTAGCAGAGCACCCGTCAATCCTAAAACGGATAGCTTATTAAGAAGGATGCTATGAGGTACCTTGTCGAATGCCTTGCTGTAAAGTTGTAAAGTTAGTTGTAAAGATATGTTACATTGGAGATTCACATTATATGCATTTTCACAAGCAGACACGTACAAGATCGCGCTTTCACATGCGGCATGTGAACCTACAACATAAAAACCAAATCTCAAATGGGCATACACCCTGCAACTCTTGCCGTCCTTCCCTGAAACAGGGGTGTCATTGGAAAAGTGAACCATTATCTTTAGAATGGGTGGTCATCTGCATACCAATCTACGAGTCAAGGAATAGCTGGAGACAAATCGCACGCTTAATAATAAAGAGAAATAACTCGAAAATTGGGAAAATCGAGATTTTGTAATAAAACGCAAAAACAATGCGAGAAGAATAGGTAGAATGCGACAGCCGTTTAATTTGGACGAATATGACCGAGATAAAACATCGGCCGCCTTTTTTATCCCATACAAGTTGTACTGGGTGTCTGAACTTTAAACGTGATTTCCCAACATTCTTGTTTTTTGAGTTATTGCTCTTTATTATTAAACGTGCGAAATGTGTTCTTTAGTATGTATCAATGCAGTAAGGTAGTTTCTGCTCCTTTATATAATTACTCAATAGTATACGCCTATAATCACAACGTTTTATTTAAATTATGGGTCACTGCGAGCGGGCCCTTATTTTTTTCGAAGATTTCCAAATTATGGAAATGAAGGAGTGTTTCCTGCAGATGCCCTATTTTCTTTTTCGGTTTAATTTTCTCAACAACCGTTTATTTTAAGTGAAACCAAAATGAGCTTAGCATTTGTGTGATTGAAACCGGTGAAATGAACATTTCTGTGTGTATAGGTTTTCATGAAAACAAATATTTCATTCAACCTTCTGTTATTTTATGTAGACATGAATAACATGTTATTTTCAAGAATAAAAATATATTTTATGTACTTACTGTACTTCTGTAATCTAAGTTGCAAAGACATGTTAGCATTTAAAATAAATATTTAAATGCATGTTCACAAACAGACAAGTGTAAGTAAAACAAGTACCTAGTTATCAAAATTATGATAACGCCAAGTTTGGCTTTACCATGTGATGCGTGGGGAGGGTTTTTGAACCGCGCTGGTTCTCAATATACCGCGTTCGAGCGAACTGCCCAGAAAGTCTGCCAAGGCAGCTAATCATGAGGAGCAAGGAAATAGGAATCATTAATTCAGGACTCACCTTGATCTCCAATGGTTGATTTCTTCGCGGAGCACTTCTCTCGTTCTTTTGTAGCTCTTCGATCGCGCGCGATGAATACTGCGATGGACAAGTCTGTCCACTGCCGCGTTCGTACAAGTATAACATGGTATACAAAATTTGTATATCATGTTATACAATTTTTGCATGTTTACCTACTAATTAAAATCAAACCTCAAATGAACATAAACCCTACAAATTTTGCTAACCTTCCTTGAAACAAGGGTGACATTGGCAAAGTAATTTTTTTTTTTTACAGTATGGGTGGACATTCTCATACCAAGTCAAGGAATAAACTGATAAAAAAACTACCCGCACGATTGTCTTTATCATCTTGTAATTCATTTAAAATTCGCCATTCTGACGTTTAAATTACTGTCACTAAGGCCCGGTATTTCCAACGCTAGCTTATGTGACTTTAAACTGATAAAGAAACCCACACAATTGACATAAGTGTGTTCTAATTAGTGTTGCAACGAATATTCGGTAAAAATTTGGTATTGGGCATATTCAGCTACTTTTTTACTATTCGGCCGAATACCGAATAGTAATATTTTGGCCGAATATTCTGCGTACCGAATACCTATTGAATAGAAAAGGAATAAGAATTCCGATGCTCTCTCCATTACCATTGTGTGGTGCAATTTGAGTTGAATATTTGAAAAACAGCATTTCGTGAATAAATCTTACATTTGTAGGCTGTAAGAACAAGTACCGCTGCCTCTGTTTTTTGGGATTCATGTCACCTGTCTCCATGGAGTTGTTTATTTCGTGATTTTTTTAATTAGTTTTATTGCAATGAATTTGTGTAGTTTCATTAGAATTCACAAAAACACTTTAAATACGAAATTAATTTTAAAAAGTTACTGTTTCATTTCTAACCTCTACGAATATTTAAAATTAAGAGGCAGGTTGTGATGAAGAAAGGCTTTCTTATCAGCGTTATCTAGAAGCAGGCGATTACGCTTTTCTTCGTAAATGTTTCCAGCTCCCTCCCTGTAGCCTCTTGCCATGACATGCGAAATTTAATGGGGTGAGCTGGGCAAACAATAGTGAAGACTAAGAAGGCGGTGGACACTGTACTGTAACTGCAGAGCCTCTGCAGAGTTGCCTCCATTTTTTCCTATCCTGACATACCTCTTTCAATTCCTTCATATCCATCCCCTTTTTCATGCATTTTCTTCTTTTACGCTCACTTCGTATATCCCATTCTTTCACAATATCCTCAATCTGATCACTCCATACTTTTCTCGGTCGTCCCTTCCCTCTTTTTCCTTTCACACTTTCTTTGTATACATACTTTGTCAGTCTATTATCATTCATTCTTTCCACAGCCACCGAATAATCAGCTGAATATTCGGTATTCGATCGGGCTTTATGCCGAATATTCGGTATTCGATCGGGCTTCATGCCGAATATTCAGTATTCGGTATAAGAAACAATGTTGGAAGAGCCCGGGCCAACATGTTGACCTGGGAATTTCTGGGACGGGAGGACTCTACACTATGTGAGTGTGGAGCTCAGCAAACTATGGAGCACCTGCGGTGTTGTCCCTCCTGTCCGACAAGCTGCTCCATGGATGATCTCTTTGCGGGAAACCAAAGAGCTGTAGACATTGCTCGTTACTGGGCCAATACGGTGTGCAGCTGACACGAAGAAGAAGTATTCGGTAGATGACCGAATACACTATTCGTTGCATTTAATCTAATCTAATCTAATCTAAGCTGCAAGGATATATACCATTTAAGATTTATATTAAATGCATTCCCACAAACAGACATGTATAATTTCACGCTAACACATGGCGCATGTGGACCTACATTATAGAACCCATCTCAAATGAACATAAGCCCTGCAACTCTTGCCGTCCTTCTCTGAGACAGGGGTGACATTGGCAAAGTGAACCATTTTTTCACAGTATGGGTGGTCAGCCGCATACCAACCTATAAGTCAAGGAACATACATGACAAATTACATTTTTAAAATCACTAGTCCTAATGATTCAGTATAAAGTCGCTATGCTTACATTAAAAATACTGTCACTTACAATTTTTCAAATATTCTTTGTCCTTTAATGCGTGTTTTTGCTGTATTATTTTCGCTTTTATCTTATTTGCATTTCCGCAAAACACACTCGCAATAATTCGCGACCACAATACCCCTGTGCTGCTAAGTGCATTTCACTTTTTTTTGTTGTTCATTTTATTCAGAGTCAGGCGAGCCGTTGGCATTTTTGCAGCGAGGTATTTGCAACAAAATTCCCCGCTGGGAAAACAAAAAAGAACTGCCAGCACGGAAATTCTGCGTACGGCTGTAAATTATACCCTGGTATTGCGTGATCCATTCGTAGAGTACTTAGTTTAAGAGTATGATTAACATTCCTGGGGTCAGATTTCATTCAGACTATACTTATATATAAAATGGTATTTTCTGGTTTTAGATGTCTTACATCCAAACAACCCATTATAAAAAGAATAATGTCAGATGACTTTTTTGGTAAGGGCTGATTTTTGGTGAATTACACATTAAAAGCCCTCTGCGAGCTTAGTCGTTACTGTAGAAAGCGACAATACTCATGTAAGACCCATTTTCTTTAAGGCTGGATGGACCTTTGGCAACCAATCTTTGGTAAAAGTATACGAGCTCTTCAATCTAGAGAAGAGCATATTTCAATATACAAATGATACATTTGTAGTGCTCCGCCGGGATTTGAAACTACGACCTTCCATTTACAAGTCCACAGCGTCCAACCCACTAGGCTACGGATCGGTTATTTGTTGTTTATGAACATACGCTAAATATGGTAACTTTAAGGTCTGTACACTTATATTATGGAACCACAGACCGGTCGATAGCTCAGTTAGAAGAATGCTTGCATTCTATACTGAAAGCTCGGGTTCGAGTCCAAACGAGGGTGTCAAAAATGATTTCCCGTTTCGGTGTTTATTTCAAACTCAAAATAAAAATACTGGCAATTTTCAAGAAACGAGTACCAGCCCCCTCGGGATCTGGGAAACCTCCACATCAACAGAAGAAGTAGTTTACGTAAGGCCAGCCCCCCTTCCTGTTAAAATAAATAGGTTAACTCGCCACATGCGACCTCTCCAGGGAAAACGTGGAAAGAAGTTACGCTTAATGTGTGGCTTAGTTTATTTATGGTGTAAATATCCATGTTTTTCCAGAAAAAATATATTTTAAAACGTCTATGTAAAACTACGGAACTGAACGAATGGTATATTTACTTCCTTATATTTGAGACAGAACAAAGGTTGTAAAGAAAACCTCAAGTCATATAAAACTACCACAGAGTCTTGCAATCCTTTAAATGGATCCTAACTTCGCTGGAAAAGTTCTTGCAGCCCTTTCCCACAGTTGGGTGTCTCCTGATAAATTAAAAATGCATTCTACCTGCAGCAGGTTCACTTTTACCGACCCTAGTAACGAAACCAGGGAGAGCAGTCTCGTCTCTTCTAGTGAACGTATTTGTCGATAGCAAACGATACATGTAACGCAAAACAAATTTAAAACCAAATTACTGACTCATTGGGGTACTTTTTAATCATCCATAATCTATAATATAAGTTGTAAAGATATTGTTAAACGTATGAGTTCGTGGAGACATGAGCCTAAACACGTAGCTTGCTGGTGTGTGTGTCTGCATCTAGCATAATCAACTATGAGTTCCAATACCTAGGCACGAAACTTTCTGGTGTACATAACAATCTGGAAGTGTTTCGAAAAATTCTTTATGGAAGTATGCGGCATACTCTCGAATACGCGAGAACCAACGGTATTAGCCGTATAAATGTAGGCGACCGCGACGTTTGTGTAAGAGTCAGAGTCTCTTTCAACATTGTGCCGCAAAGTCCTTTTAAGCTAGAGTAAGAAGAGTGACAGTACTGTTTAACATATATTGTGCAATATAAATATTGTTAATAAATCGCAGATAAATTTAAAAAAACCCCAAGTACAAACATTAAAAATTCAATTTTATTGATTGTAGAGGCATTAACTTTGTAATCGTTCATCATTAATGATAAAAGAAAAACAGCTTTGTTTTCGATTACTTGAGTATTTATTTAAATATACCACAACCGGTTTCGCAAACATCCGTTTGCATCGTCAGGTGGATCAATCCCCCTCTCCCTCCCTCCCCCATACCCTCACACATTGACGCCCTCTAAGATGATTCCGTACTAAGCCATTTAGTATTAATTGATCCACCTGACGATGCAAACGGATGTTTGCGAAACCGGTTATGGTATATTAAAATAAATACTCACGTAATCGAAAACAAAGCTGTTTTTCTTTTATCATTATTAAAAATTCATATAAAATGCATGCCCACAAACACACACGTGTAAACGGCTTCTTCTTACAAATTGAAATCTACACCTCACATAAATATACACCATGCAACTTTTTCCGACATTCCTTGAAACACATATGACGTTGGCAAAATGAATAATTTTTTACAGTATGAGTGGTCAACTTCGTACCAATCTGTAAGTAAAGGAATTATTAAGCTCCCAAAAAAGGTGAAAGTTAATGACAACAATATAACAGTTAAATAAATGCGTTCAAAAAATTTAATAGAATTCACCAAAAATAAATTCAAAACTAAATCACTCGCTTGGGGTGCTGTTTTATTATCCATACATTTCTTTACTTACCCAATGTTTTATACTCGGGGTACCTATCTTACTTGAAACAGATACAGTCTCTTATTTCTTGATGTTAAATTTATATTCATACACTTTGTAGAGACAACTAATGCCACGTTTCTTTTATGTGGGGTGGTTACTTTTTAACAATTGTGCGGCAGCCCCCTGGGGACTAGGGTTGTCACTTCACAGCGCTTTAACGACTCTTTTATCGTCCAACAATAAACGAAAGGTAACACCGTTTGTGCGACGCATATAAAAGGATACTTTCATTAGAATGTTTCTAAAAAAAAACTTAAATATTTTAAATTATGATAACGGTCGTAAGACAGTTTAGAGAATGAAAAAAAAAACGGATTTTACTGACCGCGCAAAAGAGAAGAACGATTTTCTCTACTTAGGCATAATATCGTCCTTCTGTACAAGTGGAGCTATTGCGACATCTATGGATGCATGACCGAAGGTTAATTACAATAATTCAACAGTTCGTGGTTCTTCTTTGTAGAAGACTCACGCCTCCTGAGGACGTCGGATATGACTGCGACAAAACGTAGAGAAAATCGTTCTTCTCTTTTGCACGGTCAGTACAATCCGTTTTTTTCATTCTATAAAAACTAAAATAATCATCATCATAAAAAAGGTCCATCCAGCCTTACAGTAACTGGCTGGGTCTTGCTTGAATATTAGGGCTTTGTAGCGACGACCAAGCTCGTACACCTCTGCGGCACTACAACAAGTGCCATAGACCCCTAGAGTCTCTAGAATCTAGGGAGTCTTTTTCACAGGATTTTTTAAAAAAATGCTGTTGTGTTCCTAAATATTTTTTTTTTAAAATGGCACGAGAACGCTTGGTGGGTTTTGGCCGCCTTGATTAACTGCAGCCAACGCTTTTCACCTCCAGTCCTATACTTATACCGCATGGTAGTCCAGTCACTTTAATCTAGATCTTTCCAATGTTCCGCGCCCCATTTAGGTTCGTCATCACAACCATTTCTGGTCCGTAGTCGAGTACGCAACAATTGGGTGATGAACCAGTTTAATATAAAAGAGAATTTAACAATGAAAGTGCGACCGGTCCGTAGTCCAGTGGTAACACTTCGGACTCTCAATGGAAGGTTGTTGGTTCGAATCCCGGCGGAGCACAAAAAATAAACCATTTATATTTTCAAATTTGCTCTTCGCTGGGTTGAAAAATTCATAAACCTTTATCAAAGACCGGTCATCAAAAGGTCCATCCAGCCTAACACTGGGTCTTGCTTGAGAATTGGGGCTTTCTACAGCGAGGGTTTCTACAAGCTTGCAAAGGGCTCTTGAGGTGTGATACACACAATAACAGCGCTCACCGAATAAATCAGCCTAATTTTTTTTTTTAAAAGCACAATGAGATGGTTCGCCAATTCTCAAGCAAGACTCAGTTGCTGAATGAATCTTTGGTGACCGGTCTTTGGTAAGGGTATATGATTTTTTCAAACTAGCATGAGCATTATTGGAAATATAAATGGCATTTTTTTTGCTCCGCTGGGATTCGAATTCACGACTTAGCATATACGAGTCCGAAGTGCTAACCACTAGACTACGGACCGGTCGTAACAGAGCATGCTTAAAGTGGAACTGGGCAGTTCACATCACCAGACAGGGCCACTACAGGTGACCAAAAAAGTGTGTCCAAATGCAATTCAAGATTTCCAAGGTTGGAGTAGGGAGACCCCAACTGAAGGGGCTGGATGACATCAAGGGAACTTCTGGCCAGTAATGTCTGAATGAATCAACCGATAGGCAAATATGGAGAAGGTTGAAGAAGGCCTAAGTCGAAGAGTGAAAAACAAGGAACTACACATTAAAGTTCGCTACAACCTCTGAAAGAGGTGCTACGAAATGGAGGATTGTCAAAAGGATTTCCTTTGATTGATTTCATAGTTGCTGAAACGTATATTTGTATGTTTTTACAGAAAAGCATGTATTTTGTAGGGTTTGTGTATTACTCTTGATAATGACCTGAGTATTGAAGGTCGAAAGTGCTCTAATCTAATCTAAGCTGCAAGGATATATACCATTTAAGATTTATATTAAATGCATTCCCACAAGCAGACATGTATAATTTCGCGCTAACACATGCCGCATGTGGACCTACATTATAAGAACCCATCTCAAATGAACATAAGCCCTGCAACTCTTGCCGTCCTTCCCTGAGACAGGGGTGACATTGGCAAAGTGAAGAAAAGCATGGATGAGATTTTCAAAATCGTCCTGCGTCCAAGAGTGGACTGTTTTGCTTGATTTATAATATAGTTGCTGAAACGTTTATTTGTACTTAGTAGAAAAATATGGACAAAATTTTAAGAGTCGTCCTGCGTTCAGGAGTGGACTGAGAATGACTGAGGAAGACACAAGAAGGCAAATAAGTCTAGGAATGGTAAGGTTGAACGACCTCCCATTGTCTGCATGCACTTAATCTAACGATATGTAAACAGTCAATATATCTGAAATGCTTAAGTCCCTGCGGGGTAGATAATAACTGAGGGAGGCTACGATATTGTTTGGTGGGGGATGCGAGTCTACTGGAGGCAAAAGTTAACAAGCAAAAAATGATATAATCTGAATAGTAATTTTAACCGTTTTTACGTTTCAGGTTCGTATGACGAATGACCGGCTCGTAGTTCAGTGGTAACACTTCAGACTCTGAATGGAAGGTTGTGAGTTCGAATCCTGGAGGAGCACAAAAATATATACCATTTATATTTTTAAATTTGCTCTTCGCTGGGTTAAAAAATCCATAAACCTTTACCAATGACCGGTCACCAAAGGTCCATCCAGCCTTACAGCAACTGGGTCTTCGCTGAGAATTGGCGCTTTGTAGCGACGACGATCAAGCTCGTAAAAAGGTTGATAGCTCAATTGGTAGAATGCTTGCATTTCATGCCGAGAGCAAGAGTTAGATCTCAAGGTTTACTCAGCCTTCACAAGAAATGAGAACCAGCTGAAAGTGGTTGGTATGAGGCCAGCCCCTTTACCCGTAAAAATAAAAAGATCCCGAATCACCACATACGACGTCTTCGAGTATAACTCAGGCAAGAAGTTACACTATATGTGTAGCTTATTTGCGAAAAATCAACATTTCACACGTTTTTTCAATAATTGCCATTTTGTGAGAAAATAAAACTCCTTTCTTTATGCCTGAACTAGGAAAAACTGATTCTGAATGTGTAATTTATTATAACAAAAAAACCTTCAAAGCACATAAAACCTTGCAACTTCTGACGCCTCTCCCTGAAACTAAGGTGGCATTGGGAAAAAGGAAACAAGTTTTTACAGCATAGGTGCCAGCATCATACCAACCTATTAGTCAAAAAACTGAGTGAATGCAAATATTCTACACAGTATTATTTACCTTTGCAGGAGAAACTTTTAAAGGCTCCATCTTGTACACATACATAAGGCGCAAAAGAAACAAGTCGTCCCCTCAGTGCTTGTTTGGCTTATCTACCAACGATTCAATGAAATTGTCTTTTTTGTGAAATTGTGAGCCACATTCGACATAATGTGAGTTTGGAAAAAAACGTAAAACACGATAATGTGAGAGCTGTTTTAAATATTTTCAAAATCCAATTCCAGTTTTTCTAAGACACATTGGTACTTTGCCAATGTCACCCCTGTGTCAGGGAAGGTCGGCAAAAATTGTAGTCCGGAGGAGGTGTGTGTCATTTTGATATACCTTTTGATGGTCCGGTCGGTAGCTCAGTCGGTAGAGTGCTCGCATTCCATGCCGTGAGCTCAGGTTCGAATACCACCGAGGTTGCCAGAAATAATTTACCGTTTCGGTGTTTATTTCAAACCCCAAAATAAAATACCGGCAAGGTTTACTCAGCCTTCACAAGAAATGAGTACCAGCCCTCTCGGGAGCTGGTAAAACCCCCACTTCAACTGAAAGTGGTTGGACTAAGGCCGGCCTAAAAATAAAAAGGTTCAACTCGCCACATGCGACCGCTTCGGGATAACGTGGCAAGAAGTTACACTATATGTGTAACTTAGTTGCTAGTTTAGTTGCTATGTGTGTACAAGCGTCTGTACTCGTTCGCAACAATACTCGTATCTTTGCAACGTAGATTATGGATTGGTCTAGGACAAACGCAAACATTGCTCATGTGAAATAACCTCAGTTGGAGATAATACAAACAAGCACTGAGGCGACCAAATGTCTCGGCGTACCTTCCTAATGAATTAGCAAAGTTTTTCGCCGCGTCTGTGTAAGCGAATTTGTATGGTTAACGTTTTAAATAGTTAGTGTTTGCTCAGCGACAGGACGGGTTCGCGTGCGCGCCGGGCGAATTAGGGGAACTGCATTGCACCACAAAGTCGATCTAATTAACCAACCAAACTACCCGCGTATACGATACCAAGGTGTATCCTGAATAAGCCATACACTCTATGCTTTATTTGCCTTTAGCGGTGCAACGACAATTCGGTCACAGACAGATGGGCCATGGAATATATGAGTGGGTCAGAGCCAAACATGACTAACCCGCAATAATAAGAAAAATGAGTTTGACACGTATCCTTCCCTATATTCAATATCTACCAAGGTGTTAATATCTAAGTGGCGGCTAATCTGCAATGGTGATTTCTAATGTTGGTGTATTAACTTGCTACATTTTTTGCATAGGAAATTTCTGATTTTTTTTGTATAGATTTCTTTGTAAGGTTTTGTTCTTTTATATATTTAAATGTAATTTTTTATTCATATTCCTTGACTTATAGGTTGGTATGAGGCTGACCACCCATACTGTAAAAAATGGTTCACTTTGCCAATGTTACCCCTGTTTCAGGGAAGGTCGGCAAAAGTTGTGGGGCTTATGTTCATTTGAGGTTTGGATTTTATTTGTAAGTACACATTCATCATTTGTAAGCGCGAACTACACTTGTTGGTTTGTGGGCTTACATCTGAGAGCTTTAAATGAATATATCCTTGCAACTTAGATTATAGATTATAGATTATAGTGTATCCTGAATAAGCCATACACTCTGTGCTTTATTTGCCTTGAGCGGTGCAACGACAGTTTGGCCACAGACAGATGGGCCATGGAATATATGAGTGGGTCAGAGCCAAACATGACTAACCCGCAATAATAAGAAAAATGAGTTTGACACGTATCCTTCCCTATATTCAATATCTACTAAGGTGTATCCTGAATAAGCCATACACTCTGTGCTTTATTTGCCTTGAGCGGTGCAACGACAGTTTGGCCACAGACAGATGGGCCATGGAATATATGAGTGGGTCAGAGCCAAACATGACTTACCCGCAATAATAAGAAAAATGAGTTTGACACGTATCCTTTAGGGCCTGTTGCACCAACCTCCAATCAATATTTAATTGACAAATCAAATTTGATTGCTTCATTCTGGTAAGACCCTCGGTTAAATATTTATCGGAAGTGGGTAAAAATATGAAGGAAGTTGAACAGGAAATATAATGTATATCAGCTGATTTACGAGTATGCAACCAAATGCTTGATTTGAAAGGTTAAAATCACACCTAATTTTGATTTTTGTCTGATTGGAGCTTGGTGCAACAGGCCCTAATTAGAGTCATGCGTTAGGCCCTGATTTGAGGATTCTCTTTTTCCTTTCTTGAGTAGAGTTACTTTAGCTGATTAACTTCAACGGGAAGGCCTTCCGCCGCCAAAAAAACATTGCAAGTGAAGTATCACCAAGTGAAGCGACTCCGCATGAGTTGTATGAACTTGGTGGGTGGAGGTGGGTAAAGTGCCTGCAGCCTTCCCCTATATTCAATATCTATCAGAGCCAAAGGTGACCACAAGGCTCATATCTACTACAAGTGCTGACATCAAAACAATAGAAATATAGATTATAATATTGTTGTGTAAATATGAAATATAAATATTTAAAATAAGTAGGTATTAGTTATAATTATAGGAATTCTGTATTGTATTGTGTGGGTAGGAATCATTGAATAAAATACGTGAAGCATCGAGAAATAATGATTACTACGCCTTTCTGGAACTGTCTAGCGAATATAGGTCTAGATTGTACTGTTTTGAAGAGTATAAGAAGGGTGCGAGTGGCTTGCAGAGCCAGTATTCTACGACCTTTACCACTACATTGACCTAAGTTAACCAGTGAACAGAAACCAAGTGTAATGGAATAGTTGAGACTTTCTTTGTGAAAATAAATTATTAAAAGTGTAAAATAAACAACTGTATAAGTAGACCAGTATTTTTAATTGAAAGACTTTTGAACCCTTAATTCGTAAACAATATCATATAAGACTTTTTAAAGTTTGTGTATTCACACAGTGAAAATTCATTTTTATAAATAATTATAAAAAATTATAAAAAACACAGAGTTTTATTTTCACAAATTGAGTATTTATTTCAACCTCAAGTACTTTCGACTTATTCACGTCATTATCAAGAGGATACTAAATTACAAAAATTGACAAGACAAACACCATAGAGAAATAAAATAAAAATAATGATTTAGGTATGACAAATAGGTAGAATAAGGAAATGACACATAATATAATTACAATATTATATAATGATATATCAAATTGACAAAACAACAAACCATAGAGAAATCTAAATAAAAATAATAATTTATGACAAATAGGTACAATAATGAGATGGAATAATATTTGTCATAAATTATTATTTTTATTTAGATTTCTCTATGGTTTGTTGTTTTGTCAATTTGATATATCATTATATAATATTGTAATTATATTATGTGTCATTTCCTTATTGTACCTATTTGTCATACCTAAATCATTATTTTTATTTTATTTCTCTATGGTGTTTGTCTTGTCAATTTTTGTAATTTAGTATCCTCTTGATAATGACGTGAATAATTCGAAAGTACTTGAGGTTGAAATAAATACTCAATTTGTGAAAATAAAACTCTGTGTTTTTTATAATTTTTTATAATTATTTATAATATCATATAATGTCGGTGCCGAGGCGGCCAAGTGGGATGATCTTTCTAGCGTGTTTGGAATAGAGCAACGTTGGTCCGATCACCGCCTGCGTCATTTGATGATAACTTTGACGCTGGTTCAATAGATGCTACTAGTTAATGTAAATCTAAATCTTAATCCAAGTTGCAAAGATATGTATCATTTGAGATTCATATTGAATGCATTCCCACAAGCAGACACGAATAATTTCGTGCTCACACATGCCGCATGTGGACCTACAATATAAAAACGCAATCTAAATTTAACATGAGCCCTGCAACTCTTGCCAACCTTCCCTGAAACAAGGGTGACATTGGCAAAGTAAACAATTGTTTACAGTATGGGTGGTCAGCCGCATAAATTAAATTAAATTAATTAAATTAGGCTGATTTATTTGGTGAGCGCTGTTTTTGTGTGTATCACACCTCAAGAGCCCTCTGCAAGCTTGGTCGTCGCTGTAGAAAGCGCCAATTCTCAAGCAAGACCCAGTTGCTGTAAGGCTGGATGGAACTTTTGATGACCGGTCTTTGGTAAAGGTTTATGAATTTTTCAACCCAGCGAAGAGCAAATTTGAAAATATACATGGTATACTTTTTGTGCTCCGCAGGGATTCGAACCCACAACCTTCCAGTTACGAGTCCGCAGTGTTATCACTGAGCTACGGACCGGTCAGTTGGTTAAATTGGTTGGTTAAGTTGGTCATTTGATTAAAACATGACCTTTCACTGAAATTGTCTTAAGAATCACATTCTACATACTACCTGAGCGGTTCGTAGTCCAGTAGTTCGCACTTCTGACTCGTAAATGGAAGGTTGTGGGTTCGAATCCCGGTGGAGCACAAAAATATACCATTAGCATTTTCAATTATGCTCTTTGGTGGATGAAAAATTCATATACCTTTTTAGCAAAGGCCGGTCACTAAAGGCCCATCCTGCCTTACAGAAACTGGGTAGAGCTTGAGAATTGGCGCTTTCTACAGCTCGAAGAGGGCTTTTGGGGTGTGATACACACAAAAACAGTGCTCACCAATTATGACTCACAGTTTTTGTGTGGATCATACGTCAAGAGCCCTCTGCGAGCTTGATCGTTGCTGTAGTAAGCACCAATTCTCAAGTAAGACCTGAAGTTGCTGTAAGACCAAATAGACCTTTGGTGACCGGTCTTTGGTAAAGGTTTATGAAATTTTCAACCCAGCGAAGAACAAATTTGAAAATATTAATATATTTTTGTGCTCCGCCGGGATTCAAACCCGCAACCTTCCATTAACGAGGCCGAAATGTTATCACTAGACTATACACCGGTCAATCCGGTTTTAATTTTAAAATTGCCTAAATTATTTGTATACACATATAGTAACATTGTGTAAGAGAGAATTGTTTGGTAGAGGAAAGTGGCCGATTGCGGTCAAGGGACAAAATTGAATCTCTTGGTAGCAATGATTGAGATGCTGGTGTCCCCTGTCAAGTTGCAGGGGACGAGGGGACAGTCTTGATGTATGTAATGGTGGGATAATCAATGTTGCCGTAAATTAGTCCACGGGTTAAATCAGGAGGGTTTGATTTCATTAGTTGGGTCCGTCTTGGACTAACAAGTCGATCTGCAAACATTAATAGTTTCTAAAGTAAGTGCGGTGAAAACGAAGTCTTTGAGAAGTATCTGCATATCTATAATCTATAATCTAAGCTGCAAAGATATGGTAACATTTAAGGCTCATAATAAATGCATGTTCACAGACAGGCACATGTAGGTTCGCGCCTTCTCATTCTGCATGTGTGCATACAAGTAAACAAAACCTCACATGAACATGAACCTTGCAGCTCCTGCCACCGTTCCCTGAACCGAGGTGGCATTGGCAAGAGTGAACCAATTTTTACAGCACGGGTGGTCAGCCTCATACTAACCTATCAGTCAAGGAGCACAAAAAACTATAAATGATTTACAAAAATTCTTAATTAAACTTTTTAAAGTTTGTGTATTCACACAGTGAAAATTCATTTTTATAAGTAATTATAAAAAATTATAAAAAACACAGAGTTTTATTTTCACAAATTGAGTTTTTATTTCCACCTCAAGTACTTTCGACTTATTCACGTCATTATCCTCTTGATAATGACGTGAATAAGTCGAAAGTACTTGAGGTGGAAATAAAAACTCAATTTGTGAAAATAAAACTCTGTGTTTTTTATAATTTTTTATAATTACTTATATTCTTAATTAAACACATTACAGATCCAAATTAAAATAAAGTAAAATTAAACTTAATATTTAATTAATGCCCTAGCCGCCATTGTTGCAAATCAAGTATCCTGGAAAAATGATAAAATGACAATGAAGCGGATACAATAAAAAAGGTTAAAAGATGTGACATCATACGGTTGGGTTATTGGTTGCTAAGTTGATTTAATTGGCTGCATTGCAAATATTTTTTAACTTTTTAAATTTCTAATGTAAAATAGGACACAAAGAATTTCATCGCGAGTTGATTTATTTCCTCAAGCGTTTTCGATGTTATCACATCATCATCAAGAGGACAAAAACGAAGTTGTCCGGAAAGCAACGAAAGCGCACAAATCAACCGGACAAAGATACATTATATATATTGTTCCTTGACTTGTAGGTTGGTATGCGGCTGACCACCCATACTGTAAAAAATGGTTCACTTTGCCAATGTCACCCCTGTTTCAGGGAAGGACGGCAAGAGTTGCAGGGCTTATGTTCATTTGAGATTGGGTTTTTATAATGTAGGTCCACATGCGGCATGTGTTAGCGCGAAATTATACATGTCTGCTTGTGGGAATGCATTTGATATAAATCTTAAATGATATATATCCTTACAGCTTAGATTAGATTAGATTAGATTATATTATATATATTTGTTTCCAATCTACTGAGCTCTGCATTAAGTGCATTATAATGTTTTGAAAAAATAATTGTAAAGACACGGCTCAGGCATCTTAAAAGTGATATCAAAAAATATGAAACAACCTTATAGAGGTTTTCGCTTTTACGCGAGAGCCTTTAAAAATATAAGTGCCATGTCTGTGAGGGAGGAAGGCGGTGCGCCCCTTTTATGATGGTGAAATGCAGAGGCTTTTAAATGTGGAAGACGCCATTTCCACACGACGTCTGTTAAAAATAAGTCTGAGACGCTGTCACAAAAACTGCTAACTTTACACGAATCTCTTCAAAATCAGAGTCGTCTCAAAATCACCTGCTGAGTTTCGAATATAAACGAACGAGTATATGCGAACTAAAAGTCACCTTGATTGCGTAAATTGAGAAAATGCAAGAAAACTAAATCAGCCTAAACTAAAATCACTCCATATATTTTAGAATTGAACATGCAGCATGTGCAAGATCGAACTAACAGGTTTCTGCTTGTAGGCATATTATTACTGTTACTGTGTCCTGCCACCGTTCCACTGGGGGTGGCCGGTACCTCCGCAGATGGGTCTTTACTTGTTTTTGTGTTTGCATACCTCTTTCATCTCTTCAGCATTCATCATTTTCTTCATACATACTCTTCTTTAATTTTTAATAAATAAATAAATTAACATACCTGCAGATTCGACTTCAAGAATATTTTTATAGTAGAAAGTTCATACCTGTAACAAAGGAAAAAAATCACAAATTAGTAAATTTTAGGTGTCTTAACGTATTAGTATCGAGGAGATCGCATTTGATGTGTGGAACCTATTTATTTACACATATATGGAGGCTAGCGTTACGCAGACCACTTTACTTGAAGGGAGACTTTCCTAGCTTCCAATCGAGCTGGTTTTCATTGCTCGCGACAGCTGAGTTAACCTTGTCCGTATTGTGATTTTTGAGTTTAAAATAAACACAAAAATGGAAGATCATTTCTGACACCCTTGCTGGAGGTTGAATAATAAATATAGTACCTATGATTTATTTGTTGAGCACTGTTTTTGCGTGAATCACACCTCAAGAGCCCTCTGCGAGCTGGATCATAGCTATAGAAAGCGCCAATTCTCAAGCAAGACCCAGTTGCTGTAGAGCTGAATGGACCTGTGTTGAACGGTATTTGGTACAAGCTTATGAATTTTTCAATCCAGCAAAGAACATATTTTAAAATTGAATGGATTATCTGTACTCCGAAAGGATTCTAACCCACGGCCTTACATTTACAAGTCCAAATCGCTAACCACTAGACTACGGACCGGTCGAACTCCAGCTCTTTGTTATTCTACCATCTGAGCTACTGACCCGACTAAATTAAATACAATTTTAAAAAGACTTAAAACATTTATAGATAGAATCTCAATATCAAAAATTTCTAAATGAAATATACAATGTTGTTTATGTTCACATTGAGAATTTCAATTCTTCCATATCGCAATATGCATGCGCACGCCTGCACATACTGCAAGCTATAATGTGGATGCATTTTATGTTTATTTTTATTTCACGAAATATATGTTATCCTGAAAGGAAGCGTCTCCCCTGTACTCAAGTTTAAAACTTTACTCGCGTTTTCCCACAAATCTATGTAAACTTAACTACTCAACAGGGGCTCTGTTTCATTTTCCATACGTTTTTTGGCTAACGCTATGGTTGTGTTTAAACGGAATGTTTCAAACTGGAGTTGGTCTCGTAGGAAGCAAACAACGGCGTAAATTTATCACTGTGCTACCGAGCTAATGTAGTTTGGGTGGCCAAAACCTCCGCTCGACTGTATCGTTGTCCTTCCTTTTACAGTGTCTCTTCTATCGTCCACAAAAACCCAAAATATGTATCTTAGTTATTCATGTCTACGACATTTCTTTAGCTTTATAATCTGAAATCTAAGTTTTTTTTAAAAGAAATCTTGTATGGGAGACTCCCTAGATTTTAGATACTCTAGATTCTAGATATTCCTTGACTTATAGGTTGGTATGAGGCTGACCACCCATACTGTAAAAAATGGTTCACTTTGCCAATGTCACCCCTGTTTCAGGGAAGGTCGGCAAAAGTTGTGGGGCTTATGTTCATTTGAGGCTTGGATTTTATTTGTAAGTACACATTCAGCATTTGTAAGCGCGAACTACACTTGTTGGTTTGTGGGCATACATCTGAGAGCTTTAAATGAATATATCCTTGCAACTTAGATTATAGATTATAGATTATAGATAGGGGTCTATGAAACTTGTTGTAATGCCGCAGTGGTGTTAACAAGCTTGGTCGTCGCTATAAAGCGCCAATACACAAGCAGGACTCAGTTGCTGTAAGGCTGGATGGACCTTTAGTGATCGGTCGTTGGTAAAGGTTTTTTATGATTTTTTCAACCCACCGGAGAGCATATTTGAAAATACAAATGGTATTTTTTTGTGCTCCGCCGGGATTCAACCCCACAATCTTCCATTTACGAGTCCGAAGTGTAGCCACTGGACTACGGACCGGTCCAAGACTAGCCAGTACATCTATAAGTTGGAAAGATATATTCACATTTAAGAATCATGCTTTATGCACACCGACAAGCAGACACGTATAAGTTCGCTCTAACACATGCTGCATGTGTATTATCAAAATAAAAACATACACTTTTAAGGGGACAAGTATAAGTTTGCGCTTATACCTGTGATAAAAATCCAATTTCAAATGAATATAAGCCATGCAACTCTTGCCGATCTTCCCTGAAACAGGGGTGATATTAGCAAAGTTATCATTACGAATTAAAAAGTAAAATACATACTTTTATGAAATGATTATGGGAAAACAGAGGATGTGTGAAAAGAAAAACAGGTAAGAGACGACCGAGAAAAGTATGGAGTGATCGGATTGAGGAGATTATGAAAGAATGGGATATACAAAACGAGTAAAAAAAAAGAAAATGCATGAAAAAGGTGATGCATATGAATGAATTGAAAGAGGTATGTAAGGTTAGGAGGAAATGGAGGCAGCTCTGCAGAGGCTCTGGCCACTCCTAGGAGAATCGCGACAGAGTTTCTTATTTTTATGAACTAAATTTATGTGTTAGTTTTCGAAACCGGTCGTACATTATTAAATTTTACTCGCCCCGTAACCATACACAATTTTTTTCATACATAAAATACCTACATATTTAAATTAAAAGATTTTCTTTCTTTTTCAACAATATTTCATAAAACCTTCTAATGAAATTATAAAAGGTATTACCCAACCGTAATCATTGAATGAAATACAATTAATTTTATTTAAATCTACCCACATACATTTTACCGCAAAATTACAATTTTATGCACAGAATATGACGGGTTGGTTCTACCCTCAGAGGCCTGCATAAGGGTAGGCAGGGGTACAACCCAACAAACATTAATTTCTCATAAGCACTGCACCCTGGGCGCACACACCTAGGAAATGAGGGGGTTATATGGTAGAACGGCACAGAGACAAAACAAGACATGACAGAACGACACATGAGAGAATCTAATCTAATCTAATCCAATCTAAGTTGCAAAGATCTGTTACATTGTAGATTCACATTCCATGCATTTTCACAACCAGACACGTACAAGTTCGCGCTTGCACATGCCGCATGTGAACCTACAGCACAAAAACCAAATCTCAAATGTACATACACCCTGCAACTCTTGCCGTCCTTCCCTAAGACAGGGGTGGTATTGACAAAGTGAACCATTTGTACAGCATGGGTGGTCAGCCGCATACCAACCTATAAGTCAAGGAACATACACGACAAAAAATTTTTTTAAATCAATAAATAATAATATCCATGGACATTAAAACTAAAACAGAAAATAATTCTAATTTAATAAACCCTAGCCACCAACATTACAGATCAACCGCCATTTCTTTCTGTCCTTACATACTTCTTTCATTTCTTCCAGAGTCATAATCTTTATCATACAGGCTCTAACAGGCTTATACAGAGAACATCACTAATCTATCTATCTATAATCTAAGTTGCAAGGATATATTCATTCAAAGCTCTCAGATGTATGCCCACAAACACGTGTAGTTCTCGCTTACAAATGCTGATTGTGTACTTACAAATAAAATCCAAACCTCAAATGAACATAAGCCCTGCAACTCTTGCCGACATTCCCTGAAACAGGGGTGACATTGGCAAAGTGAACCATTTTTTACAGTATGGGTGGTCAGCCTCATACCAACCTATAAGTCAAGGAAACTAATAATAATAATATTTGGATGATTTGTTTGGTGAGCGCTGTTTTTGTGTGTACCACACCTCAAGAGCCCTCTGCGAGCTTGCTCGTTGCTGTAGAAAGCGCCAATTCTCAAGCAAGACTAAGTTGTTGTAAGGTTGGATGGACCTTTCAGTGACCGGTCTTTGGTAAAGGTGTATGAATTTTTCAACCCAGCGAAGAGCACATTTGGTATATTTTTGTGCTCCGCCGGGATTCAAATCGACAACCTTCCATTTATGAGTCCGAAATGTTGCCACTGGACTACGGACCGGTCCAAGACTAGCCAGTACATAATATATAAGTTGCAAAGATATATTATTAGCATTTAGAATATATGCCAAATGCATTCAGACACGTTTAAGTACGCACTCACAAATGCTGAATGTGTACTTACAAATTAAAATTCAAACCTCAAATGAACATACACTCTGCAACTTTTGCCGACCTTCGCTTAAACAGGGGTGACATTGTCAAAATGCACCATTTTTTAAGTAGGGGTGGTCAGCCCTATACCAACTTTTAAGTCAAGGAATATCACATGGCAAATTTCATCATGACAAAACAACACAGAAAATACATCAGTATGTCAAAACAGCACGTGACAAAAAATCACATACCATGCCATAAACCACACGTTAAACGGTTTTGTCTTATGATGTTTTGTCATTATGGTGTTTTGTCTTATGATGCTTTCTCATTGTGATGTTTTGTCGTGTGATGTAGTATAATTGTGATGTTCTCTCATATGTTGTTCTCTCATGTGTTGTTCTGTCATATGTCGTTATGTCACGCGTCGTTTTGTCACTGTGTCGTTCTACCATTGAACCGGAATGGGGTGGGTGTGAGAGCAACCACATCGCCTATAAATATATCCCACCGACGTGAAGGGTGAAAAACAAACAGAGGAACCAGGCTTGGACCATGCAGCCGACTCGATAGGGTTGCGAATTTCAGAGTGTGGTTGAGCTTAGATGAGAACTCGTACATCATAAGAATGTAACAAAACAGAGATCTCGCGAGATTGTTTTTGTTTGTTTATCGTGGAAAATCTAGAATCTTAGAAATCCAGAGTAGGTTTTCGGCAAGCCGATAAATTGTGAGTGTGAACAAATAGGTGTTATGATCGCTCTAAAGTTACACTCGTTTTTTTTTACAAAACTTACATCATAGATTCTCAGATGGGTTAATTTTTCTGATATAAATTCTGTTATCTCTTTATTTTTATCATCATCGAGAACAATCCAATGGCATTTTGTTAATTAACAAAAAAATCATAAAATTCGTCATTGTTAAAAGATCTTATATTGGATGAGTGAAATAAGTTAACAATCTATTTTTATCATCACGGAAAAAAATCAAATGGCATTTTATAAAATTAACAAAATAAGTCATCGTATCCGTCAACCTTAATAGATCTTGTATTTGATAAGTAAATGAGTTAATAATTAGGATGACATCTTTGGTGAGCGTCATTTTGTGTGAATCTTAGCTGACGACTTCCTTGGTGGGGATTGAACCGTAATTCTCTGACTTTAAACGTAGGCATCTTACCTACTGCGCTATCACTAAAAAAGCGCCAACTCTCGAACCTTTACACCATTTTGTCAGTCGTTCATGGTCCATTCTACATATCTTAATGAAGGAAACATCTATATTAACTCTTTTATACTTACACTTCTTGACAATTAGGTTACATGTATGTACGAGATCTCGCTAGTTTTTACTCTAGCGAGTCCGTAACCCAGCGCACTGTGTTTCTGCACTTGCACACCGCCGATGACAGCGAGTTGGAATTTAGGGAACCCAAACAATATTCTTTCAGATGGTGGACGCATAAATTGCGGAGAATTATGTGTATTGTTTAACATTCATAACAGAGGATATGCAAGATTCCTCCCGTGGTCCTGCTGAAAGCTTTAACGGAAAAAGGATATACATTTTCAGGAATATTTCACGCGAATCTAAGGTGTATCACATTTATTAAAATATCCTATTTCAAGCATGTAAAAGAGATTGTAACTCTGCCACCATTATACTAGGGGTGGCTAGAGCGTCTGTATAGTTGCCACCATTTCTTTAAAAAAAATTTAGCCACGTTGAAATAGTGGACGAGAAAACAGTGACTAATTTTTTATGTACCTACAGAGCAAAGTGAAAAGAAAACGCCGAGAAAAATATGTATTAATCAGATTGTTTAAATTGTAAACAAAAATGCAAGAAACAAAGTGGATGTTAACAAAGAATGTGATGGATATTAATTAACTGTGAGAGGTATGTAAGGATAGAAAGAAATGGTGGGAAATCTGTAGAGGATTTGGGCATCCCTAGCGGAACTGTGACAGCTTTACAGTACCTACAAGGTTACAGTGAGTGGCAACCAATTAAATTAAAATTAAGATTTTCTAGCATCCGGAGGTAGATGTCCATATTTTTTCTATCATTTATTTATAATCTAATGATTTGAATATAGTTACCTTTAAAATTCATATTTAAAGCATGCTCACAAGCAGTCATGTGTAAGTTTACGTTTCCAAAGGCTACGCGTAACATAAATTTCAAATTTCAAATAAATATACGAGTAAACCCTGAAACTTTTGCCGACCTTCCCTAAAACAGGGGTGACAAAGATAAAGCGAATAGTTTTTTTACAGAATGGATGTTAAACCTCAAACCAACCTATAAGTCAACCTTGCCGTTGTTTGATTTTTGGACATGAAATAAACACGAAATCGAGATATGATTTCTGATATCCTTAGTATGAATCAAAACCTAGTTCTTTGTCTTTAAATGCAGATATTCTACTAAATGAATGATTCACCGTGTTTTGGTGAGCATCTCATTCATTTCGGATCCCACCTAATTCTGTGAATGCCACCTATCTCTGCAGATGCCGCCCGGTTAGGTGAATTCCACCTCTCTCACTGCGGATGCCGCCTCCCTCTCTCCGTGAATTCCGACCCTCCCCACATCACGGTGCCGCCGGTTTCCGCTCTCCCCCCCATCCTGGTTCGGCCGGCACCATTAATACACGTCCCACCGTGCGAATGTATCGCGGCTGCAACTTCAGCCAGGCAGTTAGCGGAGTCTGTTCTTGGAACGAGCTTCCCAATCCTTATATTATTATTAAGCCTTTTGTATTTGTGCTCTGCTTGTTTCCAGCCGACGTTTCGGTTTTGTGACCGGTTCGTAATCTAGTGGTTAGCGCTTCAGACTCGTAAATGGAAAGTTGTGGTTTCAAATCCCGGCGGAGCTCACAAAACACATCATTTATATTTTCAAATATGATTCATTAACTTAAGGTTGGTATGAGGCTGAACACCCTTACTATCAAAAATGTTAAACTTTGCTAATGTCACCCCTGTTCCAGGGGAGGTCGGTAAAAGTTGCAGGATGTATCTATGTTCATTTGAGGTTTGGATTTGAATTTGTTAGTACACATTTAGCATTTGTAAGCGCGAACCCACAATTGTTTGTGGGCATACATTTGATAGAGCTTTGATTGATAATATATCTTTGCAACTTAGATTATTATATATAAATCCATATACTTCAAAAAAGACGGGTCACCAAAGATTCATCCTACCTAACAGCAATTGCGTCTTGATGAGTGTTGGCGTTTTTATAGCGACGACCAAGCTTTCTGATGGCTCTTGAGGTGTGCTATACACACAAACAGTTAATATTAATACCTTACTGCGCTGTCCCCAAAAATGTGGAAAATGGCTGTGGAGAATCAAACTCACAACTTTCAGAATTCTAGTCCATAGCCTTAACCACTAGACGACGGACCGGTATTTTTTTTTTTTTTTTTTTTTTTTTTTTTTTTTATTTATTACAGAAAACAACAGCACATACACATGAAACAAGTAAAGATTTATAATAAATACATATAAGGCCAATAATAGTTTTCTTAAATAAAAATAATTACAATAAAAGCTTGTCTACAGCAAATGTAACAGCAAACGAAAAGAACAAAAGAAAAATAATATGAATGCGGAGGTTTTTATCAGAGAAGATTTGGGAAAATAGGATAGAAAGGACAATGGAAGGGGAAGAGGATGCCATTCAATCAGTTTTGCATTTTCTCAAGTAGTACATCCGCACCCCTTGAAGAAATGCGTTTTTGGACAAACAAAAAATGTCCAGGTGATTAAAATTTGAGTTATAACAAAACATAGCTCTCGTTAAAGTCGAGTTCCTGGCATAATTTGTAGTGTGCGCTCCCGTATAAAAAAGTGAATTTAACCTAGTGCGCCTTGTAGGTACACGCAAAGTGAGCCCCTCACAAAGAACGGTGGAGTCAATATGGCCGTGTACTATATCGTACAGAAAAGCCATATCTAATAGCGTTCGACGGGCTTCTAGGGACATAAAACCGTGATGACGGCAAGCATCATGATAATTATTAAAAGTTAAATGTTCCCTGTAATTTAGATGCTTTAGAAATTTCTTTTGTATAGCTTCTATTTGTTCCTTATAAACACTGTACTGTGGATTCCAAATAGGTGAAGCGAATTCAAGCCTACTGCGAACATACGCGCAATAGGCCATCTTAACGGCATTAGAACCCCTGAAGGGCTCACAGGTCCTTAAAATAAATCCCAGCATTTTGTAAGATTTAACGGTGGTAGAGGAAATATGGGCATCAAAAATTAATTTAGCATCCATAAAAACACCAAGGTCCCTCACCCCAGTCACAGTGTCAAGGTATTCACCCTTGAGTTGATAATTAAACTTTAAGGGGTTTGTCTTGCGGGTAAGAGATATCTTATGGCACTTAGATACATTAAGATCTAATTTGTTTTTAATACAATAATGTGTAAGGTTGTCCAAATTATCCTGCAGCTTCATGCAGTCCTGAATGCTATTAATTCCTAAGTAAATTTTAGTATCATCAGCATATAATAAACATTTTGTAAAATTAAAACACTGTTCAATGTCATAGACATATACATTGTAAAGAAGCGGTCCGAGGTGAGAGCCCTGGGGGACACCAGACGGAATACTAAAGAAGTCCGACTTGCAGCCACCAAGAACAACCGCTTGAGATCTTTTTATCAGGTATGATGCAAACCACCGCAGCAGATTCCCATGCACGCCAAGTGTTTGTAGTTTATCCAATAATATGCTATGGCTTACCCTGTCAAAGGCCTTTGAGTAGTCCGTGTAGATTACGTCAATTTGGCCACCCTTTTCCATCTCATCAAACACGTAATCTGTGAAGACTGCTAAGTTGGAGACGACTGATCTTTTTTTGAGGAAACCATGTTGGGATTTGGGTAGCTGAGAAACGAGTAAATGATATATTTGATCATAGATCAACTTCTCAAACAATTTACCAAATACGGGTAAGATGGATATAGGTCGATAGTTTTCTGCAGAAGTTTTAGGACCAGATTTGTGTATTGGAACTATGTGCGCCCTCTTCCAGGCATCAGGAAATATACCTGTAATAAGGGACTTATTGAAAATCATTGCCAGAGGGAGTGATAGTTCATTAGCGCAACTAATAGCAAAAAACGAAGGAATGCCATCACTACCCGCTCCTTTGCTAGCATCAAGTGTGTTTAAATATTTGCAAACCATAATGGGAGTAACCGCCAGTCCACAAGCAATGTTTTGATTTGTAGACAATTCACCAAAGGACGGAGGACAAGCGACAGTAGATGAATCAGTGATATCAGAAAAATCAGTGTAAACAGATCTAAAATATTTTGAAAACAGATTTGCCATACTACAAGCATCAGAGGCCACTTGCCCCTCAAATAATAATTCTCTTGGTAGTGAACTAGAATTTCGCACACCCTTGAGATATGACCAAAATCTCTTTGGCTCTTTAGACATGGATAGCTCTGAGTATCTGATAAACCTGGCATGACACTCACCCTGTACGCGTTTCTGACGAGAACGTAAGAGGGAGAATGTTTGATAATCCCTTGGATTTCCTGTTAACCTCCATCGTCTGTGAGCTTTATGTTTTTCTTTAATTATCTTTATCAATGCTGCTGAAAACCAAGTTGGATACTTATTACAATTAATCATTTTACCGGGTATAAAAGAGTCAATGCTTTCATTGATTATTCTATAAAATACATCAACACAGTCATTCACATCGCACTGATTGAGAATCAGCTCCCAATCAATATTAGACAAGAAATTTTTAAGTTTAGTATAATCACCCTTCCTAAAAAGACGTGTAAAGCGTGGGGCACTAACCAAGTATTTCTTGGGAACAAGGTCGGCAGTCAGTTCAAGTGACGGACGATGGAGGTCCTCAGGAACCAAAGGAAAAGCAGCATGTATAGTTTTTATAGCAGTATTTGAAAGAATAAGATCCAATAATGCCGATATAAGAATTATTAGTTTTTTGCACTAACAGACTATCTATTGATGAATCACTAATGGTCATTTCATCCACCTACAATCTTCGATCTAGAGCAACAACTATTTTTTCAATCACTTTTTTCGGGCTATGTAGCCGTGCTCTGGTAGATTCTTTTCGGACAGTTTCAGATCCTGTAAGAAGATCACAGCGACTAGCCAATCACTGATAATGCCCATCGGAGCAATGGGCGAAACTGTCCGGAAATAATCTACCAGACCACGGCTTCATAGCTCGAAAAAAGTGATAGTTGTGTCAACAAGAACCGGCCGTGAAATCTTCAATGTACAATTAACAATTTTTTTGGTCAATGCTAAAAATCAATTGAGATTAATAATTGACAAAAACTTACAAGTTTGACACTGTATGCTTAAAGGCTACAAATAACTTCGCTAAGCGTTGGTTTGAGGATCCTACCCTTAGCATTATTTGAGAGTAGATGACAAAAAGTACATATGTAAGGGACCCCTCACTCCAAGTATACAGCATCCAGTCAAAACGCAACCAAAGTGTTTAAAAAAATTGATGGAAAGTGAAGCAGTGCCTCTATGGAGCGTTTCAGTCACTGTGAAAAGGTTTTTTCTCGGTTTTAACGTAAAATTGGGGTCGTGACAAACTGAAAAAGTCCCCATCGTCACGTACGCACAGTATTTCAGGCGTGATATCCTGAAGGAAAGTGCAGAAGGGACTTAAGGGAAGAACTGCGAAACCTGTGCTTTTATATTTGCATTTATAGGACGTTCCTTGACTTATAGGTTGGTATGCGGCTGACCACCCATACTGTAAAAAATGGTTCACTTTGCCAATGTCACCCCTGTTTCAGGGAAGGACGGCAAGAGTTGCAGGGCTTATGTTCATTTGAGATTGGGTTTTTATATTGTAGGTCCACATGCGGCATGTATTAGCGCGAAATTATACATGTCTGCCTGTGGGAATGCATTTAATATAAATTTTAAATGATACATATCTTTGCAGCTTAGATTAGATTAAATTAGATTCAAACTTTAATCGCAGGGCTAAAATATGTTATATATTTTTTAAAACCAGTGTAAAATTTGCGAGTGGAACATATTTATTTTTACATGTAAGAGCCCGTTCCCACTTGTCGGGTGTCGGATCCGTATATTGATCGGAGGTTCCAGTGGCAGAACATTTCAAACAAAATCGGCTTCCGACAAGTGTGAATAGCTTCATACATAATGTTCTGCCACTGGAACCTCTGATTAATATACGGATCCGACACCCGACAAGTAAGAACGGGCTCTAAGGAAGCGAGCGTAACTCCGTGGACGCAACTTATCTGTTCTAATAGCGCAACGTCTTAATGCGTTGTCCCTAAAAAGGTACCATATGGCTCGTGAAACCTATTTATTTTCATAAGTTAAGCCAATTGTTTTACTTCAAGTAGAAGTTTTGCTACTCGGGAGGAATTAGGTTCTCATTCTTAAGAAGGCTGAGGAAACCTTTCCGGTACTATGATTTCGGGATTTGAAATCAACACTCAAACGGGAAAATTCCAGTGTCTTTTTAAAAAATCCACAATAAATAGGAAATAGCGAAGACGACCAAGCTCGTAAAAAGGTCGTTAGCTCAATTGGTAGAATGCTTGCATTCCATGCCGAGACCAAGGTTTCGATCTCATGGTGTACTCAGCCTTCAGAAGAAATGATAACCAGCCCTCCCGGGAGCTGGGAAACTTCCACTTCAAATGAAAGTGGTTGGTGTGAGGCCAGCTCTCTCACCCGTCAAAATGAATAGGTTCCGAATCACCACATACTACCCCTTCGGGGGTAAAGCAGACAAAAAGTTATACTATATTTATAGCTTGTTGCGTTTTTTTTGCATACTTTCAAATATTTCATGTAAAACGTTTTAAAAGCATCCACACACTCGTGCAGTATTTTTGTGGCACATTTTTCTACAGGAAAATTCATTTCCTTGAGAATCTCAAGCATCTTTCTCACCGATTCGCGACTCTGCAAAGAATAACATGTCTCGGGAGCCAAGAAAGTGAAAGCGATAACATCTCCACTGTAGTCTGTGTGATATTCCGCACAAAGAGGTGCCGGTGATAATATAATGGTACTATCATATCAGTGATCTCATACCGGCGTCGGTAACTTCACCTCAAGTGTGAAACGCTACGTGTAAACTCAGCAATAGCGTATTCACACTTTTCGTAGCAAAACAGCCAACGTTTTCAGGAGAGACAGTCTCTGTACGCGCGCCGATGGAGAACAAACTGATTCTAATTTCACCAAATATTATGCTCCTTGACTAAAAGGTTGGTATCAGGCTGTCAAAACTTGGTTCACTTTTGTAAATGTCACCCCTCTTTCACGAAAGGTCAGTTGCAGGGTGTATGTTCATTTGAGGCAAGGTTTTTAATTTGTACATATTGTAATATGTACAATTTGTAATACATCCAAGAACTGTAAAGAAGTATGCAAGGACAGGAAGAAGTGGCGGCTAATCTGCAATGTTGATTTCTAATGTTGGTGTATTCATTTGCTACATTTTTTGCATAGGAAATTTTTGACTTTTTTTGTATAGATTTATTTGTAAGGTTTTGTTCTTTTTTATATTTTAATGTAATTTATTATTCATATTCCTTGACTTATAGGTTGGTATGAGGCTGACCACCCATACTGTAAAAAATGGTTCACTTTGCCAATGTCACCCCTGTTTCAGGGAAGGTCGGCAAAAGTTGTGGGGCTTATGTTCATTTGAGGTTTGGATTTTATTTGTAAATACACATTCAGCATTTGTAAGCGCGAACTACACTTGTTGGTTTGTGGGCATACATCTGAGAGCTTTAAATGAATATATCCTTGCAACTTAGATTATAGATTATAGACTGTAAGCGCAAACTTACACGTGTCTGATGATGATAACTTGGATACAGAATCCATCTTTCCGGGCTTGTAGACCATGGTCCAATATTTCTTCTGTAGGCTGTTTTTTTTATTTTTAGAAGGCTGCTACGTTTCGTCAGTGAACATGTGACTGACTTCTTCAAGGCTCGTACTTACGAGTAGACTAAGTACGAGGCAGTCTAAGTACGAGCCTTGAAGAAGTCATTCACATGTTCACTGACGAAACGTCGCAGCATTCTAAAAGAAAAAAGCAGCCTACAGAAGGAATATTGAACCATGGTCTACAAGCCCGGAAAGATGGATTCTGTATCATTATCATCATCATCTGAAGCCGGCCATGAAAGCCTAAAAACACTTATTACACGTGTCTGTTTGTGGGCATGCATTATATATAAAATTCAAATGTTAATAAATGTCTTTGCGACTTAGATTATAGACTATTATATAAATTAACTGTTATGGGAGAACAAACATTATTCTATGTTCATCTTCAGCCGTCGTGCAGAAAAGATCTCTCCTGAAGACGTTTTCTACGTCGCCAAAGTAGCATCCAGAATAATATAAGTTATCTTATAACGTTTCGTCTAATATTACAATATATTTTTTAACTGTGTATGTATTACAATTGTAAATATGACAAACCCCCGTTATTTCCAACTTAAACCTAACATATTACTTTTAAGCTGAAGAAGACCATCGGTGAGATGGACGAAGCATTCGGAAGCTCCAGCTCCCACAGACCACCTAAACAGCTCTCGGAAATCAACTCTCCAGCATCATCAGCCGTCTGTGTAAACCTAAAACTCCTTTTAAATCATAAATATTAATTTACCTTTGCAACGATTATATAGGTAAGAGTTGAGTGATTCACCAAAAGGCAAAGTAAAAATATCCCAGACAAATATATTCTACGTCACTTTCCACCTTTTGTTTACGTCTATCGCAGATTTTTCCCTCCTTTATACCTGGAAGTTGATGAAACTGTTCTCTTTTTTCTCTCTCACTGAAACAAACCTTTTTTCTGTCTCGGGTTGATGCGGAAACAAAGCGACGTTTCTTTTTGGGATATAATAAGAGTGTTTCGGATAATGGATTCCTTCTTGTACAACGAAATACTATAAAAATAACTTGTTTGTAGTCAAGTGGTTAAGGCTATGGACTCGTATAACAGAGGTCGTGAGATCGATTCCCAGCGGAGCACAAAAGCAAATTATTTATATTATAATCCCTTGACTTATAGGTCGATATGAAGCTCACCACCCATGCTGTAAAAATGGTTCACTTTGCCAATGTCACCCCTGTTACAGGGAAGGACGGCAAGAGTTGCAGGGTGTATGTCCATTTGAGATTGTTTTTTATGTTGTAGGCTCACATGAGGCATGTGCAAGCGCGAACTTGTACATGTCTGGTTGTGGGAATGAATGTCATGTGAATCTCCAATGTAACATATCTTTGCAACTTAGATTAGATAAGATTAGATTAGATTAGGTCCGCTTGTGGCATGTCAGTTAAATTCTTTTATTAAAAAAAACGTTATTTGGAAAAAAAATATTAATTTAAGACCCAAAAAAAGAAAAAATATTTTTCTGATTTTTTTTTACCTCGAAAAAAAACTGCCAACTTAAACTTATTAAAAAAGAGTAGAACTGATCAAATTTAGTTGAATCAATTTTTAAGCCAACACCCGAGCGTTCATTAAAAATAAAGTGGTTTAAGTCTTTTGAAATGGCGGTAAATCAATTCCCCAAACTGCATTATTGCGTCAATGATAATGGCTTGGATGTGCAGGCAATTTATAAAATCAACTTAATCAAGGCTCTATTGATCCATCATTGCACAGTGAACCATTGGGCTCTCAAAATTAGCCCAAACTATTTTTTTTTAAATAGGTTGATTTTTGATCGACCAATTTCTTGCTTATTATAAAATAATAATGTAAGATACTAAGATATATTAATATTTAAGATTTACATCAAATGCATGCCCACAAGAAGATAAATGAAAGTGCCCTATGAGTGCTTACAAATAAAAAAACACAGATGTGCAATGAACATAAACCCTGCATCTTTTGGCAATCTTCCCTGGAACAGGGATCTAATCTAATTTAATCTAATCTAGTTGCAAAGATATGTTACCTTGGAGATTCACATTACATGCACTCTCACAACCAGACACGTACAAGTTCGCGCTTGCACATGCCTCATGTGAACCTACAACATAAAAACCAATCTCAAATGGACATACACCCTGCAACTCTTGCCGTCCTTCCCTGAGACAGGGGTGACATTGGCAAAGTGAACCATTTTTACAGCATGGGTGGTCAGCCGCATACCAACCTATAAGTCAAGGAACATAGGCATAGGATGGCATAGGCATAGGAAACTATTTTTTACAATATGGGTCGTCAGTTTCATACTAGCTTATAAGACAAGGATAATAATTTAAAGAGAAAAAAAATGAGTCGACTTGAATAGAAAACAGTAATTAAGGTATTTTCAACGAAATCGCGATAAAAAAATAATACCGGAACCACGATAATGTTAATTTCTGTGTGTTTATAAATTTATCTGATTTTTTTTTAAATCTTTAATTTCCACTGTTGCTTCTATAATACTTAAATATGTGTATAAATTGCTATTAACTCGTTTTATTGAATTAAACTGATTTTAAATTTCCCTGCAGAGAAAAAAACGTCTTAAGGATATGCTTCATAATTGTTTAAAAAAAAAACAATAATAAGTCTGGCCGGTGAATTTGAAAGAAGAATAATGAAAGGCAGGTGTGTACTGGGTGCGACCGCTTGCATCGCCAGGAACCAAAATCTCTCAAAAAATGTTAGATTGGCGGTGCACGGTGGTATACTAGTGCCAACCTTGATGTATGGAAGTGAAGCCTGGACGGTGAGTGAAAGGGAAATTAGTAAAGTCCATACAGTAGAAATGGACTATCTAAGAAGTATGATTGGGAAAAAACGAAGTGACAGGGTGAGAAATGATTTTGTAAGAGAAGAATGTGGTGTAAGGGAAAGTGTGAAAGTGAAGATTAAAAGAAGTATGTTAAGATGGTTCGGGCATTTGGAGAGAATGAGTGATGAAAGATTGACGAAGAAAGTATATGTTGCTAGAATAGATGGATGTCGTGGTAGAGGAAGACCGAGAAAAGTATGGAAGGATCAAATCTCTGAAATAGCGAATGACTGGGATATCCAGAGTCATAATAAAAGGAGGACTTGTATGAAAAAGGTTATGACTCTGGATGAAATGAAAGAAGTATGCAAGGACAGGAAGAAGTGGCGGCTAATCTGCAATGTTGATTTCTAATGTTGGTGTATTCATTTGCTACATTTTTTGCATAGGAAATTTTTGTCTTTTTTTGTATAGATTTCTTTGTAAGGTTTTGTTCTTTTTTATATTTAAATGTAATTTATTATTCATATTCCTTGACTTATAGGTTGGTATGAGGCTGACCACCCATACTGTAAAAAATGGTTCACTTTGCCAATGTCACCCCTGTTTCAGGGAAGGTCGGCAAAAGTTGTGGGGCTTATGTTCATTTGAGGTTTGGATTTTATTTGTAAGTACACATTCAGCATTTGTAAGCGCGAACTACACTTGTTGGTTTGTGGGCATACATCTGAGAGCTTTAAATGAATATATCCTTGCAACTTAGATTATAGATTATAGTCTAAAAAACTAAGAACATAATTATACAAACAACAGAATAAAAATAACGAATACAAATTCAACACAATTTTCTCAGACAAAAGATTTAAAAATCAGAAACAATGACAGTTTTGCAAAGACATTTATTTTTAAAGCTGAATTTTGGCTAGTTTTTAATTCACTATGGCTCTGTGTGCATCAATACTAGGTAAAGCTCAATACTAGTATGTATGAACAAGTGCAAATACAAACGAAAGGACATGCGGGCCGGTTTACTACATGGCCCTTTGGCCCATACGGCCCCTCTCACACACGGGCCATCATTTTACCACATCCTACTACAACATGGGCCGTTTTGCTACCACGCGGGTCATAATATCACGCATCCCAGTCTGACCATGAATATTTCAATCGGCCCTTTTTCAATCGATACAACAGGCGCTAACAACATTCACTTTTTCGCGGATTTATCTGTGAAACAACAAAGTTCATACGTCAATAGTCTATTATCTGACTTGCAAAGGAATATAACCATTTCAAGTTTGAATTATGCATGCCCACAAACACGCACGTGTCAGTTCGCGCTTGCACATACCTACATACATGTTACGAGCGTTTTAGTGCATACGTGATTCTAACCACGCTGGTATCCACTATGCTCGAAAAATCAAGAACAGTCGAGAAACGTCCGTAGGAGCGTATATAAATGTAAGCCGAAATCGTGTGCAGGGGAGAGTGTCGATTAAAACATTGAGCCGTGAAGTTGAAAGCAAGAGCTAGAATTCAATTGTTATAAATTATGAACCAACCGTGTAAAATAAATTCTGTTCAAATAAATAATTGCAGTTTAATTAAAAGGGAACCCAGTAAAATCATAACAATTTGAACTAACAAAATAAAAAACATTTTTTCAATGATCATCAACCTTACAACTCTTGTCTCCTTGCGCTAAAAAAGGGCACATTGACAAAGTGAACCATTTTTTACAGTATGGATAAAACAACATATAATTGAGGCAATAAAAATAAAAATATACAATTCACTAAAAAAACAGTGTAACAAAATGATGGTGATGATGATGAGGTGGTGATTTCTTTATAGCGCCGTTTCGTGATGTAGTCACTCCAAGGGCGCTGGTGCTGTGACTATTGAAATCAACATATTTCCCTTTGCAGCTAACATTGCAGATCCATCGCCTGCTTTTAGACCATTCTATACTTCTGTCATTTCATTCAGATAATTTTTATTATCATGCAAGCTCCGTTTTTATTTCTCACTGGATATTCCATTTGTATTCAGAAATTTAAAAAACCAATACATAAACAGTTTATAAAGTTTCTTGTTGGTGATTCCTGACCACCAGCATTGCACTCCAGCCACCCCCGTGTTATAAACCGGCGGCAATAGCTGCAGAATCCACATATTATGAGCTTTTATACCCGTAAATAAACAACCGACCCCCCACCCATCAACTGATAGCGCTGTACAGAATATTGCAGATGGAATCATGGACATATTTCAGTTTATTTTTGCACTATCTCACCTACATGATGGATATGTAGAAGACGTGCTCATGATGGGATATCATCTGGGTAACTAAGTTATTGCAATATGTTAGAGTTGAGGGTGGAAAGAAGACAAGAATAGCCTAATAAAATAAAAAAGAACGAAAAGTGTGTGGTCTGAATTTAGCCTGACAGTTTGTCAAATAGGAAAAAAAGCTCTAATAGGCATCAGAAGTAAAAAGAAAAAGAAGACGTTTTCATGTCTTCTGTCATCTTGTATGTAATTTTTCTCTGTTGTACCCATCGAACATTTTTGAATTCGGAATATATCAGATATTTTCAACAAAGCTAGTAACAAACACCGTTACCATGGTAATTTCATGGGTTTCCATGGTGATATGTACTTAGATTGAAGACTGAGTAGATACACGTTGCTTACTTACTAAAAAGAAAATAACAAAAGCATTTCATATGTCGTGAGCGAGACAGCTTTATTAACAATATATGGTGTCAAAGACGTTGCATCATGTCGATTGGTGCTAAATCACATTCATAGCCCCTCGATTTAATATACCTCCATATGTAGTTGTACCAATTTCCGACCAAAAAGATTGGGTTGTGGCATGTGTAAATTTTCAACAATACATGACGTGTTAAAAACAGCGGCTTTGATTTCTGCGAGCTGTAATCCTCTCCGGTGTTCCTCCTTTATCCTGATTCCCAATCTCCTTCCGGATTCCTACCAGTGTGTCTAAGAAACAAACAGGATTGGACCGGTCACCAAGGGTTCATCCAGCCTTACAGCAAATGGCTCAAGCTTGAGAATTGTAGCGACGCTTTGTAGCGACAACCAAGCTCGTTAAAAGTCCGATCGATAGCTCAGCTGGTAGAATGCTGGCATTCCATACCGGGAGCAAGGGTGCGAACCCCAGAAATGATTTCCCGTTTTCGTGTTTCTTTCAAACCCAAAAATAAAATAACAAAAAAGTTAGCTCAGCTTTCACAAGAAATGAGTACCATTGAAAATGATCCCACCGAGGGTGTCAGAAATGATTTCCCATTTTGGTGTTTATTTCAAACCCAAAATAAATACCGGTAAAATTTACTCAGCCTTCACAAGAAATGAGAACCAGCCGCTTTGGGTGTTGGGAAACCCATACTTCAACTGAAATTGTTAGCATGAGGCCGGCCCTCTTACCCGTAACAATTAATAGATTCTGAATTGCCACAAGCGACCACTTTGGGGATGATAACGCAGACAACAAGTTACTTTATATGTAAAGCTTGGTTGCGACTTATGGGCATATTTCTGTTTCTTTTGTCTCGTTTAGTTTCTCTATCTCACCTCTATGATGGATATGTACGAGACGTGCTCGTGATGGGATATCATCTGGGTAGTTAAGTTATTGCAATACGTCAGAGTCGAGGGTGGTGGGAAGACAAGAATGATGAAAAAAAGCCTTAGATAAAAACAGGAACTGGGGTGAAAGTCTCGACGGTCATCGGTAGATCTTACTGTACATATTTGAGGGTAGGACGGAATAAAACATGGCGATACCTAAACAGCTGATCGTTGTTTCGTTTAAAATGGATCAGCTGTTGATTAAGGAGGGCCGATTTTTTTTTTGCATAATACGCATCTAATAGTGAAAATATGGTACCAAATGAAGTTCAAATTACGTGTGTAAATAAAATTCCATAAAAGTAATAGTCATCTGTCTCCAAATCGGCCTCAAAGTTTCGAAAAAATGGCATTTTTATCATTTTTCATGAGGGCTAATAATATAAGAAGGAACTGAAATTTTACGGTATTTTTTATAGTTTTGTGCATAAAATATAGTAATGCGCATAATTTATACAAATATATAAGTTATTTTGTCACCAAATAAGCAGTAAGAGGGATGGAGAGAGCGTCGAATTTCACCATTTTGTAAAGAATTTGTGACCGCGCGTCGTCACTATAAATTGAATACGAAACTTATTTCAATGCAATGTGACTGATAAAATTTGTTTTATTCTTTTAAAAAGTACGTAGTGTCATGATAAGTATCTTTAAAACTAGTAATGTAACTGCACAACTGGACAAGAAATGGTTTGACAATCACGAAAAAACATCCAAAATTTCCAAAAACAACTGATATTGTTTACAAAAAAAGTCCACCCAGAGCTGTTGAGCTTATCATGAAGATGATGAATAATGTGTTGTTTGATATTTTGTCCTGTAAATGTGACGAAATAAATCAATGCGCTTTTCATAGAAATTGCGGAGTGTTCGCACAAGAGTGAAGCTTCCTAACTGACTAGCAAACATAAGGGAAAATGATTATTGGAAATACAGTTGTAGTCGTTATAAAGTAACGAAGAAATCATACATATTATGAAAAAGAATCTATGTAGAAAAACTTAGATTAATCAAACCAAAATATATTGATAGTAAAAGAACACGCCTAAATATTAAAATAACATTTAGTAGGTCAAAATGTGTTTTTGCTTTTTTTTCAATTTTTCATTATTTCAATGTCGATTTGGAGACAAAAGTTGTTGTTTGATAGTAATGAAACTTTCTGTACAATAAAATTACGTCATTTAGCAACATAATTTCACTCTTAGATTAAAATGTAGCGTAATTTTTTTTTTCTCATACATCAGTGCCCTCCTTACTGTTGAGTCGTCATGTTTTATTTCATACTTTATTCGGCCATGAACTTTTCGATCGATGACATTTTGAAAAAAAAATCTTAAGCACTAGCTAGATTAACCCTTTTACTTCTTCGCTAAAAAGACCGTAGAGTTCTCATACAGTTCACTAAAAAACGTGACAAGAAACGTCACCAACTACACATATTGTGTTACTTCTTCCCGCGCTCTCACCGTAGAAATCGCATAAGGTGACTGAAACCTATTTATTTTTATAGGTAAAACGGCTGGCCTCACGACAACTACTTCAGTTGAAGTGGGGGTTTCCCAGCTCTAAAGAGTCTGGTACTCATTTCTTGGGAAGGCTGAATATTTATTGCCAGTATTTAATTTTTATGTTTGAAATAAACACTGAAACTGGAAATTATTTTTGACACCTTCGAGTGGATTCGAACCCGAGCATACGGCACGGAATGCAAGCACTCTACCAACTGAGCTATAATGTTCTACATTTTTATAGCGCCATTTCGTAACTAAAGTCACTTCAAAGGCGCTTTGTAGGATTGTCCAAACAAAAATGTTTTCAGTTGCTATGGACGCAACAATGAGAAAATTAAATGGAATATTACTTACAAAACGATTTTATTTGGGAATTTAATTTTATCGTTCAATTTGCTATCAATATCAACGTTAATTTTTTTATGTAAATAATAATTTGTTAAGCCATGATACACGTTTAAATTCATAAGGCCAAATGAATGGCAGGGCTGTTAAAAGTTAATAGCATTCCTGCTCTTGAAAAATGGATTAATCCATCTCTGCCTCCACACAAGGATGTGGGGAAGGGAAGCAGAAGTCCCACGATAGTAGGAGGAGGGGGAAGTAGTTCTATACGTTATTTGGATGACGTTTATCACCTTTTGTGAGAGGACTGAGGAATGAGGAATGAGGAAAGACTGACGAAGAAAGTATATGTTGGTAGAATAGATGGATGTCGTGGTAGAGGAAGACCGAGAAAGGTATGGATGGACCAAATATCCGAAATTGCGAATGAATGGAATATCCAGAGTCATAATAAAAGAAGAGCTTGTATAAAGAAGGTTATGACTCTGGAGGAAATGAAAGAAGTATGTAAATGTTAAATTACCCTATTGTAAGCAATTTGTTTATGTAATTTATTTTGCTGTTTAAAGCTTGCAAGTATGTACTTGAGCAACTATTGACGAAGTGTAGTTTTTTGTGACAAAGCTGCAGTGTGATTTACACGCAAAAGTATTGTAGATAACCGCCATTACGCGTCGTAAAACAGCAATAACCCTAAAATGAGAAAGTTCCGCCGTCGGAGGAGGCGACGGAATGCGACGGAATAGCGCCGAAAATAATCGGCACGCGGGTCATTAGCCCATAAAGCGTGGCGTGTCCCACACAAAGGGCCGCGCGTTCATCAATATTAATAAGCAATCATGTTGTAGGTACCGCGCCACCTGGGCCGCCAACGATTGTGACACTAAAACAAAAGATGGTGGAAGTGAACGAATAATTAAATATGACGAATTTAAATGTAGAGCTTTTGTAGGTACTTACTTTACTATACCTTTTGTATGGCCGGCAAACGCAACAAATTTCTAGGCCATTGACCAGTGTCAGAGGCAATGATCCAAACCTTGCATCCACTTCACTGCTCCTGTCTTGGCTTTATGGAGGTATTTCAGGCCAGGAGGGTGTCTTCTGATGGGGCACTCTTCCACTATGTACCGGACTGTCTGGTTCTCCGCCCCACAGTCACACCCTGGAGATGGGCAACGACTATGCCATGTTGAAAGCACCGGTTCTCATCAGATCACCGAAGTTAAGCAACATTCGGCGCGGATGCCACTTGGATGGGTGACCACTAGGTACACCGCGTGTCGTTGGCACCTTGGACCGGTGTCCGTAGTCAAGTGGCATCTTTTTGGACTCGTAAATGGAAGGTTGTGGATTCGAATCCCGGCGGAGCACAAAAAATATACCATTTATATTTCCAAATGTGCTCTTCGCTGGGTTGAAAAATTCATAAACCTTTACCAAAGACCGGTCACTGAAAGGTCCATCCAACCTTACAACAACTGGGTGTTGTTTGAGAATTGGCGCTTTCTACAGCGACGACCGAGCTCGCAGAGGGCTTTTGAGGTGTGATACTCACAAAAACAGCGCTCAAAAATAAATCATTCTAATATTATTATTATTATTATTATCTGCGCTCAATGTTGCTTAACTGTGATTGGACGAGAACCGGTGCTTTCAACATGGTATGGTTGTCGACTAGTTACAAAGAACCAAAATATAAAATTTTCAACAAAGCATAAAGGTTGGTTCTACCATTTGCACTTCACTATTTCTCAATTTGTTCACTTTCGCTCGATAGCTCAGTTGGTTGAATGTTTGCGTTCCATGTCAGAGGGATCGAATTTAATCCCGCCTCAAGAATGTTGGCAATGATTTCCCGTTTCCAAGGTTCACTAAGCCTTCACCAGAAATGAGAGCCAGCTCTCTCGGGAGAAGTTAGCTAACCTCCGCTTCAAGTGAAACCATTTGCGTAAGGCTGGTTCAGTTACATGTGGAAATAAATTCACATGCCACATACAAATCCTTCGAAGGTTGTGCGGTTAGTAGTTGTACTTTATGCGCTGCTTAGTTGCGTGTTACGTTCACTTCAGGATCCGGTACCCTTAGTACGAGTTGCAAAACTTGAGTAATGTAAAGTTTACGGCAATTATTAAAGAGTGATTTCCCCCAAAATTTGCCGTTTTTGTTTGTTTGAACTTGATTTTCTACATCACTGTAACTCTTTTGCTTAGACCGTAAAGTGTAAGAAACAAAAACGGCAGATTTTGGGAGAAATCACTCTTTGATATTTTCCGTAAGCTTTACTTTTCTCAAGTTTTGCAACTCGTACTAAGGTAACGGATCAAAATATTGCGTTACCATGCTGTTAAAGTCCTTAAATTTGTTCAGGTTCTCAATATCTTTGACTGAAAGCATGACCTAGAGACCGGAGTCATCGGTCCAAATTTTATTCGTTTAGTTTTGTTGACAATTATAAATCTTCTGTTTTAACTCTATGATTGGCTTGCTTGCAGTGTTTTTTATTAATATTTTATTAAGGAGAAAAAACAGATAAAGACACAATTACAAAAATAAGAAAAATGTAAACATAAGCAGTAGAGTGCCTTAATCCTAAAAAAATCCCACAAATATGTAAAAAAAAATCAAGTAGCTGACAAAAAATAAAAAATAAAAGAAATCAATGATATCAAAAATAAATCAAATGAATAACAGAAATAAAAATAAGAGGAAAAAAGAAGAAAAGAGAAATAAAAAATAAACAAAAAATGTATAAAAAACCCAATCAAGATACAATGGATGGCAAGGACATTTTATAAATACTCTTTAATAGGTCAGATCTAAAGCAGTACTTCCCTTTACTAAATATATCTAATTTATTCACTGAAATATATATTATAGTCACTGCACATTCTATACATAGAATGTTCATTAATCTTTGTCGCCAATTCTCCTCTATTTATGGCAATATTCTTTAAGTCTTCTTGGGAGAAACAGCACATATCTACCAATATATCCTGAAGAAACTCTCGTTGTGGTCATCCTCAGGCATTTGTCCCCATGACCATCCCCTCAATTATGGTATGCAAGAGTCCTTCCAGGCATTTTGTTATATTTTGCATGATCCCATTTATAATAAGGTCCAATTCCTATCCAGCTATATCTACCTTTTTCAGTAGTTCTTGTTGGTCTGGTATACTCTCTGCCAAAATTATGGTGTCTTCAGCATTTCGTATGTTGTTGATCACAGCACCATTAACTTACACTCTTCTGTGAGAAATTTCAAGAGATTCAGAGGAAAATAAGGATCACCTAATAAATTATTCACGTTTTTCACTGGTCTATAATTTGACTTGCAAGCAGGTTTGGTTTTAATCCCAAAGTGTCTTGACATGTTTTCCCGTATTGAGGGTTTCTTTTGATGCAAGGGCTATTACCGAAAAAAAATATTCCGCACCTTCTTATGTGTACCCATGCACTTCTAAAACAACAACCATTATAATCCATCGTTCTAGTTGTTCAATTTTTATGTTTTTTTTGGTCATCTTGGCAATTAAAACTCTTGTGATTGTGACGATTTCAATTGTCAATTCAACAAACTTTAAACGAACACAATGTCTTTATTTTTAGATGGACAACTTAAATACAATGTTTAATAGATTAACAAAAGTTTGCTCCGCGTATTACACTTATTTTCACTCAAAAAACGGTCCGATTTATGGTTTATTATCTTTTAAACGAAACCGACTTCTATTTCATTATTTTGACAACAATGCAACTGTCAAAACACGTCACAGCGTCCTAGGATAACTACCAACATATACAAGAGTATGATCGTTTTAGTTTATTTTGTAAATTCAAAACAGCAATAAATATTGCTTGTTCTTACTTCCAATCATTTTAAATAACAGTTTATAGTTACCGGAGTATATTTAATTTTTTTTAAACGTGAATAAGTGCATTTATGACGTTTTTAAGTAAAAATGCATGCATTGTAAACATACCTTGTACTTTTATCGTTAGAAATGAATCAGTCATTTACTTCTTCAATTTCATGAGCTCCTGGTATTTGTGACGTCATTGCAGGTCGACGATGATTGGATGTTAAAATGTCAACAAACCAGCGTCCTCCGACAAACCACAAGTATGAACGTAACAATTTATATTTTATTTAAAAAAATGCATTAATAATTCTACTTATTAGTATCACAATTATTTTTAATATTTTATTATCGCTTACTGAATTTAACTCAGATTTTTAAATGCATGATTTAATATTATACCTATTGACATTATGAATGAAATGAAATACAGTACAGGCTTACCTTGTGATATTTCCTTAGAAATAAATCTTTCATTTACCTCCTCACATTTCATGTGCTCCGGGTATCCGTGAGGTTATTTTAGTTAGCATTTATGTCCCACAGGTGTCGATGTCTAATTGCTTGTATGGATTATTTCTTCAAAATTGATTTCCATTAGGTTGTTTTAGTTTGAAAGTGATACACAGATGTCAATGCTTGCAGTAATTTTTGTCACTTCATCTCTTCAAGTTTCATTTACTCCTTGTATTAGTTAGGTTATTCTACTTGTTAAGAAAAATACATGTCAATGAATTATTGCAAATTTTATCTTCAACGACTAATAGGTTGGTATGAGGCGGACCACCCATACTGTACAAAATGGTTCACTTTGCCAATGTCACCCCTGTTTCAGGTCATGTCCGCAAGAGTAGCAGGGCTTATGTTCATTTGAGGTTTAGATTTTATTTGTAAGTTCACAATCAGCATTTGTAAGCGCGAACTACACGTGTTTGTTTGTGGGCATACATCTGAGAGCTTTGAATGAATATATCCTTGCAACTTAGATTATAGATTATAGAACGTCCATCGACTTCTGGCATCCATGAAGTTCTTCGATTACTGTCACTTTTTTTTAAATAGATTTGTGAAGAGGAATGCAATTCACCAACCTATTCTGCCTGGCCAGAAACAGGTATTAATATCATATTTTAATAATTCATTGTTGTTTATTTTAATGAATATTAATTTATAATTACCCAATTACATCTGTTGAACTGTAAAAAATGGTTCACTTTGCCAATGTCACCCCTGTTTCAGGGAAGGTCGGCAAGAGTTGCAGGGCTTATGTTCATTTGAGATTGGTTTTTTTATACTGTAGTTCCACATGCGGCATGTGTGAGCGCGAAATTATGTATGCGTGGTTGCTTGTGGGAATGCATTTAATATGGATCTCAAATGAAACATATCTTTGCAGCTTAGATTTAGATTTAGACACATGTAGCATTTGTCAGCGCAAACTAAAAATATCCTTAAATAACTTATACTGTTTGTACTCTCGTTGTCTATACTCGTTTTATGGCAGGCGAGGATGAAGAAGTGGGAGTAGGGGAGAAGAGGAAAAGGGAATTGGGGTCTCTCATGACTTTCCCCGCACCAGGGCCCCCAATGGTCTCAATCCGGGCCTGCCCACCGAGGGTTTCTGTTTGTTTTTGCAACTAAGCTACACATATAGTGTAACTTTTTGCCTGCGTTATTCCCGAAGGTTTCGCATGTGGCGATTCGGGACCTATTTATTTTTACGAGTAAGGGGGCCGGCTTCACACCAACCACTTTTAGTTGAAGTGGGGGTTTCCCAGCTTCCGGGGGAGCTGTTTCTCATTTCTTGTGAAGGCTGAGTAAACCTTGATATCGAACCCTTGCTCTCGGCATGGAATGCTAGCACTCTACCAATTTTTACGAGCTTGATCGTCGTCGCTACAAAGCGCCAATTTTCAAGCAAGACCCAATTGTTGCAGGCTGGATTGACCTTTTGATGGCCGGTCTTTGGTAAAGGTTTATGAATTTTTCAACCCAGTGAAGAGCAAGTGTGAAAATATGTTTGGTTTATTTTTTGTGCTCCGCCGGGATTGGAACCCACAACTTCCATTCACGAGTCCGAAGTGTTACCACTGGACTACGGACCGGTCAAGAAATTACGCAATATGTGTAGCCTAGAAGCGTTTGCGTTGCGCTATCCACTGCACTACATTTAGAAATCTACCCTGTGATGAGGGTTAGATTCCCTAATAAGTCTTTGTGTGCTTGTGAACCAGCGCTCAGGGCCACGTTTATGGCTTTGCAGAGCGCAGGATCACAAATCAGATTATATCTCGTGCAGTCTGATGGTGCTAAAATTTTGCGGGTTCATCACGTGCGGTATTGTCCGTGTGAAAGGGATTTCACTGAGGCGATCGTCGATAATGTTGTTTATATATCGCTGCCTTAGTTCTTGTTTATCGTAACCGCTATTGAGAAAATTTTACACGAGCAATGTTTGCATGTGTACTGGACCAATGTGTCTTATGAAAACAAGAAATTTATTTAAAAAATATTTAAAAGAACTCTCACATTATCGAGTTTTATGGTTTTTCTTAGCTCAGATTGTGTAGAATTTGATTCATAAGACAACTGCATGACAAAGTCATATTTTACAAGATTGGCGTATACGATAAACAAGAACTGGGGGAACGATATCTAAATTATTATCTTCATTAAAGTATGAATTGATCAAGATGAATTGAGCAAGAGATTGCGGATCAAAAAGTCAGCGCTCAGAAATGTTGCATGTTTACTTACAAATTAAAATCCAAACCCCAAATGAAATGAACATATACCCTGCAACTTTTGCAGGCCTTCCCTGACACAGGAAAATATTGGTAAAGCTACCCATATTTTTATAGTATGGGTTGTCAGCCTCATACCAACCTTAAACTCAAGAAATGCGAATATAAACAATTAATATTCGGTAGTAATTGTTTGTGAGCTATGTCCGGTCATAGCTTAGCTGGTAGAGTGCTTGCATTTCATGCCGTGATTCCGTGTTCGAATCCCACCGAGGGTGTCAGAAATGATTTCCCGTTTCGGTGTTTATTTCAAACCTCAAAATAAAATACCGGCAAGGTCTACTCAGCCTTCACAAGAAATGAGTACCAGCCCTCTCGGGAGCTGGGAAACCCCCACTTCAACTGAAGTGGTTGGCGTAAGGCCGGCCCCCTTACCTGTACAAATAAATAGGTTCAACTCGCCAGTTGCGTATTCGACGAATACCAAAAAAATCCAATGATACAGAATGCCGAATAAAAGCGAGTATCCGTGGCATCTCTACTTGTGTATGTGCGAGAGACTACCTAGATTTAATAGGCTTTATGGTTCTATGACACGTTTTGTAGTGCCGCAGAGGTGTTGCTTAAGGAAGTGACGGTTGATGTCTTGATCCTTAATAAAAGGGCTGTTAGCTGCGTAGTGTTGTGTTGTGTCATCATTTAACACATTCACAGACGTAGAGTTCAACATAATTCCTCCACAACTGCTGCAAATAGTTATGATTCTTGCGGTCTTTCATGTGTTGATACTTGAAAAGTAGCGAGAACGAGAGAGAAGCTCTTGGATTAATAAATACGTGCAAACTCATTCATAACGTTTGTAAAAAAAGCAAGGAAACTAAAACAGCACAACTAGTGAGTATTTCATTTTTAGTTCAACTCCATGCTTGAGTTTTATACTTGGGTAATGAGAGTGGATTACCTTCATACGAGTATATACACAATTCATTGCACAAGAGAGATAGTAAAATGGAACCCACTGCAACTGTCTGTAGTACGCGAGACGACTACCGGCCGGTTTTTCCTTTATTTTCCCTTTCTTTTTCTTCATACTTTCAATCTAGAGACGAAATAACAAGAAAATCTTTTCATCCAAGCTTTTGATCATAATTTTAAATTTATGATTTCGATGGACGCTATTATAAAAAAAAAAAAAACGTAACTAAGCTACATATATAGTGAAACTTCTTGTCGTGTTATGTATCGCATGTGGCGAGTTGAACCTATTTATTTTTACAGGTAAGGGGGCCGGCCTTACGCCAACTATTTTAGTTGAAGTGGGGGTTTCCCAGCTCCCGAGAGAACTGGTACTCATTTCTTGTGAAGGCTGAGTAAACCTTGCCGGTATTTTATTTTGAGGTTTGAAATAAACACCGAAACGAGAAATCATTTCTGATACCCTCGGAGGGATTCAAACCCAAGCTCACGGCATGGAATGCAAGCACTCTACCAACTGAGCTATCGACCGGACTTAATTATACATTAAAAGATACATCGAAAATGATGCATGTCTTATTGTGGGAATGCGTTTAATATGAATCTTAAATGATATATATATTTGCAGCTTAGATTTAGATATAATGTGAAAAATATTTATATGCAAAATACTTAATATATTGGTACGTTTTTACACGGGCTCTATTTAATAAAAACTGTGCTTTTTTTAAGGAATCCTGTGCGGGAGGCCCCCTTAATTCTTCAAAATCTTGGGGGTCTATGTCACCCTGGAAGGATGCCGCAGAGGTGGGTTTATTTTTAGGTTTATTTTTATTGTAAAAAATATTTTATAACTTTCGGTTCAGAGTTACATTGGCACAGTATAGTTCAACGGCTGAGATATTTCTAACGCTACATGGAATTTTGGTCCTTAATTTATACGAAAAATAAAGATCATTCTCGAAACATGGAGAATCGCTACCTACTACCTTGCCAGATTTTACCAGAACATTCGATTCAACCAATCTCAAACAAATATAAATGATTTAAAACACAAATAATATACCTAAGCGTCTACTCACTTCTAGAGAGAGTTTTATTATTACACAAACACAACCACACAACATCCTGTATACTCGCAACAATATCAATATATTCTATTTTTTAACTTTTCCCTTGTTCACTTATATTTTTTTCTTCCATCTTTCTGCTTCGTCGCATTCTCGGAGCTGTATTTGAAGATGACAGGTGGCGTATCCGGACCAACGCGAAGCTGATGTCCGTGCTTCAAGATCCAAACATAGTGTCGGTAATCAAATAAGACATGTAGCACGTTCAGAGGACTCCAGGATCATGAGAACAGTCTAGGATGGTGCCCCCTCAGGTGTTTGACCACTCGGACGTCCCAGGATGCGGTGGGCAGACAACGTTGAAGCCGACGCCGAAGTTCTGGGAGTGAGGGGACCATGGAGGGAAGCAGCACAAGACAGAGAGTCCTGGAGGATTGTGGTGCGGGAGGCCCAGAGCCTTCAAGGCTTATAAGCCGAAGAAATTAAAGTAAAGTATCTTTCTGTGTAAAATTCAACTAAAATTGTCATAAAAATCGCATTACCGTATTTGACGTTTTTTCTTAGCTTAAGACAATTTCTTAAGTCAATTCTTTTAAAGTCATCTTTGAATCAAATGGCAAATGAACCAAACAAGCACTGTGGGGACGAGCTCACGGGGACAGACAGCTATGTAAAAAGTGGCTCTACATGTGCAGCTTGGTTACGTTTTTACTTGTTGTCTTATTTCTGCACGTTTTAGCATACCTACTTGTGTACGTAAACGTCAAACATTTTTTGACAATAAATTAAATTAAGACCTATTCTAACAAGGTTAAACATCACTAGTTTCAGTACCCCAACGAGAGCGCAGCCTGCCTGCGTTCTTAACGTTCTGCTACGATACCACTAGTAGTTGCATGCTCTACTGGCAGTTCATATCGACGGTTAAAAGGCAATAGGGCATAAGTGACAAAAACTACATTTTTCAGGAGAGCAGTATAAATAGTTAGGTTTAAGCTAGAATTACGGTCGTTTGACATTTTAAGAGTTCATCCTCAGTCGCCGTACAGAGAGGATGTTCTCCTGAAGACGTCGGCTACGTCGCTGACGAAACGTAGAGAATGATGTAAGTTCTCTCCAAACGGTTCGTTAAATATCCGATTTAAATTAAGTTTTAAAATTGTTCAGTTTTAAAAAATTAATATAATTGTCAGAGCAGTATAAAGTTTGAAATTGCTGAAAAATTGCATAACTTTTGTATTTTCTATCAAAATCAAAACAGCTATAAAATTAAAAAAATCAAGGCATTTATTGGCAGTCCTGTTAATGTGGTTTTACGATTTTTTTATGTCACAAGCGCCTTTTGAACAAAAAAGGTGGAAATCTTGTCGGTTACACCAAAACCATTTTTTGCAGACGCAGTTGTTTGCTTGGGCATAAACAAAAAAAATCATCGTAGAGCCATGGGAGTTAGCGCATTAGAAAGAGCGGAATTTTTTTAGTAGGATAGCATTCATAACTCATTTTTTAACAAAACGTCGCTTATGTCCTACTTCCTTTTAACCGTTGATATGTATCTGCATACAACCGCACATTCATTAGGTGGAGAGGAAGCGCAGGTATTATTTCATGCCGTCCCCACTCTCACAAAACTAAGCATTATTACGTTTGACAAGAAATATATGTCTGTGCACAAAATCTGACGTTTTTAGAAACTCCTAGATAAAGCTTGTCCAACATACTGTTACAAAATTAGGGTTCAAAAGTCTTTCAAATTAAAATACACAGGTCTTCTTATACAGTTATTTATTTTACACTTGTACATAATTTATTTTCACAAAGCTTTCTCGACTATTCCACTTGGTTTCTGTTCACTGATCAAGTTAGTTCTATGTGTTTGTAAGTCTCGTATGATACTGCTGGCCCTGCAGGCCACTTGCACCCTTTATACTCTTTAGAGCAGTACAATCTAGACCTATGTTTGCTTGACAGTTCCAGAAAGGCATAGTAATTATTATTTCTCGATGCTGCACGTATTTTATTCTATGATTCCTACCCACACAATGCAAGACAGAATTCCTATAATTATAACAAATACCTACTTAGCCTAGAGAATTCTACACTTATACACAATTATCGATCTTACCCACCAATACTTATGAGGATTCTTATAACTATAACTACCCATACTTATTTCAATATTTATATTTACATATCAATACTGTTGTGTTTTTAGGGTTCAAAAAGTCTTTAAATTAAAAAAAACTGGTCTTCTTTCATGGATATTTATTTTACACTTAGATTTATCTAACAATTTATATTTATTTTTAACAATACCTACACATTTATGGTTTAGCAATTTACATTTATTTCACAGTTAGTCTTCACTTACAATGTTTTTCTTGTTCAAAAGCAGAGCGTCGTATATGGACTGACTCTTGCGAGCCGCTTGCAGCCCTCTGTACTCCCAAAGACAGTAGTTACTAGAAGACAATTTTGCTGGAACCTTCCAGAACATAAAGCTTCCAATAGGTACATAATTGAATGTCTCTTTCCTAGATACCTATAATATATTACTTCAACTCTCATCGGCTATAACTAATACACCTACTAACCTAACATTTATGTGTACATATTTGTTATTTACATAACAATACACACATATAGCCACATACAGCACATATGGCAACACATATGGCCACAATGGGTCCCGCGTAAGCCTTTCATCCAGCCCGCGACGACATAAATAGATATTGCGCAATAAGTTCAATCATTCAAAAAATCATCCATCATTAGGAACTTAGTTCAATTATCTATCAATCGACTACGACAGCGGTCGACAGTGTTGCTCGGACGTAATAATCATTGACATCTTATTAGATTTGCCAGCAGTGCGCCTAGCCCTCCCCCCCGTCGACAAGGTTTTTGCGGACGAATCTAACCCACCAACGACCGATTATTTGTTTTGTTGCCCATTTCATTTGATCACATAAAAAAATGAACTTTTGAAAATTGCGTTGACCAAATTGACCAAAGGTCCATCCAGCCTTTCAGCAACTGGGTCTTGCTTGAGAATTGGCGCTTTATAGCGATGACGATCAAGCTCGTAAAAAGGTCGATAGCTCAATTGGTAGAATGCTTGCATTCCATGCCGAGAGCAAGGGTTCGATCTCAAAGGCTTACTCAGCCTTCACAAGAAATGAGAACCAGCCCTCCCGGGAGCTGGGAAACCCTCACTTCAACTGAAAGGGGTTGGTGTGAGGCCGTCCCCCTAACCTGTAAAAATAAATAGGTCCCGAAGCGCCACATGCGACCCCTTCGGGGATAACGCAGGCAAGAAGTTACACTTGATGTGTTGCTTAGTTGCGTTTTTTTTTTTTGCGTGCCTACCCCCTCCTCACCCTCCTTCCGTCGACGCTATTTATGGCCCGCCACGATTTCAAAAATACTAAATCTGGCCCTCCACAATATTATTTTGGACCCCCCCGTCCTTGATACGCTTAATTATATAACATGAATAAAAATTATAAAAGCATTGGAGCACAAAAACAAAAAAACTAAAAATTGCAGTCGCATTAAAAGAGAGCCTCTGTAATATCATAACAATATTTTTCCCTGTAGTTTCAACTGTCAGTCACTAGAGATATTCTACCTTCCCGCCAAAACAAAACACAAGGAAATGTTGTTTCTTTTTGTCGAGGAAATTGCAGTCTCCAGCCTCTCTGCACTGCGTCACACGCTCCTCGAGTGTATAATACTTGACGCGTCATTGTGGGTGAGGCAAAGTGGAGAGACAAACAGGAGACAGACAGCAGGGGGGGAGGGGAGGGTAAAGAAGTTGAAGGGGGTGAAAGAAAGAGAAGGGTGTATTCTGCAAGCAGCAACAATCTCGCAAAAATTTTCAAAATTATTTTTTTGTCCTATAAAAACGTAACTAAGCTACACATATAGTGCAGCATCTTGCCGCGTTATTCCCGAAAGGATTCGTATGTGACAAGTGAAACCTATTTATTTTTATAGGTAAGGGGGCAGGCTTAAAAATTGCTATTTATATTGGGTTACAAAATTAATTAATCTTCATCAAAGACCGGTCACCAAAGGTCCATCTAGCCTTACACTAACTGGGTCTTGCTTGAGAATTGGCGCTTTGTTGTGACGACCGAGCTCTTAAAAAGTTTGATTGACAACTTAGTTGGTAGAATGATGTCAATCCATGCCGAGAGCATGGGTTCGATCCCCGCCGAGGGTGTCAGAAATGATTTCCCGTTTCGGTGTCAATTTCAAACCCAAATTAAATACCGGCAAGGTTCTCAGTTCTTGCAAAGTTCTCATTTTTTTCTCAAGCCAATGTTTGTTATGAGGCCAGCCCCTGTACCCGTAAAAATAAATAGATCCCGAATCGCCACATGCTACCCCTTCTGGTACAACGCAGGTTAGAAGTTACACTACATGTCGCTTAGGTGCGTTATTGCCTGCTACTGACAGAATGACTTTATAAACTGCATTATTTTTCAAAAACTCAAAAAAAAAGTCGAGGACTTACAGAACATACAACCAGGTAGGCGCTAGGCATTCCAACACCCTCTTTCACAGCAGGCTCCCTCAAGCAAAGTTCACAGTCCCTCGGCCAAAAGTTTAAACTTTGAACCACACATTAATCACAGCCGAATATATCCTCGGCCGCAGAGCAGGCGGATATTTTTGGCGCATTCGCACTATTCCCACTGTCGTAAAAGGCCTTATCGTACTTTAAGTATAAATAAAATATTTTATTTAAAGGTTAAAACCCCAATGATGGTGTCGGAAATGAATAAAATACCAGTAGGGCTTACTCTGCCTTCACAAGAAATGAAAACCAGCCCCCTCGAGAGTTGGACATTTCCCACTTCAAATGAATTGGTTGACGTTAAGCAAGTCCCTTACCTGTGAAAATAAATATGTTCAATGTGTGTCTCGACTTAAAGAGATAATGAAATTTATTTTTAGTACACAAGGTTAAAGCTGAGGTTTTTAATTCAAAAAAATATGTTTTGTAGTTTTTGAATTTTTGACTGTTTAATTGTTTAGAGTTTATTTGTTTTATATATTTGAATGTATTAATTGTTTGTATTCCTTGACTGATAGGTTGGTATGCGACTGACCACCCATACTGTAAAAAATGGTTCACTTTGCCAATGTCACCCCTGTTTCAGGGAAGGTCAGCAAGAGTTGCAGGGCTTATGTTCATTTGAGATTGGGTTTTTTATATTGTAGGTCCACATGCGGCATGTGTAAGCGCGAAATTATGCATGTCTGCTTGTGTGAATGCATTTAATATGAATCTTAAATGATACATATCTTTGCAGCTTAGATTTAGATTTAGATTTAAAAGGCATCTATTTTTCATATTTAATGTACGTTTGGTCCCAAACTTATGTAAACTCACGCTTACACGCGCTGCTTGTGAAAAAAAGAATAAAATTAAAATAAGGTACCATTATCTAACATAAATGCTTTGCAAATTTTTGTCTCAAATATATTAGTTTCTAAACAGTTTTATCAAACCACTACTAGGGAAGAATAAACCTTACTGTTATCTTGAAAAAAACATTTTAAAATTTATCAACACTCTTCATCTTAAAATGGAGCTTAATTTTTTTATTTCTTATGTTAGCAAATGCCAATTGCCTTTCTTCAGTGACGTCATATGTTTCAGCAGTAGGCCTATCCCGTTAAGAGTGGGTATCGATCCACATAGGCGCATCCCATACTAGACAAATAAACCTATCCAAACTTGCATCGATATGTTAGTCCAGTGGTCTTAGCTACCGACTACCTGAATTTTTACTTTAAAAACTTTCACATACCAAAAACAAAGATAAATGTAACGTAGTAAGTAATTAAAATAACTATTTAGTTTGTAGACCACTGATGTATTGAAAGAAATAAATCTATGTATTCCAGAACCCAAATTAAAAAGAGTGCTTTAGGGAAATTTGTTGAAGGGAAAGGTAGCAAAACTTGTAGTGTTTGTGATAAACATTATGCAAGCAACATGTGTAAACCATTTTTGTATCGATAATATTAAGTATTTTTTTTGGAATGAAAAAAAAACGGATGTTACTGACCGTGGAAAGAGAAGAACGATATTCTCTACGTTTCGTCTGAGTCATTTCCGACGTCTTCAGGAGGCGTGTGTCTTCTACGAAGAAGAATCACGAAGTGATAAATTGTTGTTGTTTGCTTGAGGTTGAAGTTTGTAGGTAGGTACATTTATTGGTACAGTAGGTACATTTATATCGTTCTTCTTACGGTCAGTTTTTTTTTTTTTTTCATTCCAAAAAATGTCTAACGACCGTAATCATAATTTCAAATCTTTAATTTTAACACAAAATTTATATAAATAGGTTTCTACTAAACTTTTTTAAAAATCGAATGAAACACTGGTTTATTTTTACTTGCTTATTAGTTCTATTTTAATTAATAAATATTAACGTTAATTCAGTGAAGGTCGGCCAGAGTTGCAGGGCTTATGTTCATTTGAGAGTTGGGTTTTTTATATTGTAGGTCCACATGCGGCATGTGTAAGCGCGAAATTAGGCATGTCTGCTTGTGGGAATGCATTTAATATGAATCTCAAATGATACATATCTTTGCAGCTTAGATTTTGATTTTGATTTTGATTTGAACATTATTGATCTCTCGATCATGTTCAGTTACAATCAATTATTGTACCGAAAGATGATGAATCCTTCGGTATATAATATGTACAATAAATAAAAATCACATTTTTATTTTTATTCTTTTTAAAACATCAGAACCAAATATTGCAAAAAAATATTTGTATCTTTGTTTATACATATTTTCCTATCAGCAATTTGTTATAGGCATTGCCTTTCATTATTTCGTATCCAAATCGTTTTTCGTTTTACGCTACGTTTGAGTAACTGTAACTGTAACTGTAACTCTGTCGCCATTCCGCTAGGGGTGGCCAGAGCCTCTGCAGAGTTGCCTCTATTTTTTCCTATCCTGACATACCTCTTTCAATTCCTTCATATCCATCACCTTTTTCATGCATTGTCTTCTTTTACGCTCACTTTGTGTATCCCATTCTTTCACAATCTCCACAATCTGATCACTCCATACTTTTCTCGGTCGTCTCTTCCCTCTTTTCCCTTTCACACTTTCTTTGTATACATACTTTGTCAGTCTATCATCATTCATTCTTTCCACATGCCCAAACCATCTCATCACATTCTTTTGTACTTTCACTTTCACATCCTCTTTCAAATTACATTCTTTTTTTACCCATTTATTCCTAACTCTATCGCTCAAAGTTTTTCCTGTCATACTTCTCAAATGCTTCATTTCCACCGTACATACTTTACTCATTTCGCTATCATTCACTGTCCATGCTTCACTTCCATACATCAAAGTCGGTAACAATATGCCATTGTGTACCGCCATTCTCAGATCCATCTTCAGTCGCTTGTTTTTTGCTATTCTTCCTATTGCCCCGACCACTTGCTTTCCCTTGCACACCCTATTCTCAAGTTCTCTTGTCATCTTTCCATTCTTCTCAAACATACTTCCCAAGTATCTAAATTCATCCACAATTTCTTAGTATTTACGTGATATCTTATACTCGCGTGACTAATTCGTTTGTAAAGTTAGTGCACCCTTTGAGGCACTCTGTCTGACATAATATATTTGCACGAACAATCAAAAGTCGGCGCGGGGTTTTTGAATAATGAGACCTCCATTCGCGGGAAATGGAATCTGAGACGAGATATTAAGCGTGCAACTGAGATAACATACTTGCCGAATTTCTGGCTAAATTAAACACATTTTTCCCCACCCTCCCCCTCCCTAGGTGACGCCTTTTCCAAATACAAGGTGACTCTAAAATTTTCCGATGCTTGTAGACATCAAAATAAAAATAAAAACACAAAAGTTTGCTGATACATAAGTACTTCTTTTTCAAAATTTCTTGGATAATTTTTGTTGAAAAATTTGTACATTTTCACACAATAAACATACCTATTATTCTGTTTTGGGAGCAGTATTTTTTTCTTGTAATTAGGCACTTGTAATTAACATCTTGTAATTCTTTCCAACTTTCTAAACTTGATATCCGTGGCAACATAGAATTGGCCATGTTTTTTGTAATTGTTATTATTATATTTCTTATGTAACGCTGTTTGTTTTGCTATTAAAATAAAATACCTGTTTCGTAGTGGACAACCTGTATTAAAATTGTAACTTTGTAACATTGGCATCTTGTAAATTATCACTTTTAAAAGTTCAATGCAATTCCAGCTGCATTCCTTAAGTTTAAAAAGAAATAAATTGTCAACGACTATACCATGTTGAAAGCACCGGTTCTCATCAGATCATCGAAGTTAAGCAACATTGAGCGTCGATGCTACTTGGATGGGTGACCGCTAGGTACACCGCGTGTTGTTGGCATTTCTTGGACCGGTCCGTAGTCCAGTGGCACCACTTAGGACTCGTAAATGGAAGATTGTGGGTTCGGATCCCGGCGGAGCACAAAAAACACACAATTTATATTTCCAAATATGCTCTTCGCTGCGTTGAAAAATTCATAAACCTTTACCAAAGACCGGTCACTGAAAGGTCCATTCAACCTTACAGCACCTGGATCTCACTTAAATATTGGCGCTTTGTAGTGACGACCAAGCTCGTACACTACAAGCTCGCTCGTTCACTCCCTACAACAAGTGTCATAGACCTCTTGAGTCTCTAGAATCTAGGGAGTCTCCTGCACAGGATTTCTTAAAACTAAAAATAAAAACCTGCACAACCCATCTCATCATGTTATTTTGTACGATATTTGTAAGATCTAAAATCCAACCAACTGATTGTTTCTATTGCAACCATTAAAGTTTCTACAATACTGTTTAAGAAACAATAAAGAGTTCCAGGATTTCTTAGCCCCTCTGTGAGCGAACACATCTTGTATGTCGCTCTAGGAGTAAATGATTTCACCTACAATGTTATTTATTTGTCAAAATCCAACCAACTGATTGTTTCTACTGCAACCATTAAAGTTTCTACAAAACTTTTTAAGAAACAATAAAGAGTTCCAGGCTTTCTTAGCCCCTCTGTGAGCGAACACATCTTGTACGTGGCTCCAGGAGTAAATGATTTCGCCTACAATGTTATTTATTTGTCGGCGTGCCGTTTCGTGACGTAGGAGACGCCTCTCCGGGATCTTCCCAATCACTCGCCGGGAGATGGATACGCCCATCCCTCTTGCAGCACCCTCGGGCGATTCTGGGACGAAACTACAAATCTAGAAACCTACACAACAGAAACAACCGCTTTGAAAGTGTGGATACAAAACACAGAGACTTTAAAATCAAAGAAAGGTATTTTTATCCAAGGTGTAATCCAAAGGTTCATCCAGCTTTACAGCAACTGGGTCTTGCTTGAGAAAGTTCGATAGCTCAATTGGTAGAATGCTTGCATTCCATGCCGAGAGCAAGGGTTCGATCTCAAGGTTTACTCAGTCTTGACCATATATGAGAAACAGTCCCCCCGGGAGCTGGAAACCCCCACTTCAACCGAAAGTGGTTGGTGTAAGACTGGCCTCTTTACCCGTAAAAATAAATAGGTCCCGAATTGCCACATGCGACCCCTGCGGGGATAACGCAGGCGAGAAGTTACACTATATTTTTAGCTTAGTTGCGAAAAAAAGTAATCTCTTGCCATCTGGTGTATTCTCTTGAAGGGTTTACATGAGGCAATTTGGAACCTATTTACATTTACAGTTAATGGATAAGGGTAAGGTCATAAACTAAGTGTTATTTATTATTTCTATTACTTGACTTATAAGTTGGTATGAGGCTGACCATCTGTACTATAAAAAATGGTACACTTTTCCAATTTCACCCTTGTTTAAGGGAAGTTTGCCAAAAAGCTTCAGGAGTTATTCCCTTTTAAGCTTTGGATTTTAATTTGACAATACACATTCAGAATTTGTAGGCGCGAACTTACACGTGTCTGTTTGTGGCATGCGTTTTGTATGAATCATAAATGCTTATATATCTTTGCCACTTTGATTATACATTATAAAGTCCATCTTCAGCTCTACGATATTTTGAAAACAGCCTAAACTGTTCCTTGACTTATATGTTGGTATGCGGCTGACCACCCATGCTGTAAAAATGGTTCACTTTGCCAATGTCACCCCTGTTTCAGGGAAGGACGGCAAGAGTTGCAGGGTGTGTGTCCATTTGAGATTTGGTTTTTATGTTGTAGGTTCACATGCGGCATGTGCAAGCGCGAACTTGTACGTGTCTGGTTGTGAAAATGAATTTAATGTGAACCTCTATTGTAACATACCTATGCAACTTAGATTAGATTAGTACGGCAAATTTTCCATAGTTTTGTCAGCACTAATTCAATTTTGACCCAATACATTCAGCTTATCTTTCAACCTTCATAATTCATCACTTTTCAATGTCCGCTGTGTAAAAAAACATCACGTGACTTTTTACAGTAAAAAAACTGAATTTTCAGCCGGTAATTAATCATAAACCCTTCATCGCAAAGTTTTAAAAAGAACCCGCCAGCTTTGGTTTTCATATTATCGTATATAGAATATTATATAATACGAGTTACTTGTACGTACGTGCTTTTGGCAGAGACGAGTTATTCATTTAAGTACCCAAGTCTTTCCTTTGCGTTTGTTAGAAAAATACATGGGCGCACCCATATAAATGAAAAGGCTAGGATAATAAAGCTTTACCTTAGGTCTACAATATAATCTATAATCTGCAATCCATATTGAAAATATTTATTAACATATTTTAAAATTCATATCAAATGCATTCTCATAAGCAGATTCCCATAGTCCAGTGGTAACACTTCGGATTCGTAATTGGAAGGTTGTGGGTTCAAATCCCGGCAGAGCATAAAAAATATACCATTTATATTTTCAATTTTGCTCTTCGCTGGGTTGAAAAATTCATACGGTCTTCAAAAGGTCCATCCAGCCTTACAGCAACTGGTCTTGCTTGAGAATTGGCGCTTTCTACAGCGACGACCAAGCTCGTAGTGTGATACACACAAAAACAGCGCTCACCAAATAAATCAGCCTAATTTAATTTAGTGACTTATGAAACCAGACTCCCGAAGTAGCTCCTCATGAAGCTATATAATTTGTTCAGTACCCTTAGTACGAGTTGCAAAACTTGAGTAATGTAAAGTTTACGGCAATTATTAAAGAGTGATTTCCCCAAAATGTGCCGTTTTTGTTTGTTTGAACTTGACTTTCTTCATCATTGTAACTCTTTTGCTAAGACCACAAAGTATAAGAAACAAAAACGGCAGATTTTGGGAGAAATTACGCTTTAATACTTTCCGTAAACTTTTCTTTTCTCAAGTTTTGCAACTCGCACTAAGGGTATTGTATAACGCAGCTCAAGACTCTATAATGCAAAGAAAGAATCTTCACAAATTATTACAAGTTACGCCCTTGGTCAAACGGGAATAAAAACCTTCTAGTGTCTAGCGCAGACCCAGAACTCCGAGAAAAAGTGATGTATTATCTTGGTCATGTAGAACCCTATACCGTTTATTAGCCGATTGCAATTTCTACATTGCATCTCTCGCATTCAACCAGAAACTTTTCCCACTGCACTATAGACCAATAATATATACACAGTCAGTCCGGTCCGTAGTCCCAACTTTTAAATCAAGGAACAAAAATTAGACAATATTGCAAATTAATTAATTACAAATCAGTATATCAGTAAAAATGGTAATTAATTTTGTTACCGTTTTAGCGTCTAAAATTACAGATCAAGTGCCACTATTTTTAGTTCTCGTATTAATTGATTAATGATGGATGATTTCTTTCCTGTGGCGCCATTTAATGGTCCAGGACCATCTCAAGCGCGCCATGGCTTCTGGAGAAAAGCAGTGTCTTCAGTCCCTTTCTGAAGGTGGTGGTAGGCTGGGTCGCGCGAACACCGATGGGCAAATTGTTCCAGGCAACCGGCCCGGCCACCGCAAAGCCGTATACTTCGTCATTTTATCCAGAGTCATAACCCTTTTTATGCAAGCTCTTCTATTACCACTCCGGATATCCTATTCATTTGCTTTTTCAAGAATTTGGTCCATCCATATCTTTCTCGGTATTCCTCTACCTCGACATCCATCAATTCTCACATGGTATACTTTCTTCGTCAGTCTTTCATCATTCATTCTCTCAATTTATATCCAAACCATCAGAAGTACCTTTAATGATACTTATATGAAATATACCATTTATATTTCCAAAATGTGCTCTTCACTGGGTTGAAACATTCATAAACCTTTACCAAAGACCGGTCACTAAAAGGTCCATCCAACCTTACAACAACTGGGTCTTGCTTGAGAATTGGCGCTTACTACAGCGACGACCAAACTCGCAGAGGGTTCTCGAGGTGTGATACACACAAAAACAGCGCTCACTAAATAAATCATCCTAAACGATAAAAAGAAAAACAACTTTGTTTTCGATTACTATGAGTATATTTTAATTCCACAATCGGTCCGTTAACAATCCGAAAACATCCGTTCGCATCATCAGGTGGTTAAATTAATACTAAATGGTTTAAAAACGAAATCAATCTTAGAGGGTGTCATTGTGTGAAGGTATGAGGGAGAGAGGGGGTGCAGGACGGCCATGTGTGGAGCTTGCGTCATCTGGATCGTTTTTTAGGAATTGCTTCCTTGGGAATATGGTCAACAGAGGGAATGGATAATCAATAAAATCATCCTAATATTATATTATATTCTTATTACAAATAAAGTCTAAACCTCAAATGAGTCAAGGAATAACAGTCTCTGTTAAAGAAACTGGAGAAGTTATTTTAAGTAAAAACCTAAAGAATAGTGTTTGGTTCTTTATACGTACTCGCACATACAAAATAATGTTTAAAGCATGTTCAGCCGGCAGCAAATCCCAGGACAGGACGGTAAACTAATTAGAGGCCAGTCTCGCCTTCTTTTGTTTGACTTGTGTCTCTCGGAGCACTTGGCTACCCCTGCCAGACCACACACAACTTTAATTACACAAATAAAAAGGTTTTCCTACACGGAAATAGTTGGACATTAACTGTTAATATGTACATCTAACAGTACTTGTATGTTAATGGCGTGCATCCCATACAGGCACATGTACATTAAAAAACGCAACTTAAGTACACATATAGTGCAACTACTTGCCGCGTTATCCCCGAAGGGATCGCATATGGCGAGTGAACCTATTTATTTTAACGGATAAGGGGGCCGGCCTTACGCCAACCACTTTGGTGAAGTTGGGGGTTTCCAGCTCCCGAGGCGGCTGGTACTCATTTATTGTGAAGGCTGAGTAAACCACGCCGGTTTTTTTTTAAACGAAATAGGAAATCATTTCTGGCACCCTCGGCGGGATTTGAACCCGAGCTCTCGGCATAGAATGCAAGCACTCTACCAACTGAGCTAATCGACCGGACCAATTAATGCAATATTTTTTGTATAAAATGTATGTCCACAAACAGATACATGTAAGTTTGCGCTTACAAATGCTGAATGTGTACCTACAAATTAATATCCCAACCTCAAATGAAAACAACCCGTGCACTTTTTCCGACCTTTTCTGAAACACGGGTTAACATTGGCAAAGTGAACCATTTTTACAGGATGGATGGTCAGTCTCATACCAACCTATAAGTCAAGGAATTTTATTTTAGGAAGCTCCAAAATTCTCGAAATTTCATTCTTGAAAACAGCTAAATATTACTAAAGAAATGTTTTATACATGAAACAACTGAAAACATATGAAAACAGTAAATTTTGTAGATTCTAAATAACCACAATAAAACAAGCAATTCAGATTGTCAAATAAATATGTATTTGGACAAAATGGAGTAGTCAGAATAAAAAAACAACAAATACCCCCTTTCGTGGCTTTCGGTGGATTTGCACTGAAAAATATCCCGGTACTCAATTTTTAAAACTCTGTGTGAATACTCTATCAGTGAGGAAACAGAAAAATGTATGAAGTATACAACAGCGGCTCTATGGAGTGTTATAGTTTTCATCTGTTTTTTTCTGTATGCGCAATTTATATTTGGATGACTTATACGTATGATGTTATATGAATGTATTACAAATGAAGGATATATGCGAGGTCTGTTGAAAAATAATGTGACATTGTATATTTTTTGAAAAGTTAAGCAATGCAACTAAGCTACACATATAGTGTAACTTCTTGCCTGCGTTATCCCTGAAGGCGTCGCATGTGGCGATTCGGGACCTATTTACTTTTACAGGTAAGGGGGCCGGCCTCACACCAACCACTTTCAGTTGAAGTGGGGGTTTCCCAGCTCCCGGGGGGGCTGATTCTCATTTCTTGTGAAGGCTGAGTAAACCTTGAGATCAAACCCTTGCTCTCGGCATGGAATGCAAGCATTCTACCAATTGAGCTATCGACCTTTTTACGAGCTTGATCGTCGTCGCTACAAAGCGCCAATTCTCAAGCAAGACCCAGTTGCTGTAAGGCTGGATGGACCTTTGGTGACCGGTCATTGGTAAAGGTTTATGAAGTTTTCAACCCAGCGAAGAGCAAATTTAAAAATACAAATGGTGCTCCGCCGGGATTCGAACACACAACCTTCCCATTCAGAGTCCAAAGTGTTACCACTGAACTACGGATTGGTCCATAAATTCAAGATAATATCTATCGATTTAGTATCAAGATAGTATTTATCGATTGTATAACCTTCTACAAAAAAAACGAATTTTAAAAGACACTTTTCTTTTTAAACAGACCTCGTACACACTCTTATGTGTGATAATTTTTTCAGGCTTACATTTTAGCTTTCTTCGAGTGCGCGAAGGCATTTTTCAGAATGAACAAATGCCGACGAAACGATATTTTGGGGGGGAGCATTTTTAGGGGGAGGACTATTTTTTGGGGGGAGAATTTGTGAAGAATTATCACATGCACAGCTTTTACATTATGCACACTTTATCATATTGTAAAATTTACGTAAATCAATACGGAATGTTGTGTATTTTATAAAATATTTTAGTTTATGTTTGTTATGTTTATTTATAATTCTGTGTCTATGTTTTTTTACTTACTTGTATATGTGTGTCTAGACTGGATGGTTGTGCCTACTCGTGTTTACACGAAGCTGCTGCTCGAGACAATTCTGGTACGGTCTGGTGTTTGCTAGAATCTTTAGTCACCTATAAATAAGCATTGCAGTGCAAGTTTTGTCGAGGAAAACGCAAAAAAAAACGCAACTAAGCTACACATATAGTGTTACTTCTTGCCTGCGTTATCCCCGAAGGGGTCGCATGTGGCGCTTCGGGACCTATTTATTTTTACAGGTAAGGGGGCCGGCCTCACACCAACCACTTTCAGTTGAAGTGGGGGTTTCCCAGCTCCCGGGGGGGCTGGTTCTCATTTCTTGTGAAGGCTGAGTAAACCTTTTTGAGATCGAACCCTTGCTCTCGGCATGGAATGCAAGCATTCTACCAATTGAGCTATCGACCTTTTTACGAGCTTGATCGTCGTCGCTACAAAGCGCCAATTCACAAGCAAGACCCAGTTGCTGTAAGGCTGGATGGACCTTTGGTGACCGGTCATTGGTAAAGGTTTTATGAATTTTTCAACCCGGCGAAGAGCAAATTTAAAAATACAAATGGTGCTCCGCCGGGATTCGAACACACAACCTTCCCATTCAGAGTCCGAAGTGTTACCACTGAACTACGGATTGGTCCATAAATTCAAGATAATATCTATCGATTTAGTATCAAGATAGTATTTATCGATTGTATAACCTTCTACAAAAAAAACGAATTTTAAAAGTCACTTTTATTTTTAAACAGACCTCGTACACACTCTTATGTGTGATAATTTTTTCAGACTTACATTTTAGCTTTCTTCGAGTGCGCGAAGGCATTTTTCAGAATGAACAAATGCCGACGAAACTATATTTTTGGGGGGGAGCATTTTTAGGGGGAGGACTATTTTTTTGGGGGAGAATTTGTGAAGAATTATCACATGCACAGCTTTTACATTATGCACACTTTATCATATTGTAAAATTTACGTAAATCAATACGGAATGTTGTGTATTTTATAAAATATTTTAGTTTATGTTTGTTATGTTTATTTATAATTGTGTGTCTATGTTTTTTTACTTACTTGTATATGTGTGTCTAGACTGGATGGTTGTGCCTGCTCGTGTTTACACGAAGCTGCTGCTCGAGACGATTCTGGTATGGTCTGGTGTTTGCTAGAATAATCTTTAGTCACCTATAAATACGCATTGCAGTGCAAGTTTTGTCGAGGAAATTAAATAAAATAATGGCATATCAATCAGGGACGAGTCTTGGCTTCTTTGATCAACCGCAGCCAACATGTTTGTTCAACGATCCTCCATTATCATGTAATAACTACTAAAAAATACTTGACAGATAAAAAAAAATTGTATGGATGAGAGAAAGCGTCTCTGGCGGTCAAATTTGGAAGTAATCCGGCCAAACTACAACGTTTATTTTTGCACCTTTTTCAATAATCCGACCTCATTTACATATTGCGTCTTAAGTCGATTTTCTGCCCAAACTCAATTTAGTAATGCTGGAGTGATGCTTTCCGAGATCTGTTGCCGTGGTCTGTGGGAGCTGGAGCTTCCAGACGTTTCGCCCATTTCTACGATGGGCTTCTTCAGCGCACCACACCTACGGTGATGATATCATAGTTCTCATCACGATCATCATCATCATCATACTTCCCGCTGAAGAAGCCCATCGTAGAAATGGGCGAAACGTCCGGAAGCTCCAGCTCCCACAGACCACGGCAACAGATCCCGGAAAGCATCACTCCAGCATCATCAGCCAGCCGTGTAAGCTGAAAACTCTTAATGAATTTAGCAATGTTAAATTTAATAAACCTTTGCAACTTAGATTGTAGATTATAGGCACAAGTACTTATTCTATTTCAGAGCTGCCTTTTAACTAGTCCAAACAAAATTCAGACCCTTCGTTTTCAAACCTCTTGACATCAAATTGAATTGTCAAAAAATAGAAGATTCATGTCTTTGTGAACAATCAACCCCACTTCGGAATAATTGTCTTAGTCAGCGAGCAACAAAAACAATAAATAAGTCTACGTCAATATCCAGTACACAAGGTGTACCCAGCCTTCTTTGTCTTGCCGAAGGAAGGGTGCATCCCAAATAAGGGTTGTCTTCTTTTACCTTTGCGCGCAAATGTCTTGCCATTAACAACCGTATCCCGCGGGGAAACAAAAGAGATCTCGTCCCATTCTGTATAACGGGTCCATGATAGAACTACACAGTGAAAAAACGACGCATGACAGAACATCACAAGGCATAAAGACATATAACAAAACGGCATATGAAATAACGACACAGTGACAAACCGAAACATAAAATTAAGATACATGACAGAACATAATAATGACAGTCCATCACATTCTTATGAGAAAACATCACAGAAAAGTACATCACAATCACAAAACTTCACAAGACAAAGCATTACATGAAATAACATCATAAACCTACCATAAACGAAGATACCATAAACGGCACATGAAAAAACATCTCATGACAAAACATCACAAAACAGAAAACAGCGTAAACGGATTGTCGAAAAACTTATACATGAGAAACATGAGAAAATGGAACTCATACATATATTATTTGGTAAAATCATACAAAAAAATACGCACCCGATTATCATTATTAGATAATAAAAGAATCTAAAAAGCTGCATGTAAAGAGCAACTTCTTACCGCGTCATCGCTTCTTATCCCAAATGAGTCGCTTATGGCGTGTGGAAGCAAAATAAATTTATTTTGGACGTTTTTTATTCTTTTAGAAACCAATTCAAATAAAACACTGTTTCTTTTCACAAGAGATCATTTTATTTCAAAATAAATGTTTGTGATGTTTTGTCATGTGTCGTTTATGCTATGTTATGTTTTAGGTATGTGATGTTCTGTCCTTGTGTTATTTTGTCATGTGATGTACTGTCTTCGCGATGTTCTGTCTAGTGTTGTTCTGTCATGTGTCGTTCTGTCATGTGCCGTTCAGTCATAGTTCGTTATGTCATGTTTCGTTTTGTTACTTTGCCGTTTATCCTATCATCCTTTATAATATATACTCAGAGAATGAAGCATTCCGTGAAAACTCGACTCTCACGTAAAAATACTTAATGTATGAAAACTCAAACACTCGCCAGATACGCTGTAATGTCTTCTATACATTTTTTCTTTGAGTATTTGAAAAAAAAAATTATACTCGTCGAACTGATCTTTATTTATCACTGTGTCCCTGTTCTTTTTCATATAGATTTTCTCCATTTTTTTACATCGAAAACAGCTGCCTGCAATTTTGGCGTTTGACTCTCAAAGGAATAAATTTTGGCAAAAAATTTAACGTTTTGACATTGCGTATACTTGAGACAAAACAAAATAAAATAATAAATATTAAAAAATACAAAATGGAAAAATGCATAGGCATGAAAGAAAGACAAAAGAAATATTGATTATATTCGTAAGGGTTTGGTGGTCCACACAGTGAAAGCCCATTTTAGACTGCCCCTGAAGATGCTTTTTAAAGTGAAAATATTTGAGCAATACAAATTGATTAACTAAAAAACTGTTTAGTTTTTTTACAATAATTGATTTTAGAAGTTGATTTTTGTACAAACTAAAAAAAATATTGCATTTGTAAGCAAATCGTCTTAAAAGAATTCAAGGAAGTCTTGCGGGGCTATTCTTAGACATTTTAGTCGTCGATTGAGCCCACGCTTTGACAAACTAATGGTGCCCGCGCTGAAAGTTTCATCAGCACGGTTATTCTTACCTACCGAATTTTGTAATATTTTTATGAAAACAAATCAGCTGTTCACTTGCGGCCATCTTGGATTGACAGGTCTTCATACAAATGCATCATTAGTTTGTCCAAGCGTGGGCTCAACCGACGACTAAAATGTCTAAGAATAGCCCCGAGAGAGGTTTGAGCAGTTGAGAGTTTAATAATTCAGAGTTTATTTAATAATATTTTTAACAAAGGGCTTAAAATTCCTTAGAACCCTAAGGCCCAGTATTTTCAACGTTAGCATAGCGACTTTATACTGAATGAAAAAGGACGCACTTATGTCAAACGTGTGGGTAGCTTTTTTTTATCATTTTAAAGTCACGTAAGCTAACGTTGAAAATACTGAGCCTTAGTATGTCTTCGAATAAAACACAATACACTTAACAAAAGCAATAATTCACTTTATTTCCAACCATAAACCACATAGTCAACTCCAATAATGGCTTCACAGCTTCAAATAGTTACAATTTTATGTTGTTTCAATCTTAGTTTACAGCTCACATTAAAACATGTCGTTAAACCAACCAAAGCCATCAAACAAAGCGTCATACTTGGTAACTGGAACCTATTTAGTTTCACAAGTAAGGGGAGTGTCATTTTCAACCTATTAAGGTTTCCCTGCTTCTTTGGCAATTGGTTTTCATTTTTTGAGAAGGTTGAGTTAAGATTTCAGATTAAGATGTAGGATCAACATGTTTTAAAATGTTAGATCAATGTGTATTAAGATGAAAGATCTACGTATTTTAAGATGTGAAATGAACATGTATAAAAATGTCGAATAATCATAAGTATTGAGATATCAGATCAACATGTTTTAAGATGTCAGATCAACATTTATGAAGGTTATTACTATTAACATGCACAGTACCCTTAGTACGAGTTGCAAAACTTGAGTAATGTAAAGTTTACGGCAATTATTGAAGAGTGGTTTCCCCCAAAATCTGCCGCTTTTGTTTGTTTGAACTTGACCAGCCTATAAGTCAAGGAATACAAACAATTTATAACATTTAAGTATATAAAACAAACAAAAACCTACCAATTAAACGGTAAAAATTACAATCTACAAAACATATTCTATAAAGAAAAGTGAAAAATATAGTTTTTTAAAGCCTCAGCCTTAAACGCCAGCATTACAGATTACGGAAACTTTCAAAAATCGGATAGTTATTAAAATAATGCATTAAAAAAATACTGCTATAATCTGTACATGGTATTATTGAAGAAACGATCATACCTTACATGGGAGCGATTACATACAAAATACATAATGTATAAGTGGCAAGCTGTTTTTATTTGTTCCCAGGCAATTTTCTACTACTGAAGGAAAGCCTCCACTATCGATTCCTCTCTAATACATAAATCATGGCCTTATGACAGCCCAGAGCGGGGACCTACCGGCAACAGCAGTGCCTCAAAAACTGTATGGGATCTTGGAAATATGTGAGAAACTATAGAGGTCCAAGGAAAAGCTGTGTGTCTTTGAGGTTAGAGAAAAATCTGTGAAATTAACGGAGTTTCAAGAGTAGGTATGTGTGAAACATTTGAGGTTTAAGGTGTATTAAAGAAATATGTTAGGACATAAAGAAATGGCGGTTGATTTGTAATGCTGGCGATTAGGGTTAGGGTTTCTCTAAACCAAAAAAAAAACAAATCTCAAATGGACATACACCCTGCAACTCTTGCTGTCCTTCCCTGAAGCAGGGGTGACATTGTCAAAGTGAACCATCTTCTATAGCATGGGTGGTCAGCGGCATTAGGCATACCAACCTATAAGTCAGGAACATACACAATAAATTACATTTTTTAAATCAATAAACAAAAGTATAGATGGACATTAAAAAACTAAGCAGAAAACAAATTCTAATTTAAAAAATTAAATTCTTGATAATGACCTGAAACTTGAAGGTCGAAAGTACTCGAGGCAAATAAAATTAATTATTGTGCAAATAAAACAACTTTAAAAAAAAAATTAAAAAAATTGAAAATTTTGAAAAACCCTAGCCGCCACCATTACAGATCAACCGCCATTTCTTTCTGTCCTTACACATTTTTTTTTTATTTCCTTCAGAATCATACTCCACACTTTAAATAGCACTGGAGTGCCATAGTACTATCCAGCAGAGGGCCATACATATTATGGCATGTTCTCTCTGATCTAAAATGTAGCCGTAATCAAATGCTACAGAATAAACAAGGAACGCAGCGCTTCGGAGCCATGATATTTATGGCTTTAAAAAAGGTGGCCATCAATTCATGGCGCTAATTCCCCGTGACCCTGCGAAACGTAGCTGGAAGGCAAAATGAACAATCAAAAAATACGTGAGAGTAGCTTTTTTTATGATAATAAATAGTTATACAAAAAAAAAATATCGTTGTATTTTAAGGTTTCTAAAAGTCTTCAAATTAAAAAAAACTAGTTTTCTTTACAGGATATTTATTTAACAATTTACATTTATTTTTACAATTCACATTTATGGTTTAAAAATTTACATTTATTTCACCGTTGGTTCACTTTCACTTACAATGTCTTTCTTGTTCAAAAGCAGAGCGCCGTATATAGACTGAAATCTGCAAGCCGCTTGCAGCCTTTTATACTCCCAAAGATAGTAGTTACTAGAAGACAATTTTGCTGGAACCTTCCAGAACTTGAATACTTAATAAACTTATAAATTTGAATACTTCTTTACCTTTGGTACCTATAATAATTACTCCAACTCTCATCGGCTATAACTAATACACCTACCTAAGTACCTACCTAACATTTATATGTGTTTGTTATTTACTTAACAGTATATTGTTACGAATATGTAATTGTGTGTTTGCTTGTCTGTGATAAATTCTGTGAAGTCTCTAAATGTTGTCAATGATTCGAGAATCATCCTTAGTCTTCCTATAAATACAGACCAAAGCTCTCTACGGCCAGAGAAGCCAATCGACCGTTCAATTGTCAACTAAGGTAATAAATTATAGAAAAATGGTCAGCCTTATAACAACCTTTCAAGTCAAGCCAAGGATCTATAATTTCTGTAATATATAATCTAAGTTGCATAGAGATAAGTTAACATTTAAAATTCAACAAGCACGTGTAAGTTTGCGCATACAAATGCTGAATGTGTTCTTACAAATTAAAATCCGAAATTCAAATAAACATAGGCCCTGCAACTTTAGCCGATGTTCCCTGAAACAGGGGTGGCATTGGCAAATTTAACTATTTTTTTACAGTAAGGCTGGGTAGCCACATACCAACGTATAAGCCAAGGACTTATAATATATAATCTTCGTTGCTAAGAGGTATATTAACATTTAAATGCATGCGCATGTGTAAGTTCTCGCTTACGTGTCTGCATGTGGAAATGCATGTAATTTATCCTGTCAATTAAGATTACAGATTAAAGTGTGCGTTGACGTAGATTTTATTTTGGCACGTATCTACATACAGCTCGCACTCGTAGGTCACACCAGACAAGTGGCCGCTCAAAGTGACGGTCATTTGTCGTGGCAGCAAGAGCCAAACACACTATTGGCAGGCAAGCGGGCGAACGCGGGCACAAAGGGCGGTGTAATGCGATCACGACTAGAGATGCCACGAATACTCGGTACTATTCGGTATTACTCGACATTTTTTTTTTGTTATTCATGGAATACCGAATAACTGCAGGTTATATAAGCATTTCTGGACTGATAGGATGGTATGAGTCTGACCACGGATACTGTAAAAAATGTTTCATTTTCTTGGACTTGGTGCTTCTGCCGAACCACGGTCGCAGGTTCTTCAGCCACGATGTCCTTCGGCGTCCCTGAGATCTTCTCCCCTCAATCTTAACCTTAATGATAAGATGAAGGAGACGGTACTTCTCATTTCTCATAATGTGACCGAAGTACATTAGCTTTCTCTGCTTAATGGTAGGCAGGAGCTCCTTTGTAGTGCGCATATTTTGTTGAAGGACTTCTTCATTGGTGACTCGATCACGCCAAGAGATCCGAGGCATTTTTCGGTATAGACACATTTAGACTCTGAAAATGTACGGATTAAATCCGATAGGGCTAAGGCTATTTAACTAAAATAAACTGTAAAACTAAAACATAGTGTATCATGAAAGAAAAAAATAAAAATAATGACGAATTATTCGATACTTGCCATAGGGAATGATATTCGACTATTCGCTTTAAAAAAAACTATTCGCTGCATCTCTAATCAGAACGCCAAAACATTCCGTTTAAGCTCAGCCGTAGCGTTAATCATAAAATATATTCTATCTCAAACGCTCACTAGATTCTCTGCTTTAGTTTCTATACATTTTTTAGTAAACTTAGTGAAATGTTTTGTACTTGGTTGATAGTATTGGTGGTTTGAGCGTTGGAAACTCGAAAAGGGAGTCTGGCTTTGAATGTTCAGCTAGGTATGAAGGTTCAGCTAGGTATGAATGTATAAATAACTTGATAAGCTAGTTTGAGAGGACTAAAGTGTCCGGTCGATAGCTCAATTGGTTGAATCCGGTTACAATTAAAGGGTACAGACTTCCATCCCAGGTTTCGCCTGCGGGGAAAAACTAATCAACATAGAAAAAAAATATACTAAAAATCCTTAGCTTATAGGGTGCTTCACTCAGAAAGAAATGATTTCCTTTATTTTTATTTTAACTTTTAGATTGAGTACTATTTTTGTTCACTTTTTTGATAAGTACTCCTATATTTTCGTTCTTCTCTTTATATAAAAATTACATCATATTCTGTTTTGAGAGCAGTAATTTTTTCTTGCAATTAGGCACTTGTAATTAACATCTTGTAATTTTTTTCAACTTTCTAAACTTGATATCCGTGGCAACATATAATTGGCAATGTTTTTTTGTAATTGTTATTATTATATTTCTTATGTAACGCTGCTTGTTGTCCTATTAAAATAAAATAAAAATAAAATAACAAAATATGATGGACTATGAAATCAAAGTGACTACGCACACCTATGCACGTACTATGGAACCATGTAGGAGTAGTTCTTGATTGTATTCGTGAATTGGAATGACGTTCTAGTGATTGTGTGTGTACAAAACGTTTTGGTGGTAGAATGACCTAGTGAATGGGAGAAAGACCCCTCTGGTACCTTATATAAGAGATCAAAGTGGTATGGAGAGGAGAGTCGCAGAGAGCAATTTTCTGTGAAACACCAATAAACAGTGATTGTCAAGTTGTGAAATTTAAATTGTGTAAAAATAATTTATTGCATTTAATGAAAAAAATAACCCAACAGGAAACGTAACAGTATGTACGGTGGAAATAAAGCATTTGAGAAGCATACCAGAAGAAACTCTGAAGGATGGAGTTAGAAAGGAATGGGTAAAGAAAGAATGTAAGCTGGATGAGGATTTGAGATGGTTCGAGCATGTGAAAAGAATGAATGATGATAGACTAACAAAGTATATTTACAGAGCAAGTGTGAAAGGAATAGACGAATTGACGACCGAGAGAAGTATGGAGTGATTAGATTGAAGAGATTGTGAAAGAATGGTAAAAACAAAGTGTAAACGCAACTAAGCTACACGTATAGTATAACTTCTTGCCGCGTTATCCCCAAAGGATTGCGCATGTGGCGAGTGGAACCTATTTTTACAGGTAAGGTGGCAGGCCTTAAGTTAAAACCACTCCAGTTAAAGTGGTGGTTTCCCATCTCCCGAGGGTGCTGGTACTCATTTCTTGTGAAGGCTGAGTAAACCTTGCCGGTATTTGATTTGACACCCTCAGTGGGATTCGAACCCGAGCTCACGGCATAGAATGCAAGCACTCTGCCAACTGAGCTATTGACTGGAAGTGTAAATAAGAAAACTTATGAAAAAGGAGATGGATATGAATTAATTGAAAGAGGAAGAAATGGATTCAGCTCTGGCCACCCTTAGTGGAATTGTAACACAATTACAGTTTTGAAAATAACGCGTTAAAAAAATTGACTGGTTTGAAAATATCAATGGAACATTATCAACATGTTTATCATTTCAGCGTATCTTGTATCTGATTTTCTGCTTTATTCAGGGGTCAGTCGTTTGCTGTGGTCCACGAGAGTTTATGACGTCATTGCGCCGGTCGGCGTGCTGTGCGGTCTGCACATACGTACTAGGCGCCGCGTCATGTGGCCTATTCGTCCATATAATAGACTGGGCGCCAAAGGAAGTTCAGTGTGCAAAATATGAGGACCACATTCTGTGAACAGTTTTGAACTTAGAAAAGCTTGCAGATTGTGGATCTGAATGTTGCCAGGAGGTTTTCTGGTCCGATTTTTTTTTATACCCCATCCCCTTGGATATCAAGGAAATGTACTGAGACAATTCCTTACAGCAATGGTTATCTTTGTTTTATTGAAAATAAACAATTATTTATGATGATTAAAGGTGCATATAGCAGCTCAATATACATAAAAAAAAATCAAAAAAAAATCAAGAATAAAAAAAAAAATGATAAAAAAAATTAGTCGGGGTTATGGCCGCGGGGGCCAAGAGGGCTGATCTTTCTAGCGTGTTTCGAATGGAACAACGTTGGTTCGATCCCCGCTTGGGTCCCTTGACTTCAACTTTGACCCTGGTTCAACAGATGTTATTGGGTAATTATTATTTAATAATTCATTAAAAATAAACAATAATGAATAAATTTTGACATACAGGTATTGCAGCGTAGCATATTTATAGTTTTAAGAGCTAACTGCTTTTGTATTCACAATATTATTGCATTTAGAGAGAAAGATCTGGAACATATTTTGTAACCAACTTTATCCCCGTATGTTTTTAGGTTCAAATCGCCACATGCGACCCCTTTGGAGATTACGCGGCAAGAAGTTACACTATATGTTTAGCTTAGTTGCGTTAATTAAGCTTCTAATATTATTACTTTCTTGACATTTTTTAGAAATCTTGACATATGATTCACACAATAACAACCTTTTTTTGTCATTGGTACTACGTAATTTTCACTCTAAAATCGCTTTCAGGTTGGGAACCACTACGTCACCTTAGTGCTTATTTGTCTTATGTCCATCAGAAGTAATTTCACATGAGCATTGTTCGTACGTGTACCGGGCCCGTGTCTTATAAAAACTGGAATTTGGTTTTTTTATATTCAAAACAACTCCCAGATTAAAGTGTTTTACGTTTTTTTCTTAGCTCAGATTATGAAGAATGTGATTTGTAGAACAATCTCTTATAAAGGTCATATTTGAACCACGTAGTGAATAAGTTAAACAAGGACCAGGGGGGACGAAAAAGTAGGAACCAAAATTCAAACTATGATTCCGGTCATTTAGTCCTTTGCTTACACAGAACGGTCCTCCAACACTGGAAATTTCCCCATGATTAGGGGCGTTTGTTGACACCGCCAGCATGCAAATGCGTTAACCTAAGCCTGCAAGATTACGCGGGAAAGTTGGAGACCAGCCAAGGTCTACGGGAGGCTTAGCAAAAGAACCCAAACAATGTGAAAACTTTAAATTACTACTGAACCCTAAGCACAAAAGTTTACATCAAACTAAAACATAGGGTTTAACATAAATTGTATACAAACTGAAACAGCGCCTCCAGTGTGTGTATTAGTTTCTATTCATTTTTGGTAAAACACTATGTCTAAAATTTAATGTAAAGTTTAACCCTCTCAGACCTGTAATTGTAAAAACGTTATTAATTGCGCATGTTCCTTGACTTAAACGTTGGTATACGGCTGACCACCCATGCTGTAGAAAATGGTTCACTTTGCCAATGTCACTTCTGTTCCAGTGAAGGTCGGCAAGAGTTGCAGTGTGTATGTTCATTTGAGATTCGGGTTTTTATATTGTGAGTCCACATGCGGCATGTTAAAGCGCGAACTTTTACGTGGCTGTTTGTGAAAATGCATGAAATGTGAATCTTAAATGTCATTATACTTCAATTATAGATTAAACATTATCAAAAACCAATTTAAGTGTTTAAAAGTTCCATATGCACACTCTACGAAGGAATGTATTTGAATATTTGTATGTACATTGTATACCATATCTAATAAACTAAGAAACATGATGATTTTTTAATTGAAAATTCGATACCCTTTAAATTGAAAGATTTTGAAGCAGTTTTTACATTTGTCAGACGCTTTGATATAGAGCAGGGGTGCCCATACTTTTTCTTGAGGAGATCGACTTATCAAAAATTTATGAATAGGAGATCGACATTTTACTGAACTGCCTAGCCCAGGGGTGTCCAATTTTGTTAACGGGGGAGGGGGGGGGGGGAGTAGGCACGCAATTTTAGAAATTAATTTTGTCCATAAAAAATTACAAAAATAAATTTTGGCATAGAGCTAGATAGAATCAAAGAACCATAGACCAACCGAACAGAATTTATTCTATGTAAAAAGGCACTAACTTTTACGTACTCTTTCTGTTATTTTTTTTTAATCCGAGTGTCTTTAAACGTACACACGCTCTTGAAGGGTTAAATCGAGAGCAACCTCCTTGCCATCCATACATTTTTGAATAACGTACATAAGAGCATGCGAGATCCTGTGTCATATGTTTTCATCAAAACGTGACAATATATCCTGGTTTTTATCCCGTTTAAAATTTACATTATAATGTAAAGATCACAGTGCCAAATTGATGCATAATAATAATATTAGGATGATTTATTTGGGGAACGCTGTTTTTGTGTGTATCACACCTCAAGAGCCCTCTGTGAGCTTGGTCGTCGCTGCAGAAAGCGCCAATTCTCAAGCAAGACTCAGTTATTGTATGGTTGGATGGACCTTTCAGTGACCGGTCTTTGGTAAAGGTTTATGAATTTTTCAACTCAGCGAAGAGCACATTCGAAATATGTATATATGGTATATTTTTTGTGCTCCGCCGGGATCCGAATCCACAACCTTCCATTTACGAGTCCGAAGTGCTGCCACTGGACTACGGACCGGTCCAAGGCAAATAAATATTGCCCGCATACAAATTTTGTGAATTAAAACGCAGGCATTTTAGCTACGGAGCTACCGACTGCCAGTTTTTTTTTCAAGAAATCCTGTGCGGGAGACTTCCTAGATTTCAGAGACTCTAGCGGTGCTATTCTTAGACATTTTAGTCGTCCGTAGAGCCCACGCTTTGACAAACTAATGATGCATTCGTATGAAGACCTGTTAAAGCAAGATGGCCGCAAGCGAACAGCTGATTAATCTTCATACAAATATTATCAAAATTCGGTAGGTAAGAATGACCGTGGTGATGAGACTTTCAGCCCAGGCATCAAACACCGACAATATTTGTTTGAAACACAGCCTAAGTAATGAATGTCTTCATCTCTTGAGGATTTCCCATACAAAGCTGGGGCAATAATTAGTAGAACGCTTAATCACAAAGCTTACTATACCCCGAGTATAAAACATCTGGAAAACTCACTTCGATCGTGTAAATAAAATTAAAAAATGTATGAAAACTAAATCACTCACTAGGGGTGCTATTGTATCTTTCATACATTTTTTTAGATTTACGCCATCGAGAGGGTTTACGTGTGTTTTATACTCAAGGTATTCTTCCCGCCATATTTCCCTAGAGATGTGTTTTTAATTAGAGCTATTGTGTGTTGTTTCTTTCAGTTGTTCGCAACTAAGCTTCACGTATAGTGCAACTTCTGGCCGCGTTATCCCCGGAGGGGTCGCACACGGTGAGTGAACCTATTTATTTTTACAGGTACCACTTAAGTGAAGGGGTAGAGTTTCCCAGCTCCCAGGAGGGCTGGTACTCATTTCTTGTGAGGGCCGAGTACACCTTGCCGGTTTTTTTTATTATTTAAGGTTTGAAATAAACACCGAAACGGGAAATTGTTTCTGACATCCTCGGCGGGATTCGAGCCCGAGCTCACGGCATTGAATGTAAGCACTCTACGACCGGACATCTAATAAACGTTCCATACTAAAAAGATCTTCTTTTTTTTTCCTTGAATTATAGATTGGTATAGGGCTGATCATCCATACTATAAATTCATGGTATTGTTTTCTCTTTTTTACCGTCAATCACTTCTGCCCGTCAAAACTTTTTTGCTTCAATCAGTACATAAAACACTGTCTGACAGTTTCTATTGCCATTTCAAAATTAAATATTAATACAATTGTTGGATTTACTTTGTCTATAACATTCTAGCATCAATCAACGCTTAAATTCCGCTACCCCATGCAACCCCTAAGACAAAGCGGTTGCACTTTGCGATATGAAAATACTTAGATAATGTTTGGCATGTTTACGTTTGAAGAGTTACTTAGATTAGTACTAATGCGTATGTCTATGGATGATTGAAATGAAAAATAAAGTTCTGCAATAAAAACATGGCAGATTGTTATCATTATTAATCTACATCAGTGTCTTCAAACGTCTAATTAAATTAAGAAACAACACTCCTTTCTTACAAACATGGCGCCATTGGTGATCCATTGACAAATCAGGCAAAATGTGTTGTGTGTGAAACCGTGTCACGACAAAATGTCCACCGACAAAATTTCCACGCGACAAAATGTCCATCAACAAAATGACCATCGATAAAATGTCACCGAAAAATCTATTCAAAATCATGAAATATATAAATGGTATATCACCGGTCTGTAGTTCAGTGTTAACACTTCGGACTCTGAATAGAAGGTTGCGGGTTCGAATCCCGGCGGAGCATAAAAAAATACCATTTATATTTTCAAATTTGCTCTTCGCTGGGTTGAAAAATTCATAAACCTTTACCAATGGCCGGTCACCAAAGATCCATCCAGCCTAACACAACTGGGTCTTACTTGAGAATTGGCGCTTTGTAGCGACGACGAACAAGCTCGTAAAACTGAAAATGGTTAGTGTGAGGCCGGTTCCTTTACCCGTAAAAATAAATAGGTCCCGAATCACCGCATGCGACCCCTTCGGGGATAACGCAGGCAAGAAGAAGTTATATAATAAAAACAAATATAATAAATACTTTGGTGATTTCTTTTGCCGGTGGACATTACAGCGTTGGGCATCTCGTCGGTGGACATTATGTCGCATGAACATTTCGTCACGTGGTCATTTTGTCACGTGGTCATTTTGCCACGTGGACATTTTGTATATGTCATTGGACATTGGGCATCTTGTCATGCAACAGTGTGAAACAGTTTTAATGACTCTGGAGGAAATGAAAGAAGTGTGCAAGGACAGAAATAAATGGCGGTTGATCTGCGATGTTGGCGGCTAGGGTTTTTTAAATTGGAATTTATTTTCTGTTAATTTTTGCTGCCCATACATGTTACAATTTGTTGATATTAAAAATGTAATTTGTTGTGTGTATGTTCCTTGACTTATAGGTTGGTATGCGGCTGACCACCCATGCTGTAGAAAATGGTTCACTTTGTCAATGTCAACCCTGTTTCAGGGAAGGTCGGCAGGAGTTGCAGGGTGTATGTTCATTTGAGATTCGGGTTTTTATATTGTAGGACCACATGCGGCATGTTTAAGCGCAAACTTATACGTGTCTGTTTGGTAAAATTGCATGTAATGTGGAATCTCTAATGTTACATATATTTTGCAACTTAGACTAGATAACAATTTTTAACGTTACGCCTAGTCCATACTATTCTCATATGGCTGTTTTAAATAATTGATGCTAGTAAGGGATGATTTATTTATCAGGTGGTTCGATTAAAGCCTGAGACAGACCGCAAGAAGGCATTTGTACCGCACGCAAGTCTCCCTCACCTTTCCGCCTACCTAGTTGCCTTTGGGGGATAAAAAATTCATCGACCGATCCGGTAACCACAAATACAATCTACCCCAGTACAACAACCGTTGCAATGTGTTTGTTTTGTATGCAGTCAAAAAGCTGCGTTTTCTCTTACATTTTTGTTTTCAGCCTTGTTCCTTGACTTATAGGTTGGTATGCGTCTGACCACCCATGCTGTAGAAAATGGTTCACTTTGCCAATGTCACCCTTGTTGTCAGAGAAGGTCGGCAAGAGTTGCAGGGTGTATGTCCATGTGAGATTCGGGTTTTTATATTGTAGGACCACATGAATCATGTTTAAGCGCGAACGAAAGTGCATAAATTTTAAATCTTTAATGTAACATATATTTTGCAACTAGATTAGATTTGATTAGATTCAGATACAATTCAAGCTTTCTTATTAATGCATTGTGTAGACACCTCAATAAAGTGGCGGGTAATCTGTAATGTTGGCGGATTCATATTCTTTCATGATAATTATTTGTTGTATTCATCATAACTTGACTTATAGGTTGGTATGAGGCTGACCACCCAAACTGTAAAAAATGGTTCACTTTGAATAAGAATTTCAGGCTTACACGGCCGGATGATGATGCTGGAGTGATGTTTTCCGGAATGTGTTATCGTGGTCTAATGGTTCACTTTGTCAATATCCCCCCTGTTTCAGGGAAGGTCGGCAAAAGTTGCAGTGCTTATGTAAATTTGAGGTTTAGTTTTTTATATTGTAAGTCCATATGCAGTATGCGTCAATCTTAACTTATACGTGTCTGCTTATGAGAATGCATTTAATATGAATTTTTAATGTATTATATCTCTCTATTATAACTAAGATTTGTTTTTTTTTTTTTTAAGAAATCCCGTGCGGGAGACTCCCTAGATTCTAAAGACTCTAGGGGTCTATGACACTTGTTGTAGTGCCGCAGAGGTGTACGAGCTTGGTCGTCGCTACAAAGCGCCAATACTCAAGCAAGACCCAGTTGCTGTAAGGCTGGATGGACCTTTGGTGACCGGTCATTGGTTAAGGTTTATGAATTTTTCAACCCAGCGAAGAGCATATTCGAAATATAAATGGTATATTTTTGTGCTCCGCCGGGATCCGAATCCACAACCTTTCATTTACGAGTCCGAAGTGTTGCCACTACGGACTACGGACCGGTCCAAGATGCCAACGACACGCGGTGTACCTGAGCGGTTACCCATCCAAGCACTGACCACGCCCAATGTTGCTTGATAAGTTTTTCCATCGTTAAGGATTTAATTTCTATCGCATAATCCTTACCTTTTTCACTGTATTTCTTCGCCCATGCTTGACTCTCGTGCATCAATATATGTGTCATTAAAATTCAAGAAAGAATTTGTCAAATAAATTTTCTTGCTTCTTACAAACATATTTTGTTCCAGTAATCTGCTTTTAACATTTTTTCTATTGAACTAAATAATATTAAATAAGGAGTTTTTCCATCTGAAAATGCTTTAGTATAAGTACATCAGGTCAAGACTTCAATTGGCTTATCCCAAAGACGCAAGAAACTTTTTTTTATAAGCTTTGGGTCGGTAGTCTCAGGATGAGCCGTATTTAGATAGGAGCAAGGAAAACAATGGTGAACAAAGTCAGAAGTGGATTAGAGCTGGGGCGACGCCGCAAGGGATAGTTTGAAAGGGGTGGAGGAGGCAAAAGTAGCCCCCTTCATAAGTTGGCGGTAAAATATGGTCATCTAAGGCTATTCAAATAAGTGTATTTGAGTCTTACAAGGCTCTTCTATGCATTTTCTTATTGTAAACACATAAAATAAAAACTTTGTAGCGTATGTGTATTCACACAGTGAAAATTCATTCACTCTTGCTAATGACCTGAATCTTAAAGGTCGAAAGTACTTCAGGCAGAGGCAGATAAAATTATTGTGAAAATAAAACAACGTTTTGAAAAAAAAAAAAAAATTTTAGCTTAAAAAACATTTGAACTATCAAAAAACGCAATGAAGCTACGCATACAGTGAAACTTCTCACCACGTATTTTAGGCAGGCTAGATTATCAACTAGTTTCCATGCCGAGAGAACTGGTTTGATTGCTACTAAGGGTATTAGAAATAATTTCCCGTTGTGATGTTTATTTCAAACCGAAAAAAAATACCAGTAAGGTTTACTCAACCTTCACAAGAAATGAGAACCAATCCCCGAGGAAATCCGTCAACCAATTCAACTGAAGTGGTTGACGTGACGCCGTCCCCCTTACCCCTAAAAATAAATACGTCCCAAATCGCCAAACGCGACCCCCTCGGGGATAAAGCGGGCAAGAAGTTATACTATATGTGTAACTTAGTTGCATTTTTGTTGCGTTGCACCGTTTGCGGGAATTTAACTCTAGCCCTCAGTCATCAAACGTAATCACTTCTACTGAAAAAGCTTTATTTTATTTGTAAATTTATTTTGCGTTTATAATTAATTTAATAAATAACAATTTTTACTATGGTATTCCTCCCGGAATTAAACTCACAACCTTTCGATAATGAATCCGTAGCACTTTCCACTAATCTGCTTTAATTACACTACTACACTTATCTAATTCCTTGACTTATAGGTTGGTATGAGGCGGACCACCCATACTGTAAAAAGTGGTTCACTTTGCCAATGTCATCCCTGTTTCAGGGAAGGTTGGCAAAAGTTGCAGGGCTTATGTTCATTTTAGGTTCGGATTTTTATTTGTAAGTACAATTTCAGTATTTGTAATTTGTATATTCCTTGACTTATAGGTTGGTTGGTATGAGGCTGACCAGCCATACTGTAAAAAATGCTTCACTTTGCCAATGTCACCTCTGTTTCAGGGCAGGTCGGCAAGAGTTGCAAGGTAGGTCCACATGCGGCATGTGTGAGCGCGAAATTATGCGTGTCTGATTGTGGGAATGCATTTAATATGAATCTCAAATGATACATATCTTTGCAACTTAGATTTAGATTTAGATTTAGTAAGCGCGAACTTACACGTGTTTTTTTGTTGGCATGCATTTGATGCATGAACTTTGAATGTTAATATATCCTTGCAACTTAGATTATAGATTATTTATATACTAACTCGTAGACACTTAAAAAGCTGTGTTCATAAGTGTATATTTTATCGGTGTATTTGTGAATGTTGACGTTTGTTGTATGAATACGTTTGCGGTTATGTTTGTGTGTGTTTGTGTGTTGGACAAACAATAGACAGGCAATCGTTCCCCCCTCCTCCCCCCGCGTCGTAGACATTCAGTAGACAGCTACGCCGGACTACCGTAGTCCGTAGACATCAGTGTTGCTATGGATATCCGTATCCGTTACGAAAACTATCGAATATCCGGAATAATTAAATTTATTCGTATCCTTAACCGAGGCCAAAAAAAAGATTGGATAATTTTGAGCGCCTAAACAGTTTTTTTTTTTTTCTTAAGTTGCATAAAGTGCATTTACTGAGTAAAAATTCATTGGTATGCGGCTGACCACCTATGCTGTAGAAAATGGTTCACTTTGCGAATGTCACCCCTGTTGTAGGGAAGGTCGGCAGGAGTTGCAGGGTGTGTGTTCATTTATGATTCGGGTTTTTATATTGTAAGTCCACATGCGGCATGTTTAAGCGCGAAATTATACGTGTCTGCTTGTGAAAATGCATGTAATGCGATTCTTTAATGTTACATATATTTGCAACTTAGATTAGATAATATGTACTTACAATTTCAAAACTTAAGTTCAAATGAACATAAGCTCTGCAACTTTTACCGACTCTCCCTGAAAAGGAGGTGATATTGCCAAAGTGAACGTTTTTTTACAGCATGGACGGTCAGTCGTATACCAAACTGTTTCTGTATCCGGATCCATGTCTGAAATTTCATTTCCATGACATCCCTATTAGGTATAATTGTAAGTCGACGGCCGCATACAATGGGTGGGCTATGCATTTTTAATGAAAAATGGAAAGAATGCTTTGTTTATGATTACTGCCGGCTAGGGATGTCGTAGCCCCCTACTAATATAAAGCCACAAGTCATATTTTATCGTTATGGATATATTTTATTTAATTGCTTCTGCAAATATGTGGCTTTTGACTTGTTCATAATCATTTTTATTATAAATTCATAATCATTTTTAGATTTTGTAGGGTTTGTGTATTCACACAGTGAAAATTCATTTTATTTCAAATAAAATTATTTTTTTCTCAAACGACCTGATAATGACCTGAGTATTGAAGGTCGAAAGTGCTTGAGGTAAAAAATATTATTGTGAAAATAAAACTACGTTTTAGGAAAAAATAATTTTATTTGAAGTAATCATTTTTGTAAATAATTATAAAAAATTATAAAAAACACAGAGTTTTATTTTCACAAATTGAGTATTTATTTCAACCTCAAGTACTTTCGACTTATTCACGTCATTATCAAGAGGATCATTTTTGTTTATGGTATACGTTTGCAATCTTTTGGGTTGCAAAGTTTTATTAACTTTTTAAATTCATATTTAATCTATGCCCGCACTTATACATGTACAAATACAAGTTCAAACTGACACATTCAGCATGTGTATACAAATAAAAATGAATATAAACCCAGCAACTCTTACAGCCCTCCCCTGAAAGAAAGGATGGCATTGACAAAATAAACTGTTTTTTAGAGAATAGGTAGTCGGCCTCATAACAACCTTTAAATCAAGGCAATAAAATACTATTTAATCATGCAAAACGAACAATAATATAAAAACAAATTTGTGAAATAATCTTAGCCGCCAACATTGTAAATCAATCGCTATTTTGTTAAAACAAAAAAAAAAATATGAGCATCGAACCATTGTTGTTCTATTCCAAACACGCTAGAAAGATCAGCCCACTTGGCCCCCTCGACAATGTAATCGTCTTGGTTGCAAAAATATGAAAACATTCAAGATTCATATTTAACCTATGCCCTCAAATAGGCACATAAAAGTTCACACCTACACATGCCGCATGTGTAGTTTCAAAATAACAATCTCAAATAATCATTTACCCAGCAACTCTTGCAGCCCTTCCATGAAAGAAAGGGTGACATTGGAAAAACAAACTGTTTTTTAGAGAATGGATAGTCGGCCTCATAACAACCTTTAAATCAAGGCACAAAAAGAATAAAATATTATTTTATGATATGAAACAAACAATAATAAAGAAATACAACTTTAAATTCAAATAAAACAATTTAAATGAACATTTTACGCAGGGCCTTTGAGTCATGGAGGATGAAAAGGAGGAAAGGAGGATGCTGGAAATCAGTCTCAGGGACAGGGTTCCAAACCCGGAGATACGTAGACGCACTGGTGTCACTGATGTCATACAGCGATTGGCCTACTTAAAGTGGCGCTGGGCTGGTCACGTCGCAAGGCAGGACGATGACATCCAATGGCGGTTCAGAATGTCCAAGCGGGGAGTGGGGAGACCCAACTGAGTTGTCTGGACGACATCAAGGGAACTGCAGGCAGAGGATGGCTGAACACAGCAGCGAAAAGACAGAAATGGAGAGGATTGGAGGAGGCCTACGTCCAGGAGTGGACTGAGAAAGAAAAGGGGAACAAATGAACATTTAAAAGCCTTAACCTCAGACACTAAAATTGGAAATCAATCGCTATTTTGTTAAAATGGAAACAAAAATAGGGGGAATTTATTTTGAAACTTAATTCAGAGTTCAACTTATTTCTTGACCCGAATCCTACAATTCAATAACTTAACAATTGGAGAAGTTCACAATATTGCAAGTGTTAACTTTTCCGCATTGAATTATTTAAAACTTTGCAGATTCTGCATGTACCCAATTATTACTGGAGAAACTTTAAAAGCTCTCTGCTCTAAATATAATATGATACTCAAGTCATTAAAAAGGAACCCGACAATGCGGACCGCGGAAAAAGCGCTTTCAACTTGTGCGCTTGCGAAAGACTTGAATGAATTTATCGGCGTTACGTTGGAGTTTTATCCAGTTATCGCGGGGATGAAAGTAAAACTTCAAATTTAAATAAACAGAGAAGAATATAATTGTAGCTTTAAGTTTCAGTGGAAGGCGGTTAACTCTTGAGGATGGTTTTCTTTCAGCCCTTTCAATGCTTCGCACATATCTGCGGTGGGCTTCTTCACCGTGCTATTGATTCAACGCAAACCCTCCTCGTACTAGACGTGTAGGGTTTTGGCCGTTAATTTATCCTGAAGTTAAAGATATTTCTCGAAACATAGAGAATCGCTACACACCACCTTGCCTGATTTCCCCACAGAACATTCGATTCAACACTTAACTTATCTCAAACAAATATAAATTATTATTAGGTACCTAACTAATTTTTTTAATAGATTTATTATGAACCCATCACAGACAACCCAAAAACAACTACAAAATATCCTGCATATCGCACGCTTAATAATAAAGAGAAATAACTTAAAAAATAAGAATGTTGGGAAACCACGTTTGAAGTTCAGACAACTAGTACAACTTGTATGGGATGAAAAAGGCGACCGATGTTTTATCTCGGTCATATGCGTCCAAATTGAACGGCTGTCGCATTCTACCTATTCTTTTCGCATTGTTCTTGCGTTTTATTACAAAATCTCAATTTTCCCAATTTTTGAGTTATTTCTCTTTATTGTTAAACGTGCGATATGTCGGTGTTATAGCCGAGGAGTCTATTCACTATTTTTGATTAGCGTATTTGGAACAGAATAACGCTGGTTCGAACCACGTCTGGCCATTTAACCACTACTTCGATCATGGTTCAACAGATGCCATTGCATGCACACCAACTTCTGCTACCGCATGAAGACAACTGGTCAAGCAAAATTGGTTAGTGGATTGCCTTCTTCTTCACAAATCGATTAAAAAATATATAAATAATTGGAAGAATATAAAACAACAAGAAGAAGGATTAGGACTATTTTTAGTTTTTAATTCAACATATTATGCTAGCAACATGTAGGTACGTATATTTCTCTACAATTTTAATACCGCCAAGTTCCCTTGCAAGCTTCATTATTACCAGGATATTTCTAAGCACATCAGGTGATGTCACTTTTTGTTTTAACCTAACCATAGCGTTTAACAAAAGATACTCAAACAAAAACGTTCGCTAGATTGTCTGTTTTAAGTTACCATACATTTTTTAATTTTAATTTAGTTTTAAAGCTTCATACTCGGGACACAGGTGACCTGCTTTGTGTTTCAAGTCCTGAAATTATCTCAGGGTGGGCCACTCATATAATGCACTCGGTTCAAGAATTTACTTGGTTTGTTTGTACTCGAAGGGTTAACGGAAAAATGCATGTAAATTTGAGCAGCGCTCCCAGAGAGCGTATCAGATGCTGTACATTTTTTTGTTTTTACGTGTTGGGACAGTTGAAACGTTTTATACTTGGGGGCAACTTCTGGATAAAGCCGGTAGAGTTAAGAAACAGGGAGAGTGCAAGTCATGCCGGGTCCCAGAGCACTTATATCTGCACTCATAACTGGTGCATTATTATAAACCTACGAGTCTAGAATAAGGTTGAACATACGACGCGAAAAAAAAAAACGCAACTAAGCTACACATATAATGTAACTTCTTGTCTGCGTTATCCCTGAAAGGGTCGCATGTGGCGATTCGGGACCTATTTAGTTTTACGTGTAAGGGGGCCTCACACCAACCACTTTCAGTTGAAGTGGGGGTTTTTCAGCTCCCGGGGGGGGGGGGGGCGACAAGAAGACATAATATCGTCCTTCTGTACAACTGGGGCTATTGCAAAATCTATGAATGCATCGCCGAAGGTTAATAGAAGTACCTACAACCTTCGGCCACGATCAAACAACAATAATTCAACAGTTCGTGGTTCTTCTCTGTAGAAGAGACACGTCTCCTGAAGACGTCAGATATGACTCAGACGAAACGTAGATAAAATCGTTCTTCTCTTTTGCACGGTCAGTAAAATCCGTTTTTTTTTTCTCACATTCCTTTAAAATAACTCATTTCAAATTTACTGAAGCGAAAACGATGACTCCACTCGAATTTACATTTTAAATCTGAATATCAAGCTTAAATGTTTTTGTACCATATACTGCCTACCTATTAGGTGCATGAACCTGTATGGGATGCACGCTCCTGCATTGTAGGTAAGTGATAAGGAAGGACAAAGAAGCAACAAATAGAAGAGATTTTGAAGAAGTTCTGGCCACATTTAGTGGAGTGTCAATACAGCGTTACATTTACATACTTACTCACTTTACTTTACTTTCTTCGGCTCATAAGCCTTGTTATGTTAAGATGGAAAGGTATCTCCCAGGATGTACCTACAGGATACTTACTCCGGCTAGCTATCATCAGCATCACTCTAAGGGCGTGGGGTTCTTTCTTTGTGTTGCTTACTTGTATTTTGGGAAGGTGTGTGTATTAAAAGATAAGTTTAACATGAACAAATAAGGGTTTATTTACTTTAGTAATATGGGGGAAAAGGGGAAATAACGGAATGGCCTGACCTGCACCTTTTCACTAAAACACTTCTTACTCTGTTGACTGGAGTTCCGAACTGAAGGCCTGGGGCCGCGCCCCAGGCTAGCGGCGGCTCACGAGGCGGACGCCTCCACACGTTGGAGCCCCTGGGTGGGCGCTCCTATGCCCCTGTCTCTAGTCCACGAGGCGGGTGCCTTGCTGGCAGGAAATCCAAGTAGATGGGGAGGAGGGAGCTCCATGGTAATGCCCCCTCTTGCACCGCTTGGTGCTTGGTCGCCGACGTCTGAGTCGGTTTACATCTTGCCGGGAACTGATGAACGACGGCCCGATTAGGTCAAACGGCGCAGTTCGGCCACTTCCGTGACCGTTCGGCTCCGTTCGGCCGACAAAACACACTGTACACTTCGAGATTGTTCTTTCTATGTTATTTTTAAATAACTTATCAGCCTTGAAGGTTCAGGGCCACCCGCACCACAATCCTCCAGGACCTCTGTCTTGTGCTGCTTCCCTTCATGGTCCCCTCACTCCCAGAACTTCGGCGTCGGCTTCAACGTTGTCTGCCCACCGCATCCTGGGACGTCCGAATGGTCTAACACCTGAGGGGGCACCATCCAAGACTGTTCTGATGATCCTGGAGTCCTCTGCACGTGCTACATGTCCGGCCCACTGGAGTCTTCTTGATTTCATTATCGACACTACATTTACATAGACTTTCTTATTTTTAAAACTCAACAAAGCTAATATTGTTGCTTTTCATATCGTTTCCGCTACCCCCTAAGAGCACTGGGCTTTTCACCATCAAGTATTTGTATGTATTATTATAGAATGGTTCGCAGGAAGTGAGAGCCATTAAAACATAGACCGCTCGTAGCTTTAGGATTATGTCTCGGAAGTATCGTGAAAAATGTCACAGAGAATATACTGCGCTTTTCCATTTCCCATAATCATGCAAATCCTGTTTCAACCCTATTATTTCATATTATTTTTTAATAGAATGCAGTTAAAAAAAACAGACTATTTATTAAAAAATTACAATAAACCTTAAGGTAATTAAACTCTTCGGACATAAGACGGACAGTTGGGAGAGACATAATGGGAGAACTTACATTATTCTCGACGTTTCGTTCGAGATTTGAGGTGTTTCTTGTATGAGTGTGAAATGTCTATAAACAAAGGATATTTGCAAGGAAAAAAAAATTATAAATCAGAATCTCGTCCGGTTGATAGTTCAGTTTGTAGAGTGCTTGCATTCCATGCCGAGAGCTCGGGTTCGAACACCACCGTGGTAGTGAGAAATTCAAAACCCAAAATAAAATACCAACCTCCTTGGGAGCTGGGATCCTCCAGTTTAACTTAAATGGTTGGCGTAAGGCCGCCCCGCTTACCTGTTAAAATAAATAGACTCCAATCGCCACATGGGACCCCTTTAAGGATAATGCGGCAAGAGTTGCACTGTATGTGTAGTTTAGTTGCGTTGCGCCCTTGCAAGTAAAAATAGCATACTTAGTTTTTGTACAAAATATGCCGTCTTTGTGAATTTCAAAACACTCCAGTCGAATTATCATGTTTTATATACTCGTATTTTTGATATACCAGACTATATCATTATTTTTTTCATCCAGGAATCGTTTGAAAGAGTGTCTGTTATGAAAAAGTGCCGGTTTATAGGATCAGTCATGTGTGTCAGTTTTGCATGAAGTTAACGCCAACGCTTCGCTACTAAGCTCTACATATATAGTGTAACTTTTTGCCACGTTCCCCCCGAATGAGTCGCATGTGGCTATTTATTTTTACAAACAAGAAGGCCGACCTTACTCCAACGACTTCAGATAAAGTGGGGGCTGCTCAGCTCCCGAGGGGATCGATACTCATTTCTTGTGAAGGTTGAGTAATTCTTGCCGGTATATCACTTTCATTTGCACATTATATTTCGACGATTGATCGATTTCTTAAGCAACATGGGATTTCGGTCCTTAATTTACCTATACTAAAAATAAACATCATTCTTGAAACATCGAGAATTGCTACATACGCCCTTGCTAGACTTGACCAAAACATTCTAGTCGACACTTGATTAGTCTCGAACAATTACAAATTATTATTAGTTACCTACATCCGGTCGATAGTCCGGTCCGGTTTAGTCCGGTCCGGTTTAGTCCGGTCCGGTTTAGTCCGGTCCGGTTTAGTCCGGTCCAGTAATCAAGTTGGACATGCTGGATAGCTAAGTTTTTAGAGCGCTTGCATTTCATGCCGAGAGCTCGGGCTCAAATCCCACCGAGGGTGCCAGAAATGATTTTAAAAAAAAATGAAATTCATTCAAAAATGACTTCATTGGCCTACTATCAAACCAACACAGGCAAATCAAACACAATATCCTGCGTATTAGAAACAATATGCTAAAATTACATTCATGAATAGCTGTTTATAACTTGTATTATAAAAGCTAGCACGCTGTTAAAAGCTAAGTACAGTAATATGATTATTTTGTCCTCTTTCCTCTTCATCATCTGTCCCCTCTGCCTGTGATCGTTTTGTCCTCTTTTCTCTTGATCATTTTGTCCTCTCGTACCTCTCTACTCCGGTAGAACATGTTCCTTGTTTTAACAACACTTTATTCCAGAGCTATTAAGCACTTAGAATAATTTCATATGAAACTGTTTGGGGGACGACATTCAACCCTCTTAGTACCGGATGTATTTAAAATTTGTAGCAGAAATAATACACGCAATTCTCAACTAAGCTACACATATAGTGTATCTTATTGTCTGCGTTATCTCGCATGTGACGATTCAGGACCTTGTTATTTTTACGGGTAAGAGGGCTGGCCTCACACCAACCACTTTCAGTTGAAGTGGGGGTTTCCCAGCTCCCGGGGGGGCTGGTTCTCTTTTCTTGTGAAGACTCAGTAAATCTTGAGATCGAACCCTTGCTCACGGCATGGAAAGCAAGCATTCTACCAACTGAGCTATCGACCGGACTACGAACTTGGTCGTAATCGCTACAAAGCGCCAATTCTCAAGCCAGACCCTGTTGCTGTAAGGCTGGATGGACCTTTGGTGACCGGTCATTGGTAAAGGTTTATGAATTTTTCAACCCAGCGAAGAGCATCTTATAAAAAATTGCTACAAAGCGACAATGGATGGACCTTTGCTGATCGGTCTTTGGTAAAGGTTTATGAATTTTTCGACCCTGTGAAGAGTATACTTGAAAATATTAATGACATTTATTTTAGTTCTCTGCCGGGGTTCCAACCCACAACTTCCATTTACCACAAAGTCCACAAGTCCAAAGTGCTACCACTGTTAGTACTACGGATTTGATTTTAAGGGCCGGTCTTATAAACATTCGTTAGTTGAATGTCGTACCAAATTTACCGAAATATAATACAAACGTCACATTTTTCGTCTTATAAGAATCCGTTTGTTTTATTTCCGTAAAAGTTACCGACAGATCTAACCGACATCCGACCCATCGATTAATGGCAGATACCTGCCGGTTAGTTAAGGTTTGAGGTTAGGTCAGCTGTCAAAGAATTGTTTCTTTGCGGTGAGATTTGCGTGTCATTGGACTACTACGCTCTATCCTGTTGAAGATAATTTCATCCGAAAGTGATAGATAATGCATTAAAATTGCGTTGTCTTAGTCGTTTTCGTATTTGTCAAAAGCAACTTTAGGTTATGTTTCGTCTTTGACAGCAAACGGATGACGTATGTTCATGAATGCACGTAAAAAATCATCGAATATACGAGTGCATTATTGAGAACTAACGGACGGTTAAAAAAGCTTTATAGGACGACCATCGGTAAGATCAGTCCGTAAACGTCCATCCGTTAGTAACTTGCCGAGATACTTACGGATATTTGGTCTCTCGTTTATAAGACCGGCCCTAAGTGGTGTTATTCAATCAAAAACAACGATTACAAAATAAATAGTTTATTTAAATTTAGTCGCTGGGATGGTCAGATGATAAGGCGTCGATGTTCGAATTTGCGTTATTGATACTAACGCTGGTTTGAGCCCCGCCTGTGCAATGTCCAATCGACAATAACTTCGAGCCTAGTTCAACAGATGTCATTGGATAGTTTTTAATGAATAATTCATTAAAAATATATTTTAATAAATTACAAATTGAAAATGTTAAAACTTCTTTCTTGCCAGGCGAAATAGGTTGTAAAAACATATTTTTTTGTTACTTTGCTTTCATTCCCTTCTCGTGTCAAGTCAGGGGACGAGAGGGTTAAGACTTGCTAGGATGTTTTAATATAATATGATTAACTTGGGAAGTCGGTTCGTTTTATGCCGTAATAATGCAAGGGAAAACGAGCAACTTTTTTACGACAAAGACTTGGTGGAAAAAATATTCGCAACAACGTGACTGGGAATATCATGAGGGATTTGAAACTGTTTTCTTTTTTTTTTAATTCAATTATTAAAATGAATAAGAATTTTAGGCTTACACGGCCGGCTGATGATGCTGGAGTAATGTTTTCCGGGATCTGTTGCCGTGATCTGTGGGAGCTGGACGTTTCGCCCATTTCTACGATGGGCTTCTTTAGCGTGAAGTATGATGATGATGATGATGATCTTGATGAGAACTGTGATGTAAGTGTGATATAACTCCCCTAAATCTAAATCTAAATCTAAGTTGCAAAGATATGTATCATTTGAGGTTCATATTAATGTATTCCCACAAGCAGACACACATAAGTTCGCGCTTACACATTCCGCATGTGGACCTACAATATAAAAATCCAACCTCAGATGAACATAAGCCGTGCAACTCTTGTCGACTTGCCCTGAAACAGGGGTAACATTGGCAAAGTGAACCATTTTTTACAGTATGGGTGGTCAGCCTCATACCAACCTAAGTCAAGTCATTAATAATAATAATATTAGGATGATTTATTTGGTGAGCGCTGTTTTTTTGGGAATCACAACTCAAGAGCCCTCTGCGAGCTTGGACGTCGCTGTAAAAAGCGCATATTCTCAAGCAAGACCCAGTTGTTGTAAGGCTGGATGGACTTTTAGTGACCGGTTTTTGGTAAAAGTATGCATATGAATTTTTGACCCAGCAAAGAGCGTATTTGAAAACAAAATTAGCATATTTTTGTGCTCCGTCGGGATTCGAACCCACAACCTTCCATTGTTTTAGTTCTTTAACCCCTGGACTGCCAGTGATTTTCTGGCATAGCAGTATTTCATGCGATTTTTTATCTTATTGCTGTGTAACAACTAAAGAAAAATGAAAAAAATCGCATTTAGTACCTACTATGAGCGTAGATCCACGTTCGGGCGTTCGAGGGGTTAAATGTACTGTAAATCAAATTTGAATTTTTACAGTGTTAATACATAAACCATCCAAAATATAAAGATTCTATTGTTATTTCAAATATTCTTAGCCTATTGTTATGCCTCTTATATTTATTAGAAAACAATGATGTTTTGTTTGTTTAACTTTAAATTAAGGGTGTCTTTATATTTTCTCTCACGCAATTTCCCTTCATATGATTCCACTTAGTGGAATGAGATTCACCCCATTAATAAGTAATTAAAGTAGACCATATACTTCTAGAACAATATCGTGCACTACATGTATACTATAGAGTCTATATAGACCAGATATCGTGCACTGTGTGAAGCTCTCGCTGGGTATGATTAGAAATTAATGAGACGAACCAACTCATTCAATAGGCGAGCAATTAGAGGGATTTCCTTATAAGAGAGTGCCAGCGCTACTGCGGATACGGAACGTTGAAAAATAAAAATAAACACATAAAAACTAAAACACTCTCTAGGAGTGCCGTCGTAAATTCTATACATTTTCAATAAACGCAATCTAAGTGAGTTTGCGTAACGTTGTTTACTAGGGGCGTAGACCTCAAGAATCTACCAAGACTGCGCGTTGCTGAATATAGGAAATGCCAACGGTATTAGAAAAGCAAGATGATTGGAATGAAGGCAGCACATGAATTGGAACACACTAATTTCTGACGTTATGTATCTGGGTTGCTAGGGAAAATAAACATAGATGTTTAGTTATTGGTTAATATTTGAACTGAAGTGGTTGGATAGAGCTGGCCTCCTTACCTGAAAAAATAAATGGCTAAAAATACGCCACTTGCGACCACTTTGGAACAACGCCTGTATTGCACCCTCCGCGTGAATGCGCTGGAATAAAAGTTTATTGTGTTCCTTGACGAAAAACTTGATTAACTTAATCTAATGCCACCCCGGTTTCGGGGTGGCATTTTTGACAGGTTAAAAATATATATAACGAAACAAAAACGACAGATTTAGGGTAAATACTTGTTAAAATTTAAAAAAAAATTGTCAAGTGTCAAAACTGTATGTAACGTGCAGTTAACGTTTTCTAATATCATTAAGATATGCATTAAACGGTGGGAATTCTTGGATTCCTGAGCGGGCTTGCTTTCTGGAAGCTTCTCTTTAGAGGGGAGAGGATATGGAAATGAGAATACAATGGGACATAACAGAAATAATAACTCCAAACGCACAGCGGTGAATTGGACTAGTTTGTCTTCGGTTAAAAACGCCACCCTTCGTGCAATTTCGTGCGTGGGTGCGTTCTGGATTAAAACAAAGCTCCTCTCAAGTTTATGATGATTTTAAAGCAATGCAAAAATGCTTTAAAAGGGGGAAAGTGCAAGTACATTGTATTATGTATTGCGGCGTTTAAGGCTTAATTAAAAAAATTAATAAATTCTTTGAATAGTTTCACCTAAAGTGAAGGTTGGTATATGCGGTTCCCATCGGCTTCCCTTTTAAAATGATGTAACAAAGTAGTTAAACAATATACCGATATACTTTGTATATATATATATATATATATAACAATATACCATATATAACAATATACCATGTATATAACAATATACTTTGTGCCTATAAATAATATAGGCACAAAGTAAAGAAATACATTTAAAACCTAAGAAACAATACGTATTTTTCCCCTATTAAAACCATGCAGTCTACTTTATTAACATTTCTACCTCATTTTAAACGGGAAACCGATGGAAATCGGCTTGTATGGCACCCTTCGCTACTGTGAGGAAGGTATAATGTTCTTTTGTCTGATTTGTACGAGTCTGCTTGTAAGAATGTTCATGCAATATTAACTTCAAATGTATTTTCCTATACCTTATGCACGCGCCTCATAATTGCCAATCTTTGATAAAAGTGGCATGTGAAAAAAAAGTTTTCAAAAAATTTTAATGCTAATGAATTTCAATTAAAAAAAAAATGGACCTCGACGAGCGTTTATAATTTCATTAAAATTATTCATTACCTGGCTGAAACGATGTGCAAGAATATGCAGGGACGGTCTTAAAGAGGTGCTTTTTATATCGTCTGAAAGGTGTCCCTAGAAGACGTGTAAAAATTCCGAGATCAGTAGAGCATTAAATTAATTAACTCATTTAAATTTCTTAGTTTTTTTTGTACGAAATTTAATGCAATTTCAATAATGAATTACGAGTATGTTTTTTTTTTGTTAAAAAGTGTTTTCGGTCTTTGATTCACAAAATAAATTTGGCTTACGGATCCTGAGATGAGGACGTCCAGCGACCTCTTCACCATTAAGAGGTCTTTCATCTGAGGCAGGAGCGTGCATTCCATACAGGCACATGGTATCCATAAGGTGGGTAACTGTAACTCTGTCGCCATTCCGCTAGGGGTAGCCAGAGCCTCTGCAAAGTTGCCTCCATTTCTTCCTATCCTACATACCTCTTTCAATCCATTCATATCCATCACCTTTTTCATGCATTTTCTTCTTTTACGCTCTGTTCTGTTCTGTTCACTCCATACTTTTCTCGGTCGTCCCTTACCTCTTTTTCCTTTCACACTACCTCTGTACATATACTTTGTCAGTCTATCATCATTCATTCTTTCCACATGCCCAAACCATCTCATATTCTTTTGTACCTTAACTTTCACATCCTCTTTTAAATTACATTCTTTCTTTACCCATTCATTCCTAACTCTATCCTTCAGAGTTTTACCTGTCATGCTTCTTAAATGCTTCATTTCCATTGTACATCATACTCAAACTATAAGGTGGGAAATTTTGATAATATATGCGTTTAACCTTGAAGCTAAGATTTATAAATAAAAAAAGTGGTTCAATTTGAATGATTGATAGCAATTAAATTAATGTCGTATGTGTTTTTTTTCAAGAAAATGGGCAAAATATTTACTGTGAAATGTATTTTCCTCTACGCTATGCACGCGCCTGTCTGTTGGCATCTCATTGGTGACAGGATAGACAGCACAGTGACAAAACAACACATGAAATAACGTCACATAGCTTTACCTCACATGACAGAACTCACATGATAAAACATCACGTGACATTATATCACAATGACAGTATAACGGATGAGAAAACATCACGTGACATTATATCACAATGACAGAATAACGGATGAGAAAACATCACGTGACATTATGTCACAATGACAGTATAACGGATGAGAAAACATCACGTGACATTATACCACAATGACAGTATAACGGATGAGAAAACATCACGTGACATTATATCACAATGACAGTATAACGGATTAGAAAACATCACAATTACAAAACCACACAATCTTGGACCGGTCCATAGTCCATTTGCAACACTCGTAAATGGAAGGTTGTGGATTCGGATCCCAGCGGAGCACAAAAAATATACCATTTATATTTCCAAATGTGCTCTTCGCTGGGTTGAAAAATTCATAAACCTTTACCAAAGACCGGTCACTGAAAGGTCCATCCAAACTTACAACAACTGGGTCTTGCTTAAGAATTGGTGCTTTCTACAGTGACGATCAAGCTCGCAGATGGCTCTTGAGGTGTGATACACACAAAAACAGCGCTCACCAAATAAATCATCCTAATATTATTATTATTGGCACAGAGAATATGTAACAATGACAAAACATCACATGAAAAAGAAAACAAAAACGTGAGTCATTCTGAAGCATACAGGGAAAAAACTTATCAAAAAAATAAGGATTATGTTTATTCCTTGACTTATAGGTTGGTATGAGGTTGACCACCCATACGGTAAAAAATGGTTCACTTTGCCAATGTCACCCCTGTTTCAGGGAATGTCGGCAAGAGTTGCAGGGCTTATATTCATTTGAGGTTTGGATTTTATTTGTAAGTACACAATCAGCATTTGTAAGCGCGAACTACACGTGTTTGTTTGTGGGCATACATCTGAGAGCTTTGAATGAATATATCCTCGCAACTTAGATTATAGATAGATTATAGATGTGAATGTTTGTTGTTCCATGATGGAAAACTGATTTTCTTTGTTACAATCTATCAGATTATTTATACTGCAGTAGTTGATTCACACAAGAATGAGTTATAAGTTTTTCTTTGTCAAAGAATGTGAGCTGAAAAAAATTTTTTCACAAATGCAACTCATCACTATTATTGTAACTAAACACTTTTCTTTGTTCTGGAAAAACGAAATTTCAAAATTTAAAAATAAAAATATTTTTCTACCGCGTTCTATGAAGTTTTTCTATTAAATACACAAACTACGAAGTCATGACCTTATTCTATTATTCACAAACAAAAGTTCATGGCTCATCCATCGATTTAAATTAATTTTTGATACAAAAAACACTTAAATCCGTGGACCATCTATGTGAATTTGTCAATAATACTGCTAGAGTACTAGACCCGTTTGTAGTCTAGTTAATAAAGATTTGCTTTCGACAAAGAAAGGACGTGGGTTCTATTCCCGGTGGAGAACGAAAAAAAATATTGTTTTTTTCTGGGCAAAAAAAAACATATTCCTTAGCAAATTACGTTCACCAAGCGTCCATTTCTCTTTTCAAGAACTGGATCTTGTTTGTGTGATTTGCGCTTTGTATGGCAATAACTAAGCTCGCTAGGGGCTTTTGAGGTGTGATTCACACCTTATACATGTTTGCTTGTGGGAATGCGTTTAATATTAATCTTAAATGATATATCTTTAAGTTATTAAAACACTGCTTTTATTTTCACTCTTTATTTTTTAATTATTTGGACACAAACGTTATCGACTACACAGTAATCATAAACAGGTAACGATACCTGTACCTACACAGTAATCATCAGACTACACAGTAATCATCATCAGGTAACGATACCTGTACCTACACAGTAATCATCAGACTACACAGTAATCATCATCAGGTAACGATACCTGTACCTACACAGTAATCATCAGACTACACAGTAACCATCATCAGGTAACGATACCTGTACCTACACAGTAATCATCAGACTACACAGTAATCATCATCAGGTAACGATACCTGTACCCACACAGTAATAATCAGACTACACAGTAACCATCATCAGGTAACGATACCTGTACCTACACAGTAATCATCAGACTACACAGTAACCATCATCAGGTAACGATACCTGTACCTACACAGTAATCATCAGACTACACAGTAATCATCATCAGGTAACGATACCTGTACCCACACAGTAATAATCAGACTACACAGTAACCATCATCAGGTAACGATACCTGTACCTACACAGTAATCATCAGACTACACAGTAATCATCATCAGGTAATGATACCTGTACGTGATGATGATTACTTTGTAGTCGAAAACGCTTGTGTCCAAATAATAAAAAAACAAAGAATAAAAATAAAAACAGTGTTTTAAAAACTTAAAGATAAGATGAATTTTCACAGTGTTAATGCACCGACCATCCAAAATATTAAATGATATATATCTTTGCAGCTTAGATTTTTAAGATAGATCATCAAAGTGGCAATTTTTACAAATAATATTAATGTTCACATCTGAAACGGATTAAAGATCACAACATATTTTATCTCATCAGATAAAATCGTGGATAAAATAGTGAAATTTTAATATAAGGTAAATTGCTATCTTTTGTACTACATCAAAATATAATTGCGAACAGAGTACTTACAATCGGAACCAGACAAATAATTGATAACAAATTATGATAACATTCAATGCATAATTGTGATTTGAAAAAAATCAAAACAAAGAATGTGATAAATCATTTGATTTGATTAAAATATTTAATAAACGGATTGATTGATATCCCAATAATAGTTAACCATCAGCTGGTCAAAAATTGATTGATAATCAGTTATACTTAAACTGTATTTATTTAATTAATGACAGTTATTTTAATTGATTTTTTGTTTTTTTATAAAAAAACTAATTTCTGATTAAAATATTGTTTTATTTTCACACACGATATTGATTTATTTGAATGCAAGTAAGACGTAAGTACTGATTTTTGACAGAACGGATGAAAATGAAGAATGCACGTTTATGTTGAATGGTACGAAAGTTGAAATTGTGGATGAATTTAGATACTTGGGAAGTATGTTTGAGAAGAATGGAAAGATGACAAGAGAACTTGAGAATAGGGTGTGCAAGGTATGTATACGACTTTGATGTATGGAAGTAAAGCATGGACAGTGAACGATAGCGAAATGAGTAAAGTATGTACGGTGGAAATGAAGCATTTGAGAAGCATGACAGGAAAAACTCTGAGGGATAGAGTTAGGAATGAATGGGTAAAAAAAAAATGTAATTTGAAAGAGGATGTAAAAGTTAAGGTACAAAAGAATGTGATGAGATGGTTTGGGCATGTGAAAAGAATGAATGATGATAGACTGACAAAGTATGTATACAAAGAAAGTGTGAAAGGAAAAAGAGGGAAGGGACGACCGAGAAAAGTATGGAATGATCAGATTGAGGAGATTGTGAAAGAATGGGATATACAAAGTGAGCGTAAAAGAAGAAAATGCATGAAAAAGGTGATGGATATGAAGGAATTGAAAGAGGTATGTAAGGATAGGAAAAAATGGAGGCAACTCTGCAGAGGCTCTGGCCACCCCTAGCGGAATGGCGACAGAGTTACAGTTACAGTGAATTATAATTTACAAACTACTACTACAAACGTTTTCGACCTATATGGTCTTGGTCATCATCCTCAGGAAGAATAACAGATGAATGATTAATTGTCCTGATGCTGCCTTGTAGGCGAAGACGTTAGACAAAGTTAAAGAATATAAAAGTGAATTGAAACTGTGTTTTATTTCATTAATATTAAAGATTCACATTTTATGCACTTTCACAAACAGACAATAAAAATAGCGTTTGATCTCCAATGCTGGCGAACAAGGCACTTATTTTTTCGTTTTTGTTTTTGTTTTGTATAATAATTATTATTTTAAGGGTTTGTATATTGACATTTTTAAGATTCATATTATAAATCACAAAGTTTTCCTTCGCGAGTTAATTTATTTCCTCGAGCGTTTTTGGTGTTATCACACCATTATCAAAAAGTAGTGTTTTTCTTTTGATAATGGTGTGATAACACACCGTAAACGCTCGAGAAAATTAATCAACTTGTGAAGAAAAAACTTTTTGTTTTATTTCTACATTATTCATTGTTCTCCTACAATACAGGAGTGAACGAATGAACCATTTGTAATCGTTTTTTTTTTTATTTAAATGAACCCGAAAAAAAATCATAAAAAAAACTTTAAATTAAATTTGGAAGCTATGGTTTACATCGTTGAACAGTATAAAAGGATAAAACATATTATAATGTCCAGTTGATTGTTGTTTGCGATCGAAATTTTCAAAATGAAGGGTCTGTTTGTGTTTTTGGCTCTGGCCCTGGTGGCGACAGCTGTGAGTACACAACGTTTGAAAATCTGCCAAAAACATTTATTATTTTCACACCCTGAAATTTGTCTCATGTAATTTTTATTTTATTTTCTTTCAGAGCGCCCGTACCTTTGAGGATAAGGTAAAATCCATTTTATTTTTATTTTCACCGGTCCGTAGTCCAAGTGGTAACACTTCGGACTCGTAACTGGAAGGTTGTGGGTTCGAATCCCGGCGGAGCACAAAAAATATACCAATTATATTTTCAAATTTGCTCTTCGCTGGGTGGAAAAATGCATAAAAACCTTAACCAATGACCGGTCACCAAAGGTCCATCCAGCCTTACAGCAACTGGGTCTTGCTTGAGAATTGGCGCTTTGTAGCGACGACGATCAAGCTCGTAAAAAAGGTCGATAGCTCAATTGATAGAATGCTTGCATTCCATGCCGAGAGCAAGGGTTCGATCTCAAAGGTTTACTCAGCCTTCACAAGAAATGAGAACCAGCCCCCCCAGGAGCTGAGAAACCCCCACTACAACTGAAAGTGGTTGGTGTGAGGCCGGCCCCCTTACCTGTAAAAATAAATAGGTCCCGAAGCGCCTCATGCGACCCCTTCGGGGAAACGCAGGCAAGAAGTTACACTTTATATGTAGCTTAGTTGCGTTATAGTTGCGTTGCTGTCTTTTTTTTTTTAATTTTGGATTTTTTTCTAGTTAGAGCCCGTTCCCACTTGTCGGGTGTCGGATCCATATATTAATCGGAGGTTCCGGTGGCAGAACATTATGTATGAAGCATTCACACTTGTCGGAAACTGATTTTGTCCGAAATGTTCTGCCACTGAAACCTCCGATTAATATACGGATCCGACACCCGACAAGTGCGAGCGAGCTCTTTTGCCTCTTCAGTGGAGATTTGGGATCATCTTACAAAAAAAATACTTTAAAATCTGCTGCACAAATAAGGGTTTTTTGTTTCTGACAAACCAGTCGAAGGTTGTTTACCCAAAATATTCTCCTTCGACCTGGGGTAGAAGTCTCGACGACCGTCGATAGATCTTATTGTACTTATTTTAAGATAGGACGAAAGAAAACACGGCGGCGTAACAACAGCTGATTTTTTTTTATATTGAACTGTTCAAGCACCGCCATGTTTTATTTCGTCCTATCTTCAACAAGGAACGGTAAGATCTATCAATAGCCGTCGAGGATCCCTTTGTTTTTCAATTCCTTCGCGAATGACTTAGAACCAATTATATTTCTTATTTCTCATTAATCTTGCTCGTGACTACGAGACATGACTAAGCTACACATATAGTGTAACTTCTTGCCGCGTTTTCTCCGAAGGGACCGCATGAACCTATTTATTTTTACAGGTAAGGGAGCCAGCCCTACGCCAACCACTTCAGTTGTGGGGGCTGTATTCTTATTATGTCCCGACTTGAATTGGAATTTTTAATTTTAATGTATTTTTTTTTATTTAGACCTCAAAGAGCGTCATTGGAGATGCTTTGGCCCTCGTAAGATGCGTGGAGGCTGTACTTCAGTCAACCAAGGTAATTTTTTAAATTTTTATTCAACAATCGTAATTCTTTAAAGTAATCACAAAATAAAATATGTACATTTTTATGTCCATTTTTTGCGGTTTGATCCTGGCAAAAATAACCATTTTCACCGCAACGTAGCAGTTTAAGTTACTGTTACCTGCCGCCGTTCCACTAGGGGGGGCCGGTACCTCCACGGATGCGTCTCCACTTTTTTCTGTCCTTGCATACCTCTTTCATCACTTTCTTCATACATACCTACTATTTTTTTATTCTCGCTACGCAGGTTCCATTTTTCGCAATCTCTCCTATTTGATCTACTCTTTATTTTCTCGGTCTTACCCTTCCACGCTTTTTTCTAACATTTTCTCTCTACATTTTCTTCGTCAGTCGTCATAATAATCATCCATTTTTTCACGATGACCGAACCATCTCATTGTACTTTTTTGTATTTCCATTCTTAAATTCTCTTTTGTAGTCCTGCTGTTAAAGATTGCATTGAAATATTGAAATACTTACCATTTCTAAACTTATCATCACCTTAGTAATTGTTTGTCTTTTTAGAGGTTATTTCACATGAGCAATGTTGCATGTGTACTGCAGGCGCGTGCATAGGGTATAGGCTAATACATTTAAAAAAAAAAATCTCCCTTTCCTTTAATAAACTCATTTGAAATTGACTGTGCTTACAATTGAAGTTCTAACAATGTCTCGAACCGAACTTAAAATTTGAATTTTAAATCTAAATATCGAGCTTAAATGTTTTTTTGCCATTTATTGCCTATCTATTAGGCGCATGTGCCTGTATGAGATGCACGCCCCTGGTGTACTGGACCTATGTGTGTTATGAAAATTGTACTCCGTCGTTGTTTCTTCAAAAAAAAAATATTATGCGCTGCTTTCCGTGATCTTTTTCCGTGGTCTGTGGGACTTAGATCTTCCGGACGTTCCGCCATGTCTACGATGGGCTTCTTCAGAGTGAAAGTAAAAAAAAAAAACCATCGTACACACGGGCGAACCTTCTGGAAGCTCCAGCTCCCAAAGATCTCAGAAATCATCTCTCCAGCATCATCAGCCGGCAATACAAGCCTAAAACTCTTGTTCAAAAATTAATATCATTTTGCCTGTAGGACAACATTGAAAATGTGAAAGGGTTCATCAGTGGCATTGACGCCATAGTTGAAAACAACAAGGAGAAGCTGAGGGAGTGCAATGCCATCGGAGGAGACAACCCATCCATCATCGACCAGCTGGAGACTGCCCAGTGCACCATCGACCTGGCCGGCACCTTCCGTGATGAACTCAAGGCAGCCATCGATGGCGTAAGGCATCCTCAGTTTCACCATTTTTTTTTATTTTTTTTTAAGAAATCCTGCGTGGGAGACTCCCTAGATTCTAGAGACTCTAGGGGTCTATGACACTTGATGTAGTGCCGCAGAGGTGTACGAGCTTGGTCGTCGCTACAAAGCGCCAATACTCAAGCAAGACCCAGTTGCTGTTAGGTTGAATGGACCTTTTGATGACTGGTCTTTGGTAAAGGTTTAAGAATTTTTCAACCCAGCGAAGAGCAAATTTGAAAATATAAATGGCATATTTTTTGTGCTCCGCCAGGATTCGAACCCACAACCTTCCCATTCAGAGTCCGCAGTGTTGCCACTGAGCTACGGACCGGTCAAGTGTACCTACTTAGTGTAATTAATTGAACCACCTGACGATGCAAACGGATGTTTGCAAAACCGGTTGTGGTATAAAAATATACTCACGTAATCGAAAACAAAGCTGTTTTTTCTTTATCTTTAATGATGAACGATTACAAAGTGAATGCCTCTACAATCAATAAAATTATAATTTTGTGTTCTGCCGGGATTCGAACCCACGATCTTACATTAACGAGCTAGAGTGTTAACCACTAGACTACGGACCGGTAGGACGGAACGGTACCTATATACTGTTTTTTTGATCAATAGAAAAGAAGAATGTTAATTAAGCATCATAGCTGTTAGGCATGGCAAATCACTGATGTCCTAGGTGCTAGGATATCAGACATATCATATTTTTTAAGACGTATTTAAGTGTTTTTTTTTGGGATACAGAAACAAACTGCGTTTACGACTTAATAGTTTCTTTCTTAGTGCCTCATTCAAATCAACTTTTTAAAAATTTTAATCTTTTTTCTTTTGTTTTCAGCTCGTCAACAGCCTGAACTCTTTGGTGACCACTGGAAGCCAATTGGGAGCCTGCTTCTAAATTTCTCACTTCTCTACGAATAATGAAGCCAACAATCAAAACAGCTTTTGAAAAACAATAACAGATTGTAAATTTACCTTTGACAAAACCTATGTGATTGTATCCATATATTTTAACTATTTTAAAAAACAAAACAATAAACAGAATCCACTACATATCATTTGTTTTATTTTCTTACAGTATATTTTTGAGTGTATTATTGTATGAACATCAAAGGTTAACGTCGATTGTATTCCTTGAATTATAGGTTGGTATGAGGCTGACCACCCATACTGTAAAAAATGGTTCACTTTGCCAATGTCCCCCCTGTTTCAGGGAAGGTCGGCAAGAGTTGCAGGGCTTAGGTTCATTTGAGATTGGGCTTTTTATACTGTAGGTCCACATGCGGCATGTGTGAGCGCGAAATTATACGTGTCTGCTTGTGGAAATGCATTTTATATTAATCTCAAATGATACATATCTTTGCAGCTTAGATTTAAATTTAGTACAACAAAGAGCTCGGTAACATCTGCAGAGATACCGATGTGATGTGTATACTTAGTACGAGTTGCAAAACTTGAGTAAAGCACAGTTTACGGAAAGTATTAAAGAGTGATTTTCCCAAAAAACTGCCGTTTTTGTTTCTTACACTTTATGGTCTTAAAAACAAACAAACAAAGTTTAAACAAACAAAAACGGCAGATTTTGGGGAAACCCACTCTTTCATACTATCCGTAAACTAAACTTTACTCAAGTTTTGCAACCTGTACTCAGGGTACTGTTTCCTCAAAATACGGAGACTTCAGTGGGCGAGTTACATGACTATCATGGACGACAAGAAAGGCCAAAAATGGAATGTATGAACTGTGTCTACGCAGATGCAGCCAAGCAAGACATACGTAGCTGGAGAGCAAAGGTGATGGACAGGCGAGAGTGAAGGAGAATCCTGGATTAAGTCAAGGCCCCCCCTAGGTTTCTCAAGAACTCATTGTGATGATGAATATACATATTTAATATACATCTAGTTGATGGCTCAGTTGATCCTCAATCCTTGCATTCAAAGCTAAAGGTCTGAGGTTTGATCCCCAGTAATTAAAATTTTTTTTTTGGAAAGGGTTTTTATGGCGCCTTTTCATAGCTCTTGAACATTTAAAAGGTGTTTTCTCATTGAACTTCTTTGCCTTCTCCATACTGTAAAACCTTGGTTCATTTCAGTCAATGTCACTCCGGTTTAAGGAAAAGGCGACAAGGTTTTGCAAGTTATATTTTCATGTGAGTATTCGACTTTCATATGTCTGCTTGTAGACGTGCATTACTAACAATCCTTAGAGCCTTCGAAGGACCTCCGTTCAGCACAATGCAGACTGCGGCATACTGGCGTTAGTCGACAAATCAGCCAACGAAAATCAAATATGAATAAATCTTTCCAACTAAGTTTATAAATATTATCGATTGTAGAGGCATTAATTTTGTAATCGTTCATCATTGAGGATAGCTGTTTTTCTTTTATCCTTATAAATATTATATTGTAGAACAAAAAACTTCAATTTTTTTGGTAGATTTCCTACAATCAATCATAGCTCTAACGACCAACGTCAAATAAACTTAAACTCTTCAGAACAAAGCGTTCTTGGACTGTCTCATTCTAAATGAAAGCTTACTTTGGCAGTTTAATAGATGGTCGATCTCATAAAAACAGAGTCGATCTATCGTCTGCAATACCTCAAGTATTAAACCTTACATTGTAACCCAAGCACAGCGTTAACCGAATAATTATGAAAACTAAGACAGCACACGTATCGAGTGCTTCAATTTCGATATATTTTAAAACGCTATGGTAGAGTTTGAGTCTTGTGTTTTATACTGTGGAGTAATGCCAGAGCTCTCCGTAGCCTGCGGGCCATGTGGCTAAGTGAACAAATGGCACATAATTAATTTACGGCTATCCGAGCGTTTTTTCGCTCTTGTTTTTCCATTGAATAAAATTAATGCGATTAATTCAACAGTGTGTGCGCAAAAAAAGGGTTAAAAAACGTTTGTTTGATGAATAAAGTTTGTGTTATGCCCCATTAACATTCAGTTCCTAGTGGCAGGGCAGCCAGCAGGGCAGTGGGCAGGGAAGCCAGCAGGACAGTGGGATGATGATGAGTTGATGATTTCTTTATAGCACCGTTTCGTGATGTATTCACTCCAAGGGCTCTTGTGCAAATGATGCCAGAAATTTGCTTGTCTTCAGTGTATTCCGGAATTTTTCACGTTCCTCTAGCACTCTCACATGATGTGGTAGGCAGTCCCAGGCTAGAGGATCAGCAACTACAAATGCACGCGCCCTCTTCTTATCGGTTCTTCAATCTTTGATTTGGCTCCAGTTTCAGCCGAGCGCAGTGTTAGGCTTTTTTTGCATGGGCAGGGCAGTCAGCAAGGCAGTGGGCAGGGCAGTCATCAGGGCAGTGAGCAGGGCAGTGGGCAGGGCATTGGTTTAAACACGCGTACTTCCACGCTCACTCGCGTTACGGGCAGCCTGCTCTTAGGGAACGTAGGTATGTAACCAAAGGTCGGGGGTCTTTGGGCGCGAGTCAAAGGAACGATTCGAGAGCCCGATTGGCTACAATTGGTTTCAACACGTACTTGCGTATGTTAAATCACGCCTCCTTCGCCACTCGCCTTAACGCAATGATACGCGTTCACACACATGCCCTGTCAACTTCCCTTCTCACTTCCGCTAGAAACTGAATGTAAATATATTTTCTTATACATTATCGGTGTCAATGGCACAAATACCTGGAGTGAATTTTGGCATTGAGTGTAAAATTTTCTCAATGACATATGGAGCACAATTCCACCACAATATGTTCATAGACAGAATGTCCAACGCCACAATACTCACAGACAAAATATTCACCCGACAAAATGTCCACGCGACAAAACGTCCACACGAAAAAATTTCCACCCGATAAAATGTTCACGCTGTTCAAATGTCACAACAAAATGACCATGCGCCAAAAACTAATCCACTTTGCTAATGTGACCCCTGTTTCAGGGAAGATCGGCAAGATCTGTAAGGCTTATGTTCATTTTAGATGGGGTTTTTATGTTGTAAGTCTGCATGAACTTAAACGTGGCTGCTTATGGGAATGCATGTAATATGAATCTTAAATTTAATATGTCTTTGCATCTTAGATTTAGATAGATTATAAAGAGTTAGCCTCATACCAACCTATTAGTTAAGGAACCGAAACGGGAAACCATTGGTGGGGGATCGAACTCTAGAACGCAAGCGTTCTACCATCTGCGCTATCGATCTGACATTTTTTTAAGCGATACATAAAAAGTAAAACAGACGCGTAGTATTTTTAATTTTTTATCTTATAAATATTTAATCTGGTCTCGAAATCATAATTTATATAAATTAATTTGATTACATAATTAAACAATACTCTGATTTAATTACAGATTATTATTTTTAATCAATCAAGTGGCTCAATTACATCTCCATTGTGAGAATCACGTGTGCAATTGATAAAAAATTCTAAATAATTGATTCGGGTATATAAATGATAAAATTCCATAAAAACCGATTACTGGTTTGTTCAGTGCATTTGAAAATGAAGGGATTTTTTGTTTTTTTGACTGTCGTTCTGGTTGCCGTTTCTGCGGTTTGTACTTTTCCTTTTTTCTGTAATAATAATTTAAAAATATTAAAATGATTTATTTGGTTAGCGCTGTTTTCGTGTGAATCACAGGTAATATACCCATACTGTAAAAAATGGTTCACTTTGCCAATGTCACCCCTGCTTCGGGGAAGGTCGGCAAGAGTTGCAGGGCTTATGTTTATTTGAGATTGGGGTTTTAATATTGTAGGTCCACATGCGGCATGTGTAAGTGCAAAATTATGCATGTCTGCTTGTGGGAATGCAATTTATATGAATCTCAAATAATACATATCTTTGCAGCTTAGATTTAGATTTAGACAGGTCAAGAGACCTCTGCGAGCTTGGTCGTTGCTGTAGAAAGAGCTAACTCTCAAGCGAAATCCAGTTGCTTTCAGGTTGGAAAGACCGGTCTTTAGTATCTAAAGGTTAATTATTTTTCATATATTATTCTCTTGGCTGAAGAGCATATTTGAAAGATTAAATATTATTTTATGCTCCGCCGGAATTCAAACCCACTACCTTTCAATCACGAGTCTGAAGCGTTTACCACTAGACTATACACCGATTTATTAAATTATTATAATTTCCGTTTTTAGTACCTACGTTACGCTACTAAGCTACACATATAGTGTTACTTCTTGACGCGCTTTTTTCCGATGTGGTTTCCTCGCATGTGGTGATTGGAACTAGTTTATTTTTACAGGTAAGGGTGCGGCCTTTTGCCAACCACTTCAGTTGAAATGGGGGTTTCCTAGCTCCCGAGGGGACTGTTACTCGTTTCTTGTAAAGGCTGAGTAATTCCTGCCGCTATTTTAGATATTATTCAACTTCCTATTTTATCAAGAATTCGATACATTACTCCATAGATGATCTTAGTGATTTTGCTTTTGAAAAATACCCTGTAGATGTGTATTTCAGTTCTAAATTTAAGGCTTGGTCTTTCTCTACCACTTCATCCAGCCATCCACACAAGTTTTTCATTTGAATATAATTTTTATAAACTCTTTTATTCTTTGTTCACAGGTCAGAGTTCCAACCAAGGTAAATTGCTTTATTTTTAACAAATATCTTAATCAAAAAGACATCACATCAATCCATACATAAAATTTAGCATCTGCAATAGAATGATGATGATGATTATGATTTAATATAGCGCCGTTTCGTGAAGATTGTCACTCCAAGGGCGCTTGCTGTGCTATCGCGGCGAAGTAGTGTGTCTTGAGGGATGTCTTGAGGTTTCCCTGGATTTCAATGCTCGAACGGTGGCAGCTGGTTCCACGAAGAGGGACCCGCAACAGCAAATGCACGATTGCCGAACACAGTTGTTAATCTCCTGGTTGGCTCGTTCAGCAACGTTTTGGAGCCCCTCTCTGCCGAGCGCAGCGTCAGTCCTCTCTCCTGTATATCCTTTGGTTACACTAGTTCTTGCAAGTACTCCGGCGCCATTCCCTGCAGAGCGTTGAACACCATGAGGTTCAGTTTAAAGTGAATTCTCTGAGGAATTTTCAGCCAGTGGAGTCCTTGCAGAAGTGGCGTGATGTGGCAGTACCTGTTCTGCCCGAATATCAGTCATGCACCGGCATGCAGTGCCTGCAGACTGCAGTCTCTAAGCTGACATAGTGGTTATGCAGCATAGATGGCATTGCAGTAGTCCACCTTCGACACAACAAAGGCATTGACAAGACCTCAAAGGTCATCTCAATAAACAGACTGAAAGCTTTTAAGATGTGGCTCTATTGCCAAATGCTCAGGGTGAAAGGCAAATGCAAATACTCGTATAAGGGAGTGAACCGGCATTCTAAGTGTAGAGGAACTGTTCCGATTGGTGAATGATAGGGACTTAAAGATGACCTAACAAATGTGCTTTTGCCGGAGAGTTGCATTTTGAAAATGTCACCGTGGTCTGTGGGAGCTGGAGCTTCCGAACGTATCACCCGTGTCTGCGACGGGCTTCTTCAGCGTGAAATTGAAGTGAAAAAGGTGATTAAAAAAAAAAAATTAGGCTGATTTATTTGGTAAGCGCTGTTTTTGTATGTATCACACCTCAAGAGCCCTCTGCAAGCTTGGTCGTCGCTGTAAAAAGCGCCAATTCTCAAGCATGACCCAGTTGTTGTAAGGCTGGATGGACCTTTTGATGACCGGTCTTTGGTAAAGGACGAAGAGCAAGTTTGAAAATATAAATAGTATATTTTTTGTGCTCCGCCGGGATTTGAACCCACAGCCTTCCATTTGCGAGTCCGAAGTGTTACCACTAGACTACGGACCGGTGATGTTGATGAAATTGGAAAATTTAATGAAGTTGTTTATGATGTTGATGAAACGAAGCTCCAGCTCCCACAGACCACGCAACAGATCCCGAAAAGCAACTTTCCAGCATCATCATCCGCTTTTGTAGGTCTAAAACTCTTATTTATTTTATTGATTGTAGAGGCATTAACTTTGTAATCGTTCATCATTAATGATAAAGGAAAAACAGTTTTGTTTTCGATTACGTGAGTATATTCCCAAGGAAGCTAAATGATCCAGATGACACAAGCCACATGGCCATCCTGCACCCCCCCCCCCCCCTCCCTCCCTCATACCCTCACACAATGACACCCTCTAAGATTGATTCCGTTTCCACACCATTTAGTATTAATTTATCCACCTGATGATGCGAACGGATGTTTGCGAAACCGGTTGTGGTTTATAAAAATATACTCACGTAATCGAAAACAAAACTGTTTTTCCTTTATCATCTCTTATTTATGTTTGTTTTTAGGACTTCAAGCCTTTTGGACCCATTGAGGATGCCCTAGCCCTTACTGAATGCATCAAAAGCGCTGTTGAAGCCTTGCAGGTAATCTGAATGATTTCTTAATTTTCTTAGTCTTTCTCTTTATGTTAACAATAGACCAGTTTAGTATGTTTCTTCAGAGAGCTGTTTTCCTGTGATGTGAATTCTCAGCTGCCTCTCCACCTTTTAAGACGTCTTCTACGAGGACTAGTCTAGGTCTAGTTATGTAGTGTGAAATATAGAAGTCTGGTATTTTTTACAAATCATACTTTTAGGACGAGTTATGAAAGACTCGCACACATCGTAGCTAATGAGATGTCAATGGGTCAAAGCCCAAGTTACAAGACCTAAAAAAAAACCCAACTAAGCTACACATATACTTGCTCTCGGCATGGAATGCAATGCATTTTACCAATTGAGCTATCGATCTTTTTACGAGCTTGGTCGTCGTCGCTACAAAGCGCCAATTCTCAAGCAAGACCCAGCTGCTGTAAGGCTGGATGGACCTTTGGCGACCGGTCATTGGGGAAGATTTATGATTTTTTTAACCCAGCGAAGAGCAAATTTGAAAATATAGATAGTATATTTTTTGTGCTCTACCGGGATTCGAACCCACAATCTTCCATTCAGAGTCAGAAGTGTTACCACTGAAGTACGGACCGGTCCATCACCTCTTCATATATATACAAGGATAATTTACTTGGAAGTACACAAAATCTTTAGTGCCCCGTTAAAGGTTCTAAGACTTTTTTTCCTGTCCTTGCATTAGATGTTAGTCTGTTCCACTCTTTTGGGCCCGCAAACGGAAAGCACGCTCCCCGAAATTAGTGCGTGTCTGATGGTATGGCTTGACTAAGTCAATCACCCCATACCCCGCAGATCTGAACGTCTGGTGCCTCAAATCCATCTCAACGAGTGAAGGCATGTCAGTCAAATTTGACAGCAGTCGCCTTATTTACAGCTTTGTAAACCATCAGAGAAAGTTATACCTTCAAAATGGAAAGGTATCATGACGTCCATAGCTCAGGATCCAATTTTTTGGGTATTCCAGATTCTCAGCTCAAAATCGAGAAAAGAAGTAGGTAATCATTTTTGTTAAGTTCTTCTTAGATTTTGGAAGTGAGTTGCTAGTACAAAAACCATTTTGCTTTTACAACTCGTTTGATCAATTGACCTGAAGTTTTTAATGAAATTTTTCAACAGACCAGCGTTGACAACGTGGTAGCTGCCATCAATGGTCTCCAGAACGTCGTCGACTCTGCCAACGACCAGATTGCCACCTGCATGGCTATCGGAGGAGACAATCCATCTCTTTCACAGCAGATCCAGATCGCCTCTTGCCTGGTCACGGCTAGTGGTAACATCAGGGACGAGTATGACGCTGCTCTCAACAATGTAAGTCTAGAAAAATCTTTCTTCCTTTCTTCTTTCCTCAGCATTTCTCATTCCTCTCCTTGCCGTAGGCCTCCTCCAATCCTCTCTATTCCTGTCTATCGGCTGCTGTGTTCAGCCATCCTCTGCTTTTAGTTCTCTTGATATCGTCCAGCAACCTGTGTCAGGGAAGGTCGGCAAAAATTGTAGGGCTTATGTTCATTTGAGGTTTGGATTTTATTTGTAAGTACACATTCAGCATTTGTAAGTGTGAACTGCACATGTTTGTTTGTGGGCATGCATTTGAGAACTTTAAATGAATATATCCTTGCAACTTAGATTATTATTATTATGATTATTACCTCAGTTGGGGTATCCTCGCTCCCCGCTTGGACATCCTAGGCTGCTACTAAACGATCCTTTTTGGCCACCTGTCATAGTCTTGCTTTGTGACGTGACCAGCCCAGCGGCACTTTAAACAGGCCATTCGCTGTATGACATCACTGACAGCAGTGCGTCTACGGATCTCCTGGTTTGGAACCCTGTCTCTGAGACCGATTCCCAGCATCCTCCTTTCAATGGCTCTTTGGCACGTCCCCAGTCTGTAGGTAAAGTTCTTAATCTTTTAGAACATTGTTTTGCGAAACAATACCACATTGGCCTGGAAAATATTGGAAAAGGCTATCATCAATTATAGAATATACTCTGCTTACTGAAGTTGCTAAGATCAAGCGATACTTTATTTTCACAGCTAAAAAGTCGATAATTTTCCAATTTCTGACAGTTCTAACCTTTTCAATTTCAATGCTCAAACCAACATTACACCAATACGCCGCATGAATGTGTCAGAAGATACTCTTTTAAAGAAAAACGTTTGTTTTCTGCTTTCAGGTCTCCAACAGCATCCATGATCTGACTGAAGTTCCAGCCATGTTGGACGCTTGCTTTGCTTAAATCAAAAACAAAAATAACTCCCTCAAAAATCCTTTCCCCCTTTCTGATATCAAATTTTAACAATCAATAGCACCACAATAAAAAACTATTCACCTGAATGTATTTATTTCATAACAAATTATAAAAATTTGAAATTGAAACTGACAATGAGGAACCAAAGCGTATTATCTAAGTTGTAAAGATATATTACCATTTATCATTCTTATTAAATGAATGCCCACAAGCAGACACGTGTAAGAACATGCTAACAAATCGCTCCTTCAGTTCTTGTTTATCGTATACGCCAATCTTGTAAAATATGACTTTGTCATGCAGTTGTCTTATGAATCAAATTCTTCACAATCTGAGCTAAGAAAAACTATAAAACTCGATAATGTGAGAGTTTTTTTAAATGTTTTTAAAATAAATTTCTTGTTTTTATAAGACACATTGGTCCAGTACACGTGCAAACATTGCTCATGTAAAACTTTCTCAATGGCGTATACGATAAACAAGAACTAAGGCAGCGAAATGCTGCATGCGCACTTACAAAATAAAGACCCAAATCTCAAATAAACATATTAAGCACTGCAACTTTTGCAGACTTTCCCTGAAACAGGGTTGCAGAGTGAACCATTTTTTACATACGAGAGGAAGCCTCATATACAAGGAACAGTAGTCGACAAAAATTGCAGGGCTTATGTTCATTTGAGATTGAGTTTTTGTGTTGCAAGTCCATATGCGGCATTTGTAGGTGCGTAAAACATTGTACGTGTCTGCTTATGGGAATGAATTAATATGAATCTTTAATGTAATATGTCTTTGCAACTTAGATTGTAGATTATAGATTACCACACCTAATATTTCGATTTTCTCACATCCATCACTTCTTCCATATATTTCTTACGTTCCCTCTATTCCTTGCGACAGTTGTACAGAACAGTTTTCTATATACAAGACTGCACAAGCCGACATTGTAAAACGAATGTTCTCAGCGATGGTAAATGAAGGCACGCGAGCTCCACTGACTTAGAGGCTGTTCAGATGAGGACAGAATATTATAGACAGTGAGAAAAATATAGCAGGTAAACGAGGATAGTAAATAATTATGATAGTATACGAGTATTAGGATATTAATCTTGTATTTGGCTGACAACACATACTGTAAAAATTGATCCACTTAACCAATGTTATCTCTTTTTCAGGAGAGGAAGTCAAGAGTTGTAGGTCAATCCACCCTGTGAAAATTGTTTCACTTCACCAATGTAACTCCTATTTCAGGAAAGGGCGGCAAAAGTTTTAGTGTTTATTTTTATTGAAGTTTTTTTAAAAGGTGCTTAAAAAGTGGTCTGCATGTAGGACAGAAGCGCTATTCTGCTAAATTCCTTACGGCCTTAAGGCGACGAGATAGCGATTCGTGTCTTGTGGTGAAATAAGGTGATAAAGATAAGATGTAATGTGATTTTTTTATTTATGGAGTTCTTTCATAAGCGCTAGCAGCTCTAACTTGCATTGAAATCCAAAGTGTAAATAATTTAGCAGAAAAGCGCTTCTGGGGTGGAAGTCTCGACGATTGTCGGTACATCTTACCGTATATATTTGACGATATGACGGAATAAAATATGGCGACGTATCACCAGCTGATCCCTTTTATATGAAACAACGATCAGCTGTTCAGGCACCGCCATCTTTTATACCGACCTATCTTCAAATAGGTACGTTAAAGCCGTCGAGACTTCCACCCCAGCTATCCTAAGCAACTTGCACACTGACTTCTTTCCCCCCATTCCAGACGGGATTCGCAGGAATACGTTCCGACAGACGGACGTATTCCAGATTTGCACAGATCCAATATGGCGTCCTGAGGGATAAAGCCGCTTTTCCGCCATTTGTCTACCTTTCCCAGACAAGATGGAACTCGGCGGGGCTACGTCATTGCCCGTCGCACGAGGATAAAAAGAAATATCGACATTATTTTGGTATTAAGTCAATATTATTATTATTATACGAACCTCATCAAAAAGTAATTCATCATAAAGATACTACTATCATTTCAATTCAAGATAAATGAAAAAATACTTCACTGTGTCCTAGTTTTGATTTTTCATTGTAGAACATTTAAATTACTCTCCGTTGTAGTCAGTTTTTGCGAAACATGAAAATATCTGTGCCAAGTAATCACGCTGGCACAATGGTCAAATCACCCACTTTCTATTCGAGTTTTTGAGTAAAATTTCTCGCTTAAAATCGGACGTAGCTTTGAAAATATACGGAAAATAAAACTAACGCTCCTGATGGGTGTTTCAGTTTTCATATAAATTTTAGTAAAATTGTAGATGTTAAATAATAATAATAAGAATTGGCCAGTTTGTATAATATAGCGCCGTTTCGTGGCACTAGCCACCCCAAGGGTGCTTTTATGTGCTGGATAATAATAATAATAATATTAAGATGATTTATTTAGTGAGCGCTGTTTTTGTGTGTATCACACCTCAAGAGCCCTCTGCAAGCATGGTCGTCACTGTAAAAAGCGCCAATTCTCAAGCAAACCCAGTTGTTGTAAGGTTGGATGGAACTTTCAGTGACCTGTCTTTGGTAAAGGTTTATGAATTTTTCAACCCAGCGAAGAGCAAATTTGGAAATATAAATAGTATATTTTTTGTGCTCCGCCGGGATCCGAATCAAGAACCTTCCATTTACGAGTCAGAAGTGCTGCCACTGAACTACGGACCGGTCCAAGCTTCGGACTTTAGAAGCTTCTGTTAAACAAATGTGTCTTAAGCGCCTTTCTGAAACTGCCAGCACTGGTCTCTGTTCTCAACTCCAGAGGTAGACTAACACTTGGAGTATAGAACTGTCAGAGAGATGACGGTCGCAACTAAACGCAATTAAACTAAACATATAGTGAAACTTCTTGCCTGCTTTATCTCCGAAGGGGTCGCATGTGGCGATTCGGGACTTATTTATTTTTACGGTTAAGGGGGCCGGCCTCACACCAACCACTTTATGTAAATGTGGTTGTTTTCCAGGTCTCAGAAGGGCTGGTACTCATTTTTTGTGAAGGCTGAGTACACTTTGCTGGTACTTATTTTTGGTTTGAAATGAACACTGAAACTGGAAATCATTTCTGATGCCCTCGGTGGGATTCGAGCCCTTTCTCTCGGCATGGAATGCAAACATTTTACCAACTGAGCTATTGACCGGAGTCAAACAAAACGTTGAGAAAACCCGTTCTTCTCTACAACACGGCCCATAAAATCAGCTTTCAATTTTGAACAACAAAATTGGATGCAGTTTTTGAAGCGTCATCTATAATCTATAATCTAAGTTGCAAGGATATATTCATTTAAAGCTCTCAGATGTATGCCCACAAACCAACAAGTGTAGATCGCGCTTACAAATGCTGAATGTGTACTTACAAATAAAATCCAAACCTCAAATGAACATAAGCCCCACAACTTTTGCCGACCTTCCCTGAAACAGGGGTGACATTGCCAAAGTGAACCATTTTTTACAGTATGGGTGGTCAGCCTCATACCAACCTATAAGTCAAGGAAGTCATGTTTTATCAAATTTTTAACAACAATAAATATCTACAAAATTGCAATTGAAATATTTATTTTTCAATATTTCTTGCACACTCTGGAAACGAAAAACTGAAATATGAACTCATAAATACACAACCAAAGTTCAAGCATTGCAAGTATAAAAATATAACAAAAATCCGATGTAAATTTTGGAGAAAATTATACATTTTAAGTTGGGCTCGTATAAAAGTAAACCCCCAGAAAATTGGTGCATTCGGAATAGATCAAATCACGTGTTGGGGGTCTGCAATTACAGTGAGTGGTCTAGGGATGTAGCGAATAGTAAAATATCAAAAAGTTACCGTTAATTCATCATTCCCAGCGCTGAATATTCGAAGAACTATTCATTGATATTTTGCGTAGAAAGGAAAATAAAGTTAAAATTTTTCTCTATAATCTATAATCTTAGTTGCAAAGTAACATTGCATTTAAGATTTATATTAAATTCATTCCCACGAGCACACACGTATAAGTTCGCGCTTAAACATGCCGCATGTGAACCTACAATATAAAACAGAATTTCAAATGAACATAAGCCCTGCAACTCTTGCCAGCCTTTCCTGTCACAGGGGTGACTTTGACAAAGTGAACCATTTTTTTTACAGTATGGGTGGTCAGCCTCATACCAACCTTTAAGCCAAGGAAATCACGCTTGTCGTAATTTTTGTTCCATGACTTGTCGGTTGTTATATGTAAGTTAAACCACAAAAACAGTAAAAATATGTTCACTTTGCCAATTTCTCCCCAGTTTCAGGTCGGCGTACAGACCGGTCACTATCGGGGCTATTCTAAGATATTTTAGTCGTCGGTTGAGCCCACGCTTTGACAAACTAATGATGCATTTGTATGAAGACCTGTCAATCCAAGATGGCCGCAAGTGAACAGCTGATTATTCTTCATACAAATATTACAAAATTCCGTAGGTAAGAATGACCGTGGTGATGAAATTTTCAGACCGGGCACCATTTGTTTGTCAAAGCGTGGGCTCAACCGACGACTAAAATGTATAAGAATAGCCATCAAGCCTTATAGCAACTAGGTCTTGCTTGAGAATTATCGCTTTCTACAACGATGACCAAGCTCGTACAGGGCACTTGAGGTTTGATACACACAAAAACAGCGCTCACCAAATAAATCATCTTATATTATTATTACTACTTACTTCTAGAGAGACTTATAATTACACTGACACAACCACACAACATCCTGCATATTCACAACAACACCGAATAATTCGACTATTCGCGGCATCCCTTTCTAGGCCCAAAACGTTGGTCTGGCGGAGCAACACCCAAACTCTTGCGCCCAACACATAAATAAAGCCACGAAATGAAAAACCAACCCTCCGAGAGTGGTTGAACTGCCTCGGAACATGCGACCTCTGATGCAGCACCCTGCCTCGCTGTGAACGGAGGTTTTCGCTGCTTCGTCCGACTGGAACGCCACATTTTTATGTGGCGACAAATTGACTTGAAATGAAATTTAGTCGTTTCGTGTTGCGCTTTTACTGCTTGCGTACTTTGTATGTGAGAACTGTTCTTTTAATGTTTTTTTTCTTGTTTTTTTTTTTTATTCTTCACGCTACCCGTCATCTAGCAACAATCCCACAAGGAGTGCCACCCGAGGTATGCTACTACTTTCAGTAACACGAACCACTTACTTTTGCAGTCATGGGCACAGAGTCATAATAAAAGGAGAGCCTGTATGAACTATATATTCCGTGATCTGTGGTTATGACTCTGGAGTAAATGAAATTAGTGTGTAAGGATAGAAAGAAATGGCGGTTGATCTGTGATGTTGGCGGCTAAAAATTTTTACATTAGAATTTGTTTTCTGTTAGTTTTTGATGTCCATACATATTATAATTTGTTGATTTTAAAAATGTAATTTGTTGTGTATGTTCCTTGACTTATAGGTTAGTATGAGCTGACCACCCATGCTGTAGAAAGTGGTTCACTTTGCCAATGTCACCCCTGATTCAGGGAAGGTCGGCAGGAGTTGCAGGTTTGTTCAAATGTTCATTTGAGATTCGGGTTTTTATATTGTAGGACTACATGCGTCATGTCTAAGCGCGAACTTATACATGTCTGTTTTGTAAAAATATAATGTGAATCTCAAACAAGACGGTATGAGGAGGATTTGAGCATACAGAAATTCATGTTCATACATGATACTACATGGATGATTTTTTTGGTGAGCGCTGTTTTTTGTGAATCACACCTCAAGAGCTCTCTGCAAGCTTGATTGTTATTATCGCTACAAAGAGATGATCCTCAAGCGAGACACATTTTCTTTAAGACTGTATAAGCCTTTGGTAAACGGTATGTTTTTTAAATGTAAATTAAGTTTACAATTTAATTAATTTAAATGAGATTATTTATTCCTTGACTTATAGGTTGGTATGAGGCTGACCACCCATTCTGTAAAAAATGGTTCACTTTGCCAATGTCACCCCTGTTTCAGGGAAGGTCGGCAAAAGTTGTGGGGCTTATGTTCATTTGAGGTTTGGATTTTATTTGTAAGTACACAATCAGCATTTGTAAGCGCGAACTACACTTGTTGGTTTGTGGGCATACATCTGAGAGCTTTAAATGAATATATCCTTGCAACTTAGATTATAGATTATAGATTATAGATCAAATCTCTGAAATAGCGACTGAATGGGATATCCAGAGTCATAATAAAAGGAGAACTTGTATAAAAAAAAAACGCAACTAAGCTACACATATAGTGTAACTTCTTGCCTGCGTTATCCCCGAAGGGGTCGCATGTGGCGCTTCGGGACCTATTTATTTTTACAGGTAAGGGGGCCGGCCTCACACCAACCACTTTCAGTTGAAGTGGGGACAAATTGTATGACAAAGGTTATGACTCTGGATGAAATGAAAGAAGTATGCAAGGACAGGAAGAAGTGGCGGCTAATCTGCAATGTTGATTTCTAATGTTGGTGTATTCATTTGCTACATTTTTTGCATAGGAAATTTTTGACTTTTTTTTGTATAGATTTCTTTGTAAGGTTTTGTTCTTTTTTATATTTAAATGTAATTTATTATTCATATTCCTTGACTTATAGGTTGGTATGAGGCTGACCACCTATACTGTAAAAAATGGTTCACTTTGCCAATGTCACCCCTGTTTCAGGGAAGGTCGGCAAAAGTTGTGGGGCTTATGTTCATTTGAGGTTTGGATTTTATTTGTAAGTACACATTCAGCATTTGTAAGCGCGAACTACACTTGTTGGTTTATACATCTGAGAGCTTTAAATGAATATATCCTTGCAACTTAGATTATAGATTATTATAGATAGTGATATTGGTAAGACACTTACCTATTTCTGAAATAATCCAACCGATCGACGTAACAATTTTTCCCCAGATTTTTTGTACCGAATCCATTAATACAGTAGAACTGTTTTTCTTCAATATTTTTGCACAAAATTCCAAAATCTTTGTACATTATTTTAAATGCCTTTGAAACTCAAATCGTAACCAAAAAAAAATACAAAATACTGTAAGGGTAAACAGTGAACATCCCTACTTCTACACGTATGTTTTCGCATTTACATACTTTTCCATGACGCATGATAGGGTTGTCATCTTGAATATTTTTCTTTTTATAATCACTCCTTCGATTCAGTACCCAAAGCATAAAATTCTACGTTTAAACTACACCATAGCGTTACACCAATAACGTATGAAAACTGATACGGTACTATTTGAATTCCATACGTTTTTCTTTAACTGAAGCTTGTTGTAAGTATCTAAGTATCTACGTATGTACATTATTTTCCGAGCATTTTAACAATCAAATAAATGGAACATCTGATCCGAACTGACTTGTTTCGTCAATCATGAATCTGAGTTGCAGAAATGATAAAAACAGTGATTGAGAAAAAGGGATTACAAAATATGAAGGAAAAAATATACTGGAAAATTGAAATGAACAAAAAATAACATGTATTTTTTCTATAGTGTCATACTTCTTTTATTTCATTTAGATTCATAACCTTTTTCATACAAGCTTCCCTTTTATTATTTATCTACTAAGCTGCACATACAGAGCAACTTCTTGCCGCGTTTTTATCGAAGGAGTCGCATGTGGCGAGTCAAACATTTTTATTTCTACAGGTAAGAGGGCCGGCCTGACGCCAACCACATCAGTTGAAGTGGGGGTTTTCCAGCTCCCGAGGGGTCTCGTACTCATTTCTTGTAAAAGCTGAGTAAACCTTGCCAGTATTTTATTTTGGCTTTGAAATAAACACCGAAACGGAAAATAATTTCTGACATCCTCGGTAGGATTCGAACCTGAGTTATCGACATGGAACGCAAGCACTCTACCAACTGAGCTATCGACCGGACTTTTAAATATAACTCTAGATATCCCGTTCATTTGCTATTTTAGGTATTTGGTCCATCCATACTTTTCGAGGTCTTCCTCCACCACGAGAATCATTTATTCTTTCAACGTATACTTTTTTTGTAATATATATCTCACAAATTAATAAAGTCACCAGATAGAAAGCAATAAAATTGTGACTCACCTGCAGCTGGAGACAATTTTGTGACCACGCCCCATCTCGACTTCCACTGGAAAAGGCAAGAAAAAAGTCATTAAAAAAATTATGCTTCCATCATTAAATTCACTATTTCCAACAGCAATAAAACACAAAAAAATCAGTACTTTAACACGGGCAGTTGTTTTCAAATAAAATTCTGCAATTTGCATTTTTTACTGCTTCAGTGGGAACCATAAATCGCCATGCAGGGCTAGAATTCAAGAATAATAGTGGAGCTAAGTGTCGGAGCATGTTCTGATGAAGACAGTGTATAAGTACCTACGTAGAATTGCAATGATTAGGATAGCTGATTGGTGGTTAGTAACTTTTTGAAAGCATTATTACTTTCGGGAATATGAGTTTATCTTTGACACCTGTTTTTAAGGTTTTGTTGTTTTTTTTTATACTTAAATGTTATTTATTGCTCGTATTCCTTGATTTATAGGTTGATATGAGGCTGACCACCCATACTGTAAAAAATGGTTCACTTTGCCAATGTCACCCCTGTTTCAGGGAATGTCGGCAAGAGTTGCAGGGCTTATGTTCATTTGAGGTTTGGATTTTATTTGTAAGTACACAATCAGCATTTGTAAGCGCGAACTACACGTGCTGGTTTGTGGGCATACATCTGAGAGCTTTGAATGAATATATCCTTGCAACTTAGATTATTATTATTATTATTATTACCTGTCGCTTAGTGATACAGAGATTAGAGATTAATAAGTAGTAATAAATCTAGGATTGTAACTTTTTGTTCTATTTTGAATGGAATATCCAGAGTCATAATCAAAGAAGAGCCTGTATGAAAAAGATTATACTCTGGAGGAAATGAAAGAAGTATGTAAGGACAGAAACAAATGGTGGTTGATCTGTAATGTTAGCGGCTAGGGTTTATTAAATTGGAATTTGTTTTCTGTTTTAGTTTTGATGTCCATGGATATTATTATTTATTGATTTAAAAAACTTAATTTGTCATGTATGTTCCTTGACTTGTAGGTTGGTATGCGGCTGACCACCCATGCTGTAGAAAATGGTTCACTTTGCCAATGTCACCCCTGTCTCAGGGAAGGACGGTAAGAGTTGCAGGGTGTATGTCTATTTGAGATTCGGGTTTTTATATTGTAGGACTACATGCGGCATGTTTAAGCGCGAATTTAAACATGTCTGTTTTGTGAAAATGCATATAATGTGAATCTCTAATGTAACATATCTTCGCAACATAGATTAGATTATATTAGATTAGATTGTATTGCCTACTATCCTACTGTCTTACTGACCTACTGCTCCGTCTGATTGCCATTTTATAGCAGTAATCTGTTCATATATTGCTTTACAACTGACAGCCGTATAGTTTACGAAACCGCGCTCTTTCCTATTTCATAATAATGTGAGTTAAGGTGATTCTAAATGTCTGGCACGTCCTTACAGTGATCTATGGATCAGCGTGAATTTTAATCTATGGGATGAATTGTGAAAGCGTCTACAAAAAGGCGAATTTACTCAAGCACTATTTGGAGTTAAAATTGAAATAAATATTTACCTGATTTAAACGGTGAGTTTTGTTTTTATTTTTGTGAAACATACCTCAAGCGCTCTTTGCAAACTTGATTGTCGCTAAACTAAGCGCAAATTTTCAAGCTAGACCCAGTTACTGTAAGATTGAATGGAACATTGGTGACCTGTCTTCGGTTAAGGCGTCAATTTTTTTCGACCCAGGAAATGAAAAGAAAGGGGAAAATGGCATTCTTCGGAAATCGAGCTCACGCCCTTTCAAAAACGAATCCGTAGCGTTAACCAGTAAATTACATTTCGATCGAAATGAAACATCACAGGAAACATTCCAAGAGAAAAATACATGTTTTCTGAAAAATTTGTAGATCAACGTAAAAGATTTAGTTAAAAAAAATATTATGTGATAACACCGAAAGCTCTCAAGAAAATCAACCATAAAGAAAAAGTTAGTTTTTTGTTTTTAAATTATTCATTTTAACTTTTCTAAGAATTTTATATTTTTGTTTTTCTTTAAATAAACATTACAAAAATAACAATACATATACATGTACTACTTTTTATAGTATTAGGATGGTTTATTTGGAGAGCGCTGTTGTTGTATGAATCACAAAGCCCTCTGCTAGCTTGGTCGTTGCTGTAGAAAGCGCCAATTCTCAAGCAAACCCCAATTGATATAAGGTTGGATGGACCTTTAGTGACCGGTCTTTGGTAAAGGTGTATGAATTTCTCACAACCAAAAAACATATTTGAAAATATAAATGGTATATATTTTGTGCTCCACCGGGATTCGAACCCACAACCTTCCATTTACAAGTTAGAAGTGGTAACCACTAGACGGCGAACCAGACAAATAATATTACAAGAAAGATATTATATATTCTACTTTAATTACAAGTTTCTTGGTGAGATTTATTTGAAGATAATATTCAACAATTAAGTATAATTTTCAGTCCCGTCTTGCTATTTCAACAGCGATTAGTTTCCCTGTAAGAAGGACTCTCTGAAAACTATACTCTTAGTATGAAACTTATTTTTACTTTACTTTACTTAAACTCAGCCATGGCGTAAAATTAAAAACGAAAAATAGCCTTAAGCATCACCTTTTAAACGTGTGTTAGTTTTCATGCAACTAAGCTACACAAGTAATGCAGCTTCTTGTCGCGCTATCTCCGAAGGGTTTCGCATGTGGCGAGTAGAACCTATTTATTTTTACCCATAAATTCCTTGCTTTATAGGTTGGTATGAGGCTGACCATCCGTACTTTGAAAAATGGATCACTTTGCCAATGTTACGCTGGTTTCAGGGAAGGTCGGTAAAAGTTGTAGAGTTTATGTTCATTTGAGGTTTGGTTTTAATTTGTAAGTACACATTCAGTGCGAACATACACGTGTCTGTTTGTGGGCATGCATTTCATATGAGTTTTGAATGTTAATATATATTTGCAACTTAGATTATAGAGTACAGAAGGGGGCCGGCTGTACGCCAACCTCTTCAGTTCAAGTGGGGGTTTCCCGGCGCCCGAGGGGGCTAGTACTCATTTCTTGTGAAGACTGAGAAACCCTGCCGTTATTTTATTTTGGGATTTTAAATAAACACCGAAACGGGAAATCATTTCTGTCATCCACCTCGGTGGGATTCGAATACGAGTTCTCGGCATGGAATGCAAGCACTCTACCAACTGAGCTATCGACCGGACATTATAATGGCATAAAAAAGAGGTAATAAAACAAACCTTACCGGTATTTTATTTTGGGCTTAGAAATAAACACCGAAACGGGAAATCATTTCTGTCACCCTCCTCGGTGGGATTCGAATACGAGCTCTCGGCATGGAATGCAAGCACTCTACCAACTGAGCTATTAACATGGCCTTAAAACATGTTTTAATGCATTTGTTTGTAAAACGCTATTGTTGAGTTTTAACGAAAATTTTATACTCAGAGTTGGGATGTTCGCGCTGAAAGAAGAGATTGCGAAGAAAGCTCGTTATGTGAGAGAAAATGAAGCAAAAAAAAAGCGTACCGGCGCTGAGGGTGCACCCAGCGCTCATCAATTTATGAGTGTAGACTAAAGATAACGTCCTTTGAACTCGATTTATCTCTGCCCGAGATAATATCTTTGATGTTGGAGCTTCTTTGCGTTGCCAACTTTAAGAAATTGTAGAACTATGTAAGTTTGGATTATTTTACCTACGTATATATTAGACTCTGTGTAGTCTAGTGGTTAACGTTTCTTGCAAAGCTATCTTTAATGTTAGTTGCAAAGATATATTCATATTTCAAATCATATTAAATGCATGCCCATAAGAAGACACGGGAAATTCGCGTTTGCAAATGCTGCATGTGTATTTATGAATTAAAATCTAAGCCTCAAATAAACATTAACCTTGCAACTTTTACCGACCTTCCTTGAAACAGAGGTGACATATATCAAGTCAAGGAATCAGTTATTTGTTATGTTCCTGGTTATTTTTAATATAAGTTTTCTTCTCAATCTCCTGTCGTTAGATTGATAGGTAAAATACTTACAATCTAACCAAAAGTCTTGAGTTCGAATGTAAGAATAAAAGCTTTTGCATTTTCAAATAGTGCTTTTTTAGCAAGCTTGGTCTTAGTAACGCATAGATCAAATAAGTTTTTTACAAGAATCAAAAATCTAATCCTTCAACAGTAAAACCTTTTTTATTTAAATACAATAGTTGTTTTAAATTAAAAAAAGCTTTTTTAAGAACACAGTTTATTTTCACTTATTTGAGTTAACAAGGCCTAAGCGCTATCGGGCTTTATCCGTCCGTCATCAGAGGCTTGCTGAGGTTAAAAACAAAACAAAAGGGTTCAAATTCAATTCAATAATATTCAATAAATTCAATAAAATTCAACAATAGTTGTGTATTTATGTCCCTTACCTGTGTAAATTCTAAATATTCTACAGAATACTGCTGACGCTTTAATCGAATATGGCCAAATAAAAGCATTTTCTATGCCGGATTTTCTTTTCCTTAAGGGAAAAAAACAGACTTTTTAAGAAAAAAACGTACAAAAATTACGTAGCCAACGTCTTCAGAAGGCACGCTCTCTGCACAATGACTGAGGATGAACCTCAGTTCAAGCCTCCTGAAAGTGTCTCCTGAAGATGCTGGCTACATCACCAACGCAACGTCGTAAATTATGTAAATTCTCCCATAACGGTTCATCGAATATCCGAAAATTTTAATTACCCAACAGTGAAGTTAATCATTTTTTGTAAATATATCAAACTATCGTTATTCCAGCTTAAACCTAACGAGGAACTTATCTTATAACCTAAACTTGTCGGGGTTATAGCCGCGGGGGCCAAGAGGCCTGATCTTTCTAGCGTGTTTCGAATGGAACAACGTTGGTTCGATCCCCGCTTGGGTCACTTGACTTTAACTTTGACCCTGGTTCAACAGATGTTATTGGGTAATTATTATTTAATAATTCATTAATAATAAACAATAATGAGTTATTAAATGATGATATTAATACCTGTTTCTGGCCAGGCAGAATAGGTTGGTGAATTGCATTCCTCTTCACAAATCTATTTTTTTAAAAAAAAAAAAAAAAACAAAAAACAAAAAACAAAAAAAGGATATCGATGTCAATACATACATAAATATACTACATATTCAAGGAGTAAAGTTGACTTGGTAAACTGACGGGAGTAGTACGTCTTAAGTTGAAAGTGAGCCCGGCAGTACATAGTTGCTAGTTAGTCGACTTAGTGGTTAAGTGGCAGTTAACCTTTACTAACTCGCAGTTAAACTATCCTCACTCGAACCGACCCCCAACATCTGACACACTGTCTACGAGAGCGTCTTGAAGTTATAAAGAACCTTGGGACAAGTAGGGTTATTCTTTTAATCTATAATCTAGGTTGCAAAGATATATCAAAATTTTAAATTCATATTAAATGCAGACACGTCTGATTTCGCGCTAACAAATGCTGCATATGTACTTAAAAATGAAAATCCAAACCTCAAATCGGAAGATCGATAAAAGTATGACTGCATCAGATTGGTGAAATTGTGAAACAATCGCCTTGTGAGGGGGCTGGTCTTCCGCTAACCACTTCAATTGAAGTGACGTGGTTCTTATTTCTTGTAAAGGATGAGTAAACCTTGCCGGTATTTTGTTTCGGGTGTCGAAATAAACACCGAAACGGGATATCAATTCGAACCCGGGCTCTCAGGATGGAATGCAAGCATTCTACCATCTGAGCCCGTAACCTGTGACCGGTCTTTTTACGAGCTTAGTCGTTGCTACAAAGCGCCAATTTTCAAGCAAGACCCGGTTGCTGTAAGGTTGGATGGATCTTTGGTGGTCGGTCTATTGTACAGATGTATGAATTTTTCAACCAGAGCACAACAGAGCATATTTGAATAAATTGCACAGAATCTGCACTCGACTTTCTTGCATAAATTAACCCACCGTATGACTTATGTAAAGCTAGAATCATCTACCAACTTATGTAGTTTCAATAAAAATATAATATATTCAATAATAAATCAATTTTATTCCACCGCGGTGTGTACCTGCATATTCGTACAATATGGAAATAGCCATATAAATACTGAAATGAATATAAATATTTGTATGATTTATTTAGTGAGCGCCGTTTTGTGTGAAACACACCTCATGTACCTCTGCGAGGTTGGTCTTCTCCAGAAAAAGCGCCAATTACACAAGAAAGATCCTTGACTTATAGGTTGGTATAAAGCTGACCACCTATAGTGGTTTAAAAAATAATTCGCTTTGTTGATGTCACCCCTTTTCAAGGAAGGTCGGCAAGAGTTGCAGATTTTATGTTCATTTGAGATTTGGTTTTTGTGTTGTAGGTTCACATGAGGCATGTGCAAGCGCGAACTTGTACATATCTGGTTGTGAGAATACAATATGTAATGTGAATCTCCAATGTAACATATCTTTGCAACTAAGATTAGATTAGATTAGATTAGAAATGGTATATTCTTTTTGCCCGCCGGGATTCTAACCCACAATCTTCCATTTTCTCTTTCTAAAGAGCTCCCACAGCACAGCGCCACGGACTGGCATAAATACTGGAAAATGAAATCTACATAATAGTGAAATGGTTTACATTTCCTGGTGTGCTCGAGGATCAGCTTACGCGGTATTCTAATGAGATCTGTTCCCCCATAGACGAAACTGAGATTCCTCCGCAACTTTGTACCACACACTATCAACTAACAATAATAGCAAGATTTCATTTCCATCCGCATACGATGCCATTCCATTTCAGTGTAATATATTTTAAACGCAACTTCGTCAGAGCGTTCGAGGTGTGTGTCTACCGAAAAATGTTTCGTATCTCCTGACGTGATTGGGTCACCAATGAAGAAGTCCTCCGACGCATCCACACTACAAAGGAGCTTCTGCCAACCACTAAGGCATTTCAGTCGGTATATTCAAGTTTAGTAATATTTTATTTAACCATTACTTGAACTATTATTCAAAATACTCAAGTAAGAGGTAACTGAAACCGAGAATTACCGAAGTGACAAGCCCCGCCTCCAAATCTTGAAAATAATTACAATGCCATTTAAAAGCTTTGAAACAAACAACTGTTTATAAAAATCAAATGCTTAACCTTCATTAAGCTGGAAAACGACACTCAAAATGTTCAGTTTGCAACAATTTGGATGTATCCTTACATTAAAAAAGAACAGCTGCTGTCAGTGAAGACAACGCCATCTTGAAAATCGTTAGTTAAGAAACTTAATATTTACTGTCGAAATTCGGTGAGTAAAATATTATGATAATGTAACTAAAATTGCATTTTAGATAACTTTACTATACTTGAAAATACCGGGTCTAAGCAGAGTAAAATGATGTACTTCGGTCACGTTATGAGAAATGAGAAATACCGTCTCCTTCATCTTATCATACAGGGCAAGATTGAGGAGAGAATATCTTAGGGACGCCGAAAGGCATCGTGGCTGAAAAATTTCTGAATTTATTCTTTGTTATAGCAAATGTTATTTGTGTAATACTGAATATACGTACAAATAAATATAACCCTAAGAACAACACCTTAGCTTAAATTCAATCATAGCGTTTCACATAAAAATGCATAGAAACTAAAACACTTTATAGAAGCGCTGCTCTACTTTTCATACTTTTTTTTTATTAAAACTCTTTGATGAAATTTAAGGATAACGCCTTATACTTTCAATACTTTACTTCAAGTGTAAGACTCCCCTCCGTTGCGCTAATCGAAAACGTGTGGAATATACTATAGGACTTATATTGAGTGATTTAATTTCTATATATTTTATCAATTTACGCAATCGCGGTGAGCTTATGTTATTGGTATGTAAATAACAAATACTTACATATAAATGTTAGGTATGTAGGTAGGTGTTTTAGTTATAGCCGATGAGAGTTGGAGTAATTATTATAGGTACCTAGGAAAGAGACATTCAATTGTGTACCTACTCGAAGCTTTTAGTCGTTCTAGAAGGTTCCAGCAAAATTGGCTTCTAGTAACTACTGTCTTTGGGAGTATAAAGGGCTGCAAGTGGGTTGCAAGAGTCAGTCCGTATACGACGCTCTGCTTTTGAACAAGAAAGAGATTGTAAGTGAAGACCAACTCTGAAATAACTGTAAAGTGCTAAACCATAAATGTGAATTGTTAAAAATAAATATAAACTGTTAAATAAATCTAAGTGTAAAATAAATATCCATGAAAGAAGAGCAGCTTTTAAATTTACAGACTTTTTGAACCCTAAAAACACAACATTATGTTTATTAAGTTCTTTATCGGTGCTTAAAACTAAAAAAAAAAAAAAACGAAAAAAAATCCAAGCAGATCAGTCCTGGAATTAGGTGAGTCCTTTCTAATTGAATCCTATCCATATATTGGATAGTCTGCGATCCTAACAGATTTGCACCTAAGCAGATCACTCGATTTTAAAATATAATTTTGGACCAGCACCCATACTCTGTACTATTTGTTGGAACAAAATTAGGTTTTGTACTCTGCGCAAAAGGTACTAGAGTGCGGAAACGACCCATAAAAAGTTAATCTAGCCATGAGGGAAACTTGAAAGTGGCGACGCTGAGAAACAGAGTGCTAATGAGAGGGAAAAGATGCAATAATGGCGCCATAACTCGGAGACAACTGCTAAAATATCACACGCTGGTCATGTGATAGCAACAACTTTACATAATGCCAACAATATAGGTAAACACTGAGAAAATTACACTCTATGGGCTATATCATCCCATTTAATGACTATAAAAGTACAGAGAGGAATCCTCATTTCAGACGCTCCGGTTTCTGTACGGATCCAGCCGCAAAATGCGTAGAACCACGTCGAAGCTTACATATATTTCCGGAGACTAGAAATTCACTAGAAATAAGTGCTGGTATCCTCAAGAGCTCTGAAAACCACCGTTTGAAATGAAGTGGTTGGCGTAAGGCCTGTAAAATAAATAGGTTCCATTCATCACAAGTGACCCTGTCGGGGGAAACGCGGCAAGAAGGTATACTTAATGTGTAGTTTAGTAGAAAAGAGAATATGCCTATCTACGATCCTGGAAAAGATTGATTTTTGGTTATAGGTCTGGCCATAATCGACCCCACTATCTTCCTATTACGTGTCAGAAGCTTGATCTTGTAAACTACGGACTAATTTCATAATTTTATATTTTATAACGTTTAACGTTCTTTAACGTTCTTCTCGCATTTTTACTTTATTTCCTTGACTTATAGGTTGGTATGAGGCTGACCACTCATACTGTAAAAAATGTTCACTTTTCCAATGTCAGGGAACGTCGGCAAAAGTTGTAGGGTTTATGTTTGAGGTTTGAATTTTATTTGTAAGTACACATTCAGCATTTGTAAGCGCAAATTACACGTCTCTGTTTGTGGGTATGCATTTGATATGAGCCTTAAATGTGAATATATCTTTGCAACTTTGATTATAGAATATAAAACGCCACAGAGGGGCAACAAGAAAGTATTGATTTGGCGTGTTTTTTTTTTATTTATCGTCTAGTTTGTTGCCATGCCTTTTTTTATACATTCGGCGCATAGTTAATGATTAAACAGTAAATTTTGCAAGCGGGCAACACCACGGAGATGCACGATATGGCCCGATTACAGGCGGAATTAATGGCTTCGCAAGAAACAACTGGTGGGGGGGGGGGGGAGGGTGGATTTGTGGCCATTTTAATTGGCGGGAGGTCTGCTCGATTGATGACATTCTGTATGCTAACAGTAAGTAAGGAACACTTAAGTCTCGACGAGCGTTTGTAGGTAGATCTTACCGTGTCGATTTGAAAATATGTAGAACTTAATAACAATATGGCGGCGAGAAAACAGCTGATACATTTTATATGAGACAGCAATCAACTGTTCATTTCCTTCAAATTGAAACGGTAAGATCTACTTACGCCCGTTAAGGTAAAAAATCAAAAGATCTAAGCAACATTGGGCGCGGATAGTACTTGGATGGGTTACCGCTCAGGTACCTACACCGCGTGTCGTTGGCATCTTGGACCGGTCCGTAGTCCAGTGGCAACACTTCGGACTCGTATATTGAAGGTTGTGGATTCGGATCCCGGCGGAGCACAAAATATACCATTTATATTTCGAATGTGCTCTTCGCTGGGTTGAAAAATTCATAAACCTTTACCAAAGACCGGTCACTGAAAGGTCCATCCAACCTTATAACAACTGGGTCTTGCTTGAGAATTGGCGCTTTCTACAGCGACGACCAAGCTCGCAGAGGGCTCTTGAGGTGTGATACACACAAAAACAGCGCTCACCAAATAAATCAGCTCAATTTAATTTTAATTTTTTATTCAGTTTTACCTTTAAGGTGGAGATTTTTGTGGCTTTAATTGCTTTGCGTGTAGTACAAGCATATGCCCACGTGCTTTCCAGCCTACCCGCGTCATAATCAGCTCACCATGACTGTATATATATGACCACGGTTATTGACAACCGATGAATCCCATCCTAGTGTTAATTCGCCTAGCCTGAATCGGAAAAGCGGAAACTCGCATTAAGCCAGAACAAATACAAACTGAAATCGTCAGTAATTAATGTACATAGGCTGATTTATGGTTCAACTTGTTAATTGTTAACTAATTGACTTTTTGAAGCCAAAAATATTTCCATTTTTTTTTTTTTGGAATCTGTAAGAATTCTCTTCTTTTTCGTTTTTCTTTTTGTATTCATTAAACGCAAAACGCAACTAAGCTACACATATAATGTAACTTCTTGCCGCGTTATCCCCGAAGGAGTCGCATGTGGCGAGTTGAACCTATTTATTTTTACAGGTAAGGGGGCCGGCCTTACGCCAACCACTTCAATAATGTAAAAAAAATATTTTTAAAACTGTCACGAGTTGATTAATTTCCTTGGACGCTTTCAGTGTTATCACACAATTATCAAGAGATTTTTTTTGTTTATCAATTTCAAATAAATCTTTACAATATCAATACTTTACCCTTAAAACTTAACTTTATTACCTACTTGTTTTTTGACTTATAGGCTGGTATGAAGCTGGCCACACATACTGTAAAAAATTATTCACTTTTCCAATGTCACCCCTGTTGCACAAGTTGCAGGGTTATATTCATTTAAGGTTCGGATTTTAATTTGTAAGTACACATTCAGCATTTGTAAGCGCACAAACACGTGTCTGTTTATGGGCATGCATTTGATATTAGTTATAAATGTTAATATTTATCTTTGCAACTTAAATCTAAATCTAAGCTTCAAAGATATGTATCATTTGAGATTCATATTAAATGCATTCCCACAAGCAGACACGCATAATTTCGCGCTCACACATGCCGCATGTGGACCTACAATATAAAAACCCAATCTGAAACGAACATAAGCCCTGCAACTCTTGCCGACCTTCCCTGAAACAGAGGTGACATTGGAAAAGTGAACCATATTTTTACAGTATGGGTGGTCAGCCTCATACCAACCTATAAGTCAAGGATAATTAGTATTAACAGCTAAATTTAGTTGAACTAAAATATTGAGAGTGAGGTTTTAATCACGTTCGGATTTTAATTAGTAAGTACACATTCAGCATTTGTAAGCGCACAAACACGTGTCTGTTTATGGGCGTGCATTCGATTTTAGTTCTAAATGTTAATATATCTTTGCAACTTAGATTATAGATTATAGATTAAAGATGTCGTATTTAGCCCTTTTGTTGAAACAAAGTGTTATGAATATTCCTTTAGCTATTTATCGAAGTTGAAACGAGTTGAGATGGAAATGGCGTCAGCAAACACAGCTTCCCTCTGCTGTTCCTCACCTTAGTACTTGTTCATCTTATATCCAACATAGGTAATTTTGCATGAGCAATGTTTGTATGTACATATCCCGGACCATTGTTTCTTATGAATGCTAGAAACTGATTTTGAAAATATAAAAGAAAAACAACTCTTAAATTAGTGTTTTACGTTTTTTTTTGTTCATATTGTATTGAATGTGATCTTATCTAATCTAATCTAAGTTGCAAAGATATGTTACATTGGGGATTCACATTATATACATTCTCACAAGCAGACACGTAAAAGTTCACGCTTGCACATGCTGTATGTGAACATACAATATAAAACCCTAAATCTCAAATGAGCTTACACCCTGCAAGTCTTGCTGACCTTCCCTGAAACAGGGGTGGCATTTGCAAAGTGAACCATTTTCTACAACATGGACTATCAACCGCATGGCGCATACTAATCTATAAGTTAAGGAACCTTAAGAAGATTCTTAAGACAATTTCATTGAAAGGTCATCTTTGAACCAAATGCTAGATAAGCCAAACAAGCACTGGGGTGACATATTATTCTGTCAGATGGCAGTCAGCACGGATGGATGGAGTGTTTATCCTTGTTCAGGGTAAATCAACACTTCGCTATTGACTTTACTCGCTGAGTTATTATGCTAAATAGACGGAAGGCTTCTGGAAGTACAATTTTTATTGATGAAGACTTGTCACAGCGCCATTTAGTGATCAGTTGTCCCTCCAAGGGCACTTGCTGTGTTTGTTATGTACAACGGTGAGAGGTACCTCCAGGAGGTACTTAAGATACTTGCTTCCGGCTAGCTCTCTCAAATCTCAAATGAACATAAGCCCTGCAACTCTTGTCGATCTTCTCTGAAACTGAGGCAACTTTGACAAAGTAAACCATTTGTTTCAGTATGGGTGGTCAGCCTCATACCAACCTACATTTCAGATTTACTTTACGTAATCGAGGTGAGATTTACGCAATGATTTATACTCGGGATAATGTGCCGACCTTTCCTGAAACATGGGTAACATTGGCAAAGTGAACCATATCTAACAGTATGGTTAGATTAGGTTAGGTTCATACCACCCTTTCTAATCAAATCTAATCTAAGTTGCAAAAAATATGTACATTCTCATTATATGCACTTTTACAAACAGACATGCACGAGTTCGCGCTTAGACATGCCGCATGTGGTCCTACAATATAAGAACCCGAATCTCACATGGACATACACCCTGCAATTCTTGCCGACCTTCCCTGAAACACGTATGACATTGGCAAAGTGAACCATTTTCTACAGCATGGGTGGTCAGCCTCATACCAACCTATAAGTCAAGGAATCATCTTATAAAGTCACGTAAATTCATTACTAATATTTTAAAGCAGTCATCCATAACCCTTGCAGCTAGTTCGATAATAAAGTGCCAAACAAACCAATCCTTGTTCTGTACGTATTTATTGTATCAGAACCTCCCGTCTCGTTTAGTACCCCTCCTCTACATGGAGACACCCACCCCTGGGACTTAGGGGTGGTAAAACTCGATAAACGAGCCGTCCTGCTGGGTTTTCATATGAAATATAAGACAACTGCAAAGTTATTGCAAAAAAATCCTAAAAATAGATTTTACGTAATGTTTTCTAGAGCTGTACATTGAGTACGAGTTGCAAAACTTGAGTAAAGTAAAGATTAAGGAAAGTATTTTATTAAAGAGTGGTTTTCCCCAAAATCTGCCGTTTTTGTTTGTTTGAACTTGATTTTCTTCACCACTGTAACTCTTTTGCTAAGACCATGAAGTGTAAGAAACAAAAACGGCAGATTTTGTGGGAAATCACTCTTTAATACTTTCCGTCAACTTTACTTGACTCATGTTTTACAACTCGTACTAAGGGTAAAGAACGGATTTCTAAATGTTTTATGTAAAGTCATCATCAAGTGATGTGACTTTAAATTGTCAGAAAAAAGTGTTGTTACACGTGATCGAAGATTGTACACAAAAATGAGGTGACATCATGACTGTTGGTTGATTCATCAAAAGACCTCTACAATCTTTCATTTTTAATCGAAGTTGCAAAGATATTTTAACATTTTTAACACTCATATTAATGCATGCCCACAAATAGATACGTGTAAGTTCATGATTTCAAATTCTGCATATATTTTACAAATGAAATTCAAACCACTTGCTCTGTAACTTTTGAAGACCTTTTCGGAAACAGGGGTAACATCGGAAAATTATCCATTATGTAAATAATGCATAAGTGGAAAAGGTTAATCACATTTTTTATTATCTGTTTTTTTCATTTCAAATAATTCAGAGGACTCTTGAGGTGTGATCCACACAAAAACAGCGCTTACCAAATAAACCATCCTTATATTTTTATTTTTATGTCCTGACATGCAATCTCGTCTATTTCTCAGTTTTACGGTCCTTTGGCTCTTATCAATCAACCTTAAACAAATTGTTTTTATATATTTTTTTAATATTTAAAAAATTGAAATGGTAAAACATGGTTTTAATTCACTTTATTACTTTTGTTTTTGCTCGAACATTCTCGTCTAATTAACCATTCTGCTCCTGAAGATGCCTCATTAGGCGAAAATGTTCGAGCAAAAACAAAAAGAAAAAAGTGAATTAAAACCATGTTTTACCATTTAATTTTTTTAAATATTTAAAAAAAATGGACTTTCACTGTGTTGACAGATCAACACTAAAAAATATATTAAACAAATTCATTTGTCCATTTGTTAAAAGTTGTAAAGCGTAGATTTTTATTGCTGGTCACGTATTGCACCCTCCGCGTGACCAGGCTGGAATTCTTTTAGATCTAGCTGGAATTCCTTTAGATTAAATGTCTATTATGATTATTATTTTCCTAGGCTCCCTGTATGTGCTCCATGATTTGACATAAGCGCTGCAGTTGTTTCTCTGCAATGCACTGCGCTCGCTAAAAATCTTGGGATTGCCTTGTTACTCCGTAGGTAGGTACAACCATGACTTATATAATATTTCTCTCTCAAGACGGCGTTTTTAGTTACCTTTGTGTGCCCATAAATGTCTACAGTGCACAAAAATGCCTTGTCCTATGAACTGCAGAACAAGTATTAGAAGAAGATAATTCCTTCGAAAAAAATAAAAAAAGTATTATATTTTTGTAAAATCTATATTTTGCACTCAGTAGTATTTTTAACAAAGGAACACAGAGCTACGGATAAGGTCGGGAGTAACCGATGTCATAGAGAGAGTGGCAAAGCTAAAATGATCCTTTGCGGGACATGATGCTAGAACCACCGACCAGAGATGGACGAAGAGATTGGTAAAGTGGAGACCTCGGGAAGATAAGAGAAGCAGAGGCAGACCTCCCACCAGATGGTCGGATGATATAAGAAGGCTTGCTGGAGGCATAGGTTCAAAAAGCGCAAGACAGAGATTGATGGAGAGATATGGGAGAGGCCTATGTCCAGCAGTGGATGGAGATGGCTGTATAAGAAGAAGAAGTTTTTTTAACTACCTATAATATAGGCTATAACGTACAAACCTGAAGGATGGGATAGATGTAACCGTGTTTATTTAAAGAAAATATAACGGAATAAAACATGGCGGTTCCTAAACAACTGATCATTGTTCCATATAAAATGCATCAGCTGTTGATACGCCGCCATGTTTGTCTCTCCCCTGTTCTTCTATAATATATAATCTAAGTTGCAAGGATATATTATTTAAATTTCTCAAATGCATGCCCAAAAACAAACTCGTGTAGTTCGCACTTACAAAAATGCTGAATGTGTACTTACAAATAAAATCCAAACCTCAAATGAACATAAGCCCTACAATTTTTGCCGACCTTCCCTGACACAGGGGTGACATTGGCAAAGTAAACCATTTGTTACAGTATGGGTGGTCAGCCTCATACCAACCCATAAGTCAAGGAATACAAATTATAAATAACATCTGAGTATAAAAAAAAGAACAAAACCTTAAAAAGAAATGTATACAAAAAAAAAGTCAATAATTTCCGATACAAAAAATGTAACAAATTAACAAACCAATATTACAAATCAACATTGCAGATTAGCCGCCACTTCGTCGTCCTGTCCTTGCATACTTCTTTCATTTCATCCAGAGTTATAACCTTCCTCATACAAGCATAAATAAATATATTTCATTTTCTTCGTATAAATAAATTTATTTCAAACGCTACACGCAACCCCTTTGGAGGCAACGCGGTAAGAAGTTTCACTATTTACGAATCATATTTGCTTTACACAACAAGTATCAAAAAAAATTGGTAAACAATAAAAATCTTTTAAAATAACGCAGACGTCTTCAGTGCAAACAAAGCTTTTAAATTAATTACTCCGAGTAAGACAAGGGGAAATTTCTTTCATCACTGCTAAAGTAAAACACTTCAGATGTACGGTACGACTATCATTGGAAAGCTATAAGCCCTGGGATAAAGCTTCACTATAACGTGTTTTGTAGTACGTAGATCGCTCCCCCAGTTCTTGTTTACCGTATACGCCAATCTTGTCAAATATGACTTTTTCATGCAGTTGTCTTATGAATCAAATTCTACACAATCCGAGCTAAGAAAAAACGTAAAACTCGATAATGTGAGAGTTCGGATCTCTTGGCGTGATCGAGTCACCAATGAAGAAGTCCTTCAACGAATGCGCACTACAAAGGAGCTTCTGCCTACCACTAAGCAGAGAAAGCTAATGTACTTCGGTCACATTATGAGAAATGAGTACCGTCTCCTTCATCTTATCATTCAGGTTTGTCCCGACAAAAAAGACGATCTTTTGGCCAGGACCACCCATTGCTTGGAAAGACTCACAAACGTTATGGCCTATAGACGTCTCAAACTGAATCCAACCAAGACTGAGTTCATGTGGGTTGCCTCTCCGGGTCGGCAGCACCTCTTGGGTACTCAGCCAATCTTTTTCTCTGGTGCAAGCATAATACCATCCTCCACCATATCCGTCCTTGGTGTCTTACTAGACGGAGCACTATCGATGGAGGCACAAGTGTCCAGGACAGTGAGCACAGCTTTCTTCTATATCCGCCAATTGAGCCTCATCTCAAGATGTTTGCCTGTGGATGCTGTCAAAAGCCTCGTAGCTGCTTTCGTCGTCTCCCGATTAGACTACTGCAATATCATATATGCTGGACTACCGCAGAAATTGTTTGATCGGCTGCAAATGGCTTTCAATGCTGCTGCCAGGGCAATTTTTCGACAGGGAAAGAGCTGTCATATTTCGCCACTGCTGAGAGAACTGCACTGGCTGAGGGTCCGAGAGAGGGTGGAATTTAAGTTGTGTCTCACTGTGCATAGGGCCCTGAACAGCACTGCACCCCCATGTCTCGCTGAGCTATGCTCTGTCGATGGGACTTCAAAAAGACCACTACGCTCTGCCCTTACTGCTGTCAACAAGGTTATAGTGCCCAATAGAGCAAACACATCAAAGTTTGCAGACAGAAGCTTTGCGGTGGCCGGGCCGGTGGCCTGGAACAATTTACCCATCGGTGTTCGCGCGAACCAGCCTACCACCACCTTCAGAAAGGAACTGAAGACACTACTTTTCTCGAGAAGCCATGGCGCCCTTGAGATGGTCCTGGACCATTAAATGGCGCCACAGGAAAGAAATCATCCATCATCATCATCATCATCAGGGTAAGATTGAGGGGAGAAGATCTCAGGGAAGCCGAAGGACATCATGGCTGAAGAACCTGCGACAGTGGTTTGGTAGAAGCACCAAGTCCCTGTTTCGAGCCGCAGCATCAAAAATCAAAATAGCTATGATGATCGCCGATCTTCGTTAGAAGTGGCACAAGAAGAAGAAGAAGTGAGAGTTCTTTTAAATATTTTGTAAATATTTTTTTTGTTTTCATAAGACACATTGGTCCAGTACACATGCAAACATTGCTCATGTAAAATTTTCTCAATGGCGTATACGATAAACAAGAACTAAGGCAGTGAGATGGTGTCTGTCTTTGAAAATATCTTCAAATGCACCATCGTAGGATCCCGAAACTTTTTCAAGAGTATTATGGCCCGTCGAAGAGCTAAAAATAATTGTGTTTCGAGAGCTTATACTGGCTTCTTAGAGCAGGGACTCAAGTGGGGAAGAAAGCAGTTAATTTAAAGGACTTAGATAGCGCGTTACAAGCAAAACCATTTTTTTAAATACAACTATGAAGCGAGCAGCACATTAAAAATCGAAAAAAATAATCAAAACTACAACTCACTTTTTTTGAGTCACATTTTTTTGTCTGCAATTTTTTTCACCTGAATTTTACTTCCATTTTAACCTAATCATAAAAATGTCTAAAAACAGGAAATTACTGGTGCTTAGTGTAGAGATAAACGTCCTAGTAAATGGAAGGCCGTCAGTTTTATTCCCGGTGGAGCATAAAAAATAAATAATTTATATTTTCTAATTTTCGATACCTTACACATAAAAATAAATAAGTGACATATTAAGCTATCATAGGTTTCTCCGAGAAATTTGTCGAAAGAAATGCACTTTTTCCCTAATTTCTACGGGAGATATCATTACAAAAGTGTGACAATCCTGTAGTAGGACTGCTTTATAATTAGTTCAATAACTATGAGAAGTTACACCCAATAAAATGTTTTATCCACGATTTTGGCACATCTTTACCTATAAGGTGAAAATACAAGCCTTAAATGTCAAGATTTCTTTACAACGTATATCAAATTTGTAGATAAAGAGGCAAAAGAATGTGATGAGATGGTTTGGGCATGTGGAAAGAATGAATGATGATAGACTGACAAAGTATGTATACAGAGGTAGTGTGAAAGAAAAAAGAGGTAAAGAACAACCGAGAAAAGTATGGAGTGATCAAAATGTGGAGATTGTGAAAGAATGGGATGTACAAAGCGAGCGTAAAAGAAGAAAATGCATGAAAAAGGTAATGGACATGAATAAATTGAAAGAGGTATTTAATGATAGGATAAAATTAAGGCAGCTCTGCAGAGGCTCTGGCCACCCTTAGCGGGATGGCAACAGAGATACAGTTACAGTTTCAGTTACAGTTACAGTTTAAGTTACAGTTACAGAAATTTCAAATATTGTCATGGTGAAATAAATTCAGTATCGTAGACGCGTAGCACCCGCCTTACTATGTTGTTATTGTAACTTCGTAGCACAGAACCCTTCAATTTTCTTTACAAGTATATTATGTACTAGCACCTAGTACATACAGCTGGGTGTATTATATGGATGTATGAATTCTTGAGCGCACAAACGCAGAACTGTAAATCCCTTGAGCCGGTTTAGCGCAATACCAAACTAAATCGCCAAAACAAACTGAACAAGTGCCCCCCATACAACTTGTTACAAGTTATTTGCACAAATAATGTGTACTCATTTAATCTCTAACAGGAAAGCAATATCTATAATATAAAATATATTATATGAGTCTAAAAGATATTGTTATCATTTGACTTAAAGTTCTTTTAATTAAATTGCGATTTAAATTTGGAAATTTGGTGGGAATGAAGCATTTGAGAAGCATGACAGGAAAAACTCTGAAGGATAGAGTTAGAAATGAATGGGTAAAGAAAGAATGTAATTTGAAAGAGGATGTGAAAGTTAAGGTACAAATGAATATGATGAGATGGTTTGGGCATGTGAAAAGAATGAATGATGATAGACTGACAAAATATGTATACTGAGGTAGTGTGAAAGGAAAAAAAGGGAAGGGACGACCGAAAAAAGTATGGAGTGATCAGATTGAGGATATTGTGAAAGAATGGGATATACAAAGTGAGCGTAAAAGAAGAAAATGCATGAAAAAGGTGATGGATATGAATGAATTGAAAGAGGTATGTAAGAATAGGAAAAAATGGCGGCAGCTCTGCAGAGGCTCTGGCTACCCCTAGCGGAATGGCAAAAGAGTTACAGTACAGTTACAGTAACAATTTCATTTTACGTGATTTATTTATCACAAAATCGTTTACAATTTAATCATTTTTTTTTTTTTTTATTTCACATTTAATTCACATTTATTTCTTTTTTTGCTCAAACGTTTTCGTCTAATAAGGCATCTTTAGGAGCATAATCGTTTACAATACACTCTTTACGCTCTGTTTACAGTGGTGTTCGCGTTACAATGATTTGAGCGACTCTGGCTCTCGGCAGAATCTTTGCTCGTATTTATGTGCACCGCACAGACGATTCCTGAATGTTCTCAAACATGGTAGCTACTTCTACTAGAAATGTTCGACACTATACCAAAATGTTCAATACACCAACCAGCGTGCCAAGGCTCACGTTTAACGAATCCATAGTTTGTAACTATATATTATGTATAAGATTCATATTAAATGCATTTCCACAAACAAACACGCATGAGATCGCGCTTACACATGCTGCAGGTGTATTTACAAAATAAAATCGAAACCTGAAATGAACGTCAACCCTTCAACTTCCGGAAACTGGTAAACGTTGGAAAAGTGAACCATATTTTATCGTATGGGCGTTCAGCCTCATACAAATAAACCAAGGAATTCCGAAATTGAATTTTTTATTTTTGTGGAAAGGAATGCAATCCACCAACCTATTTTGCCTGGCCAGTTGTCTTCATGCGAAAGCAGAAGCTTGTGTGCATGCAACGGCATCTGTTGAACCAGGGTCGAAGTTGTCGTCGCGGGATTCGAACCAGCGTTATCCGGTTCCAAATAACCTGTCTTGATTCCCGCGGCCATAACACCGAATCTAAGTATTGTCAAGTTGAATTCTGTTTTCATTAATTCTCTCTTGCATTAACACAATTGAAGCAAAATCACTTTGTTCAATAAAATTCAACTTCATTCACAGTAAAAATATTTAAGAGTAAAAATCGAAATAATCAAATATAACAACAAAATTGTTCAAACATTGATTTTCGTTTGAGGTTCATAAAATAAACACATGTCGAGGAAAAATCTGTTCGAGAGACGTCTCTTTTTATGTGTGGGGTAAATAAAAATATGTTTACCGATGTGTTGCCCTTCCATTCTCAGGGGACTTGGGAAGTATGGGAAGTCTATTCAGAGTCGAACACACACTTAGCGCTTACTCAAGTATTCTTCTTTTTCTTTTAGTACCACTTCTATTGAAGATTGGGTGGAGGTATCGTTATGATTTTTACTTGGGTCTAATCTAATCTAATCCAATCTAAATTGCAAAGATATGTAACATTGGGGGTTCACATTACATGCATTCTTACAAGCAGACACGTACAAGTGAGCGTTTGCGCATGCCGCATGTGAACTTACAATATAAAAACCAAATCTCAAATGGACATACACCCTGCAACTCTTGCCGACCTTCCCTGAATGCAGGGGTGACATTGGCAAAGTGAACCATTTTCTAGAGTATGGATGGTCAGCCGCATACCAACCTATAAGTCAAGGAACATACCTACACAACAAATTACATATTTAAAATCAACAAATTATAATATGTATGGACATCAAAAACTAAAAGAAACCCAATCCTTATTTAGAAAACCCTAGCCGCCAACATCACAGATCAACCGCTATTTCTTTCTGTCCTTATACACTTCTTTCATTTCCTCCAGAGTCATAACCTACTTCATACAGGCTATCCTTTTATTATGACTCTGGATATTCCATTCATTCGCAATTTCGGAAATTTGGTCCATCCATACCTTTCTCGGTCTTCCACGACATCCATCTATTCTTGCAACGTATACTTTCTTCGTCAGTCTTTCCTCATTCATTCTCTCCATATGCCCAAAACATCTTAACAAATTTATTTTAATCTTCACTGTCGCAACTTAAGTTATCGAGAATAGATGATTGTTTCTGAAAGAAGGAAAGATACTAAAATAAGTAAAGACTTTTTCATAGCTGACTGTGAATAGACAGAGCCGTGCTCAACCTATATTCTGAAAATCAGAATCTACTTTTTCAGGCATCGTCACCATATTTTATCGTGAGCGTGCTGAAAGATTTGTGACCGCATTTTATCATAGTTTACCAGAGATTTGTCTCCCCTGTCTCCTTCCCGTTTCGATCAACATGTTAACTTTTTGCAAACAACTTTTCTTTCAGCGTTTCTGTTTGCATGTACAAGATGACACACTGAACATTTTCACTTAAGGAAAATGTATTGTTATGTTTTAAGGGTTCAAATAATCTTCAAATTAAAAAAAAACTGGTCTTTTTTACAGGATATTTATTGTACACTTAGATTTATTTTTACCGTTATATTAATTGTTTTACACTTTTACATTTATTTAGCAATTTACATTTATTTCACAGATGGTTTGTGTTCACTTATAGTGTATTTCGTGTTTAAAAGTAGAATGTCATAATATGAATTGTTATATGTCGGTGTTATGGCCGCGGGGATCAAGACAGGTTATTTGGAACCGGATAACGCTGGTTCGAATCCCGCGACGATAACTTCGACCCTGGTTCAACAGATGCCGTTGCATGCACACAAGCTTCTGCTTTCGCATGAAGACAACTGGTTAGGCAAAATAGGTTGGTGGATTGCATTCCTTTCTACAAATCTATTTTTTAAAAAGAAAGAAAAAGAATGAAGATTGACTCCTGCAAGCCGTTCGCGGCTTTTTATACCTCAGCAATAGAATGTACCAGAGGTCAATTCTGCCAGAAGCCTCTCGAAGCACATAATCTAGTGGCTTCTTTCTAAAATTTATTTACCCTAGGTACTTATAATAATTAATCCTACTTATATACAACTCCCATCAGCTACAAATAGCACGTTTAATAATAAAGAGCAATAACTCAAAAAACAAGAATGTTGGGAAATCACGTTTGAAGTTCAGACAACCAGTACAACTTGTATGGGATGAAAAAGGCGGCCGATGTTTTATCTCGGTCATATTCGTCCAAATTGAACGGCTGTCGCATTCTACTTATTCTTCTCGCATTGATCTTGCGTTTTATTACAAAATCTCGATTTTCCAAATTTTCGAGTTATTTCTCTTTATTATTAAGCGTGCGAAATGCTATACCTACCTACCTAAATATTTGCTATAAACATAACAGTTTCTAACTATCGACCGGTCCGTAGTCTAGTGGTAACGCTTTGGACTCGTAGATAGAAGGTTGTGGGTTTGAATCTCGGTGGAGCAAAAAAAATAAAACATTTTTATTTTCAAATATGCTCTTCGTTTACCTTTAACAAAGACCGGTCAACAAAGGTCCATCCAGCCTTACAGCAACTGGGTCTTGCTTGAAAATTGGTGCTTTCTAGCGACAACCAAGCTCGTAATAATTCCGGTTCCGAAAGCTTATTTGGTATACTTGCATTGCATTCCATGCCTAGAGCTAGGGCGCGATCCCCACTGAGGGTATACGAAATGATTTGCCGTTTCGGTGTTTATTTCCAACCCAATATAAAATACTAGCAAGGCTTACTCAGCCTTCACAAGAAATGAGTACCAGCCCTCTCTGGAGCTGGGAAACCCCCACTTCAACTGAAGTGGTCAGCGTGATGCCAGCCCCCTTACCCGTTAAAATTATAGGTCCTGAATCGTCACATGTGACCACTTCGCGGATAACGCAGGCAAGAAGTTACACCATATGTGTAGCTTATCGCTTCGATAAACGTGAAAGATTTTTTTCTTGAGATGATTTTGAATCTGAAGCGTTTATGTAAAAACTACAAGAAACCTATCAACAGTAAGTTTAAAAATGGCCATTTTTGTGATTATAAAACATTGTGAAAATTAACTCAAAGCTGTCTTTCGGGTATGATTATTCCAAGATAGATTATTAAGATAATCCAGTATCAGATACTGAGTCACATTACCTATAATGTAATGTATCACATCAGACAATGTACGCGTGACATTGTTGGCAGGAACGTTTGATATAAGCCGGTTACAGTCAGTTATCCGGCTTGTATGTTCACGGATATGCACTGTAGATATACACGGATACGCAGTGTGTGAACTAATACTTGTATCCGTGCTAATATCCGATCACCTGGGATTACGCCAAGTATAAAACAATCACGTTCAAACTCCAGTGAAAAGTATTGAACATAAAAGCGCCTCAATCGGTCAGATAAGTTTTCATACACTTTTAGGTAAGCGCAAAGTTCTTGTAGCGTTATCCATGAAGGCTTTCGCGTGGAGTATATTTATTTTAACAGGTAAGGAGACCGGCTTACGTCATCCACTTGAGTTGAAGTCCTCTTTAGTCGGGTTTTCCAGCTCTCAAGGCAGCTGGTACTCATTTCTTGTGAACGCTGGGTAAACCTAGCTGTTATTTTGTTTTGGAGTTTGAAATAAACACCAAAACGGGAAAAGCAAGCACTCTACCAACTGAGCTTTCGACCGAACTATCTAAACGAATGACGAAACAACCTTCTTCTGGTATTTTCAACGTTAGCATATGTGGCTTTAAATTTATAAACAAAAACTACCCACAAGATTGGCATAAGTACGTTATTTTTACTCACTATGCTAACTTTGAAAAAATCGGGTCTTAGAGCTCTTCAATAACCATCCAAATTTAAAAAAAAATGATTATTTTCTAACACTCAGGAGTGTTTGTTGTATCGGCCTCCTTGCTACGTTAAGTTTTACTTTCATACATACACACTCGTATATCGTCCACAGCTCAGACACTATTGCGTTTGTAAACTTTGTTTATGCAAATTAAATGGTGCACTTAACGAAGGTTCCCCCCCTCCCCGAGGCGAGGAGACGCTCACTTACAACAGGGCCGCATTGAGCCCATCGGGCGCCCTGGTGCGAGTAGAAACGTGGGGTCTTATTGTACTTATTTAGAACCAAAGCGAAGCTATAAAAACGCAAACGCAACTAAGCTACACATATAGTGTAACTTCTTACCGCGTTATCCCCGAAGGGGTCGCATGTGGCGAGTTGAACCTATTTATTTTTACAGGTAAGGGGGCCGGCCTTACGCCAACCACTTCAGTTGAAGTGGGGGTTTCCCAGCTCCCGAAGGGGCTGGTACTCATTTCTTGTGAAGGCTGAGTAAACCTTGCCGGTATTTTTATTATGGGGTTTGAAATAAACACCGAAATAGGAAATCATTTCTGACACCCTCCTTGGTGGGATTCGAACCCGAGATCACGGGGTAGAATGCAAGCACTCTACCAACTGAGCTATCGACCGGTAATATATACTCTACCTTTAAAGCATTTATGTAAACTGTCCTCGATTTCGTAAGTAAAAAAATATAAAGAAACAAAGTCACTCACTAGGAATTTCGTTTTTAGCTTGAAAGTTACAGGGTGTATGTTCCTTTAAGGTTTGGATTCAAATTGTAAGTACACGTGCAGCATTTGTAAGCGCAAACTAACGCGTAGATGCTTGCGAGAATGCACGTTATATGAATCTCAAAAATGTAATCTATTTTTACATTTTTGATTAACAAATAGGGCATTCAAAGTCATAATAAAAAGAGAGCTTGTATATGAAAAAAGTTTAAGCTCCGAACAATATGAATGGAAAAAAACGGCAGGTTATTTTTTTTGTTTGGCTGGAAAGCAAGCCGACCACTTTTCTATTAAGAGTCCCAAGCTTTCAAAAATAATCTATGTAAATGTTTATATATAGTTGCAACTAATATTATAGATCATTATTTATTATTTAGGGCCTGTTGCACCAACCTCCAATCAATATTTGATTGAAACATCAAATTGGATTGCTTAGTTCTGGTAAGGACCTCGGTAAAATATTTCTCGAAAGTTGGTAAAAATGTGATGGAATTTGAACAGGAAATATTATTTACATCAGCTGACTTACGTATATGCAATCAATTGTTTGATTTGAAAGAGAGAAATCACACTTTATTTTGATTTTCGTCTGATTGGAGTTTGGTGCAACAGGCCCTAAGGAGTTACTTATAAGCAAGCTTCCAACGATATTCATGTCCAAATGTTTTTTTTTTCTACTATTGTAATACCAACTCTTTGTAGCCTCCAAAGAAAATGATTTTCAAAGTGTATAGAAAACAACATTTAAAATTTTTAGGGCCCCTTTGATCTCGGGGGCCCTGGCGCAGTCACACAGCTCGATCCACCCTTAATCCGGATCTTACCGAGGCACGGAAGAGACCCTTGAGGTACGACAAGGAGCAGGCGCGGCTTATACTTGCATCTTGTGTCTGAGAACAACGCCTAATAAGTAACGCACCGTCTACAATATGTGATAAGTTTTTACTTTGAAGTCAGCTACCAGCTAATTCACGTCAGAGCTAAAGGGCATATGAAACAAAAGTGAAAATGCACTACATAACTTTTAAAGTGTGAAAAATTGGATGGAACTGTTTTCCTTTAGCATGAAAATTGCCTTAAAATAAAGTTGCTTTTTAATTATCACAACAAACATATTACATGCCGTTTTACGTAAGGGGCTGTCCATATATTACGTCATTCGTATTAAGGGGGGGGGAGTCTGGTCTGCGGATGATGGCAAATGATGTACGAGTACCAAAAGTGACGTCGTTCTTGTAAATACCAATTTCTACAAAATATACAAAATATGATGTAAGTAATATAACATTATTAATTATTAAGCTCATCCATTATTACAGCAAGAGGGGGGGGGAGGGTCATTAGATAATAATAATAATAATAACAGGCTGATTTATTTTAAATTACACATGATAAGAGAGCGCCGTTTTTGTGTGTGTCACACCTCAAGGGCCCTCTCCGATCATGGATAAGACTTTCTAAACAAGTGTGCCTTGAGTGCTCCTCGAAATACACCCACAGATTTGGAGTTCTTCACTCCGGGTGGCAGTCTGTTCCACTCCACCGGCCCCGCAACACGGAAAGCGCGGTCTCCGAAGTTTGTACGAATCTGACGGCGCGGCTGGGGGGGGGGGTCGAAAATCGGCCAAAATCGATGACGTAATTTATGGACGGCCCCTAAATGAAAAAACGACGTGAGAATTAGTTATATATTTTTTTTATATTGAAGGGTTTGTGTATTGTCATTGTGAAGATTAATTTTCAATTAATAATGTAAAAATAAATCACACAGTTTTTCTTCACGAGTTGATTTATTTCCTTGAGCGCTTTTGATGCTATCACATCATTTTCAAGAGGAGCTAGCTCTTGTTATATTTTTACATAATTTTTTTGTTCATAGTGAATAAAAAGGAAAAACTTATACGACAAAGATTTCAATGCTTAGAAGATTTTTGTAAAACCAATCAACAGGGTAATTTGTGTGCAGACCATACGACGTTCTAATTTCTGCAATACATTTCAGTACTAACTGTTGTTTACCGCGCGTCATATAAAGTGCCTTTTCAAGAAAAAAGAGTGCATTAAATATGATTTATTAATGCACCATAGCTGTCAGATTATTTTATGTTATATTGAAAACAATATTACAATTTATTTGGTCAGCGTTTTCTTGTGTGATTCACACCTCAAGAGCCCTCTGCGTACTAGATTGTCGCTATAAAAAGTGCTGATTCTGAAGTAAGGCTCAGTTGCTGTAAAGCTCCAAAGCATTTACCACTAGACTACAGGCGCGGTTAAACCAGCCGGTGTTCACAAAATAATTAATGTAGGGTAAGTAGCCACATGCAACTCCTTCGGGGATAACGCCGGCAAGAAGTTGCACTTCATGTGTAGCTTAGTTTCGTTTGCATCTAGTGGTTCTTTCGCTGTAGGATAGTGAGCTATATACAAGAGTGCTTCCATGTCTAAGGACTATTTTTCCAGTTAAACATCTCTATTCTAAATTATTTTCGTTACTCACCAAGTTTTTCACAAGTTTTAATAAACTCAAGAAGTTACACTATATGTGTAGCTCAGTTGCGTAAGCATCTCGTGGTTTTTGTATGTTAGGATAGTGGATTATATACAAGAGAGTTTCCAAGTTGTCTGAGGGCTCGTTTTACTGTTAAACATCTACAAGAAAAACAATCTTAATCTAATCTAATCTAAGTTGCAAAGATATGCTACATTGGAAATTCACATTACATGCATTCTCACAACCAGACACGTACATTTCGCGTTTGCACATGCCTCATGTGAACCTACAACATAAAATCCAAATCTCAAATGGACATACACCCTACAACTCTAGCCGTCTTTCCCTGAAACAAGGTTGACATTGGCAAAGTGAACCATTTTTACAGCATGGGTAATCAGCCGCATACCAACCTATGAGTCAAGGAACTGAGTCATCCAATTTTTTTTCGTGTCTCACTAGTTTTAATAAACTAAAATATGTTAAGAGTACTACACTTTATAATAAAAAAGGTCCTCGTCTTCACATGTTTACGTACATTTTATAAAGGGTAAGTCAAAAGCGAGTTCATAACTTGTGTCAACATAATAAAAATTTCATCACATTCCTGGCATAGCCCCTTTTATCCTTTGCAAACTGTCTTACACTCGATGTACAAAAAATAAACTAGCAATTTTCTCTCCTTGTGAGAAAAAGTCGAGTTATCCTGTTGAGTTTTCTTTAGAGTTTTTTTTAAACCTTTTTAATGTCACTCTTACTTGCTTGTTGGAGACAACTCTTGTCTAATAAGCGGAAAAAGTCTTACGGTGTTATTCACACACAGAAAATCCATGGCTCAACCGCCATCTAACTTTAATTTTCCATACAAAAAAACGATGATGGATCAGTTCTTATTACTTTCAGAAGCATTTTTGTTTTAAATGAATTCGTAACAAAATGCACTTCATCAAACTTTTCTTCATTTCCTTTATTATATTTCGAAAATATTCCGTTGACTTATAGGTTGGTATGAGGCTGATCACCCATGCTTTAAAAAAATGTTTCACTTCGCCAATGTATCCACTGTTTCAGAAAAAGACGTCAAATGTTGCAGAGCTTATGTTGATTTGAGGTTTTTTGTCTTTGATTGTAAGCACACATGCAGCATTTATAAGCGCCAATTTATGCAGTGCTAGAAGTCTCATCACCACGGTAATTCTTACCTACCGAAATCGGCAGATAATATTTGTGTGAAGGCAATCAGCTGTTCACTTGCGGCCATCTTGGTTTGACAAGTCTTCATTCAAAAATTACCGATATTCAGTGGGTGAGAATTACCGTAGCGATGAGACTTCCAGCGGTCTGCTTATGGAAATTTGCATTTATTATGAACCTTAAAAAGCAACTCACATTACATATTAAATCTTACAGATTTTTATTGTATTTGTTTGCACACACAGCGATTCTTTTAGTTTTAATAATATTTGTATTTCATACAAATATAGATTTCTTTTTAAGGTTTTGTTCTTTTTTATATTTGAATGTAATTTATTATTCGTATTCATTGACATAAAGGTTGGTATGAGGCTGACCACCCATACTGTAAAACATGGTTAACTTTGCCAATGTCACCCCTGTTTCAGGGAAGGTCGGCAAAAGTTGTGGGGCTTATGTTCATTTGAGGTCTGGATTTTATTTGTAAGTACGCATTCAGCATTTGTAAGCGCGAACTACTCGTGTTGGTTTGTGGGCATGCATCTGAAAGCTTTAAATGAATATATCCTTGCAACTTAGATTATAGATTATTTATTATAGATACAACCGTTTTAAGAACCTTGAAATTCAGTACGAAAGTCACAACTCAATCCATCATTTGTAGAACTTGAAGCAATGTTACTTGGCAAGGAAGCCTCTCTCCCTTTCAGTCACATTCTGTTTCTCTCCCTTTCACTCGCATGCCGTCTCGCTCCCGCAGCAATTGTCGCGTGTGTCGGATCGCGTTAATTGTTCGTCTCGCACATTGTTTAGATTAAGTCAAACTCAAACAATCTTCTCAATTGTGTCAACAGCGACGTTTGCGCTGGCGTTAACACAAAGCGAGAATCAAACATCAAAGCCGCGGCTCAGATCTGTGCAGACCTACCTACTCAAAACTCGGATCTGTGCAGACTAACCTACTCAAAAGTCAGATCTGTACACTTAGTACGATTTGCAAAACTTGAGAAAAGTAAAGTTTACGGAAAATATTGAAGAGTCATTTCTCCCAAAATCTGCAGTTTTTGTTTCTTACACTTTATGGTCTTAGCAAAAGAGTTACAGTGATGAAGAAAATTAAGTTCAAACAAACAAAAACGGCAGATTTTGGGGGAAATCACTCTTTAATAATTGCTGTAAACTTTACACTACTCAAGTTTTGCAACTCGTACTAAGGATACTGTACGTACAGACCTATAGTCGTAATTACTCAAATCCAGTATGAAGAAGGTTATGACTCGGGATGAAATGAAAGAAGCTCCTTGACTGATAGGTTGGTATGAGGCTGACTACCCGTGCTGTAAAAATCGGTTCACTTTTGCCAATGCCACCCCGGTTCAGGGAACGGCGGCAGGAGTTGCAAGGTTTATGTTCATGTGAGGTTTTATTTATTTGTAAGCACACAATGTGTACGCGCTAACCTACATGTGCCTGTCTGTAGGCATGCATTTCATATGAGCCTTAAATGTTAACATATCTTTGCAGCTTAGATTATAGATTATATGTAACGACATGGCGGTCGATCTGTAATGTTGGCGGCTAAGTCTAGGGTTTTGATTTTATTTTAAAATTAGAAGTTTGGATTTGTATTTTTGTTTATATTTTTACTGATTATTTAGTTATTATTATTTGTGAATTATGTTCCTTAACTTATAGGTTGGTATGAGGCTGACCATTCATGCTGTAGAAAATGGTTCACTTTGCCAGTATCACCCCTGTTTCAGGAAAGGTCGGCAAGGGTTGCAGAGTGTATGTTCATTTGAGATTTGGTTTTAGTGTCGTAGGTTTACATGCGGTATGTTCAAGCGCGAACTTATACGTACGTGCTTGTGAGAATGCATATAATATGAATCCCTAATGTTACATATCTCTGCAACTTACAGTAGATTAGATTAGATTAGCTTATTTGGAAAGATATTACAAGCATTCCAATAAGCAGACACGTATAACTTCGCGCTCACACATCTCACATGTGGACTTACAACTTAAAAATACTGAGGCTAACTGAAGTAAAAAACAAAAGGAACAAAATTCAAGGCGGAGAAGGGAAAGCTCAAATAAATCTTGATTTGTTTTTTGTTTTGTAACTTTATATAAATGAAATATTTTTTTTAAATTACTAATTTTAAAATAAACACAGGAAGTTTTTCTTCACAAGTTGATTTATTTCCTCGAGCGCTTTCGATGTTATCACATCATTATCAGGATGACAACTTACAACAAAGAAATCAAGTTGTGAAGAAAAACTTTGTGTTTTATTCTTACATTATTAATTTAAAATTAAATTTCACTCTTAAATTTTAATTATTTCTGGACTGTTAAATTTTGCACTTTTTTCGACACCACAAAAAAACACATTTCCACCGAATCAACATTAATTACATTGAAAAAAAAACCCTAAAGAACGTATTTTTTAATTACAGACCGCAAATACAATTTAAGCGTTTGTAACTGATGCCGCTGTGTGGGTACACATTGCTTTGTGTGCCTACCCTGTAAAAGTAAATAGGGTTCGTGTCCACAGACTAGGGGGGACGGGGTACAAGAGCAATCTCGGCAGACACGCGGAGGGCTGGCCCTAGGAGATAATTCATTTTGTCATTTGCTTACGTTCACCGCTAGAGCATTAAATAAAACCTGAAAAAAACGTTTTCATTACCTACGATGTACTTAGCACTTTTTATTGGTAAGTCGATATTTCATTGATGAGTAAGTAGGCTTGGAACTACCCTTAGTACGAGTTACAAAACTTGAGAAAAGTTAAGTTTACGGAAAGTATTAAAGAGTGATTTTCACCAAAATCTGCCTTTTTTGTTTCTTACACTTTATGGTCTTAGCAAAAGAGTTACAGTGATGAAGAAAATCAAGTTCAAACAAACAAAAACGGCAGATTGTGGGGAAAACCACTCTTTCATACTTTCCGTAAACTTTACTTTACTCAACAACTCGTACTCAGGGTACAGAAATATGTAAAGGTCCATTTAAAGCAGGCGTGTTCATAGGGCATATCTAATAATCTAAGTTGCAAAGATATGTCACATTGAGGATTCACATTACATTCATTTTCACAAGCAGACACGTACAAGTTCGCGCTTGCGCACGCCGCATGTGAACCTACAACATAAAAACCAAATCTCAAATGGACATACACCCTGCAACTCCTGCTGACCTTCCCTGAAACAGGGGTGACATTGGTAAAGTGAACCACTTTCTACAGCATGAGGGATCAACCGCATACCAACCTATGAGTTACACTAATTGTGTAGCTTAGTTGGGTTTTTTGCGTTTTTTTTATTTTTGGAAAATAAACCATTTTTTACTGAATAGGTGGTTAACCGTATACCAACCTATAAGTTAATGAACTAGATACGGAGAAATTATTTTAGGGTTGTGTCGGGATATTCAAAGGACTTAATACCATTAGAGCTTATATTGTATGGCACACAAAACAGAGTCAGTACATCCCTCGACCAAATTCAATAAATGCCAAATTAGTTACTAGGGGAGAAAGCAAGCTTAGCTTAGACCAATGTAAGAACTTTTGTTAGGGGTCTGCAGTGCTATGTATAATCTAAGTTGCAAAGATACATAAAAAAAATATTCGTAATTAATGCGTTTTCATAAAAATCTTTTAATTTTTAAAGTCAATTTTCCCTTTTATAAAGTGCACTTAAACCTAATTTAACGTTCAACCGATCTAATGAATACTGCCGTGTAATTTTCTTTGTATTTAAAAAAAATGTCGGTCGATAGCTCAGTTGATAGAGTGCTTCCATTTCAGCCTGAGAGCTCTAGTTCAAATCCCACCTAGGGTGTCAGAAATGAAAAAACCCAAAATGAAATAACGGCAAGGTGTACTCGGCCTTCACAAGAAATGAGTACCAGCCCTCTCGGAAGCTGTGAAAACTCCACTTCAACTAAAGCGGTAAGCGTAAGACCACCCTCCTTACCTGTAAAAATAAATAGGTTCCAATCGCCACATGCGAAACCCCTCGGGGATAACGCGGCAAAAAGTAATCGGTGCTATTCTTAGACATTTTAGCCCCCCGTTGAGCCCACGCTTTGACAAATTATTGATGCATTTGTATGAAGACTTGTCAATCCAATATGGCCGCAAGTGAACAGCTGATTTGTTTTCATACAAATATTACAAAATTTGGTAGGTAAGAATGACCGTGGTAAGGAGACTTTTAGCCCAGGCACCATTAATTTGTCAAAGCGTGGGCTCAACCGACGACTAAAATGTCTAAGAATAACCCCTTATATGTCATTTTAGATTGTGAAAAAAATAGACGTGTGAAAGTCGATTGTCACAAACAAGCGAATGGAAAAAGTACAAAATACGAGAAAGCTGAAAAAGATGTATATACCGGCGCATGTACGTGAGTGAAAGAGACGCAGTGAAAATTCCTGTAAATGGAAAAAATCAAGTCTTTAGAAATCCTGTAAGGGCTGGCTGTCACAGGTTACGCTCAGGGGTGGCCAGAGTCACAATGGAGATAATTGCAATGTGTGCGAGAGCCGACAAAAGTGTGGAGGAAAATATAAAAGAGAGAACAGTACAAATATACCAATTAAGGAGTAGATGGATGGGAGAAAATAAAAGATTATTTGTGAATTCTCAAGCAAGACCCAGTTGTTTTAAGGTTGGATGGACCTTTCAGTGACCGGATTTTGGTAAAGTTTTATGAATTTTTCAACCCAGTAAAGAGCACATCTGGAAATATAAATGGTATATTTTTGTGCTCAGCCGGGATTCAAATCCACAACCTTCCATTTACGAGTCTTTTGTTCCTTGACTTATAGGTTGGTATGCGGCTGACCACCCATGCTGTAAAAATGGTTCACTTTGCTAATTTGTTTCAGGGAGGGACGGCAAGAGTTGCAGGGTGTATGTCCATTGGAGATTTGGTTTTTATGTTGTAGGTTCACATGAGTCATGTGTAAGCGCGAACTTGTACGTGTTTGGTTGTGAGAATGCATGTAATGTTAATCTCCAATGTAACATAGCTTTGCAACTTAGATTAGATTAGGTGCAATTTGATTTAAAAAAATATATGTATTTGAAAAACGCATTTTGTGAATAAATCCTACATTTTCTATTGAATTTATAAAAAAAATACATCAATAACACAAGTTAAAATATACTTAACATATTTGTGAGAAGTATACATACTTGACTTATAGGTTGGTATGAGGCTGACCACCCATACTGTAAAAAATGGTTCACTTTGCCAATGTCACCCCTGTTTCAGGGAAGGTCGGCAAAAGTTGTGGGGCTTATGTGCATTTGAGGTTTGGATTTTATTTGTAAGTACACATTCAGCATTTGTAAGCGCGAACTACACTTGTTGGTTTGTGGGCATACATCTGAGAGCTTTAAATGAATATATCCTTGCAACTTAGATTATAGATTATAGATACAAGTTCATATGTGAGTATAAACGTACATAAGCGAGTACACATGTACTTGTCACAGAGAGTCAAGTAACAATGCTACTTTTCTCTCCCCGAGACAGAGATTCTGCTGGTAGACGCCATTGCAGGAAAGTAGCGAGGTGTCTAAGCCGGAAGGGGAGAAAATATCCCAACAGTAATACATAAAAACTTAAATATACGAGTATACGTGTTCTTTGATATCAGTGTTTTAAAAATATCTGTATTTTACTCTAACAATTTTCAGCCATTGTCCAGCTACCCGACTCTCGGTTTTGCTATTATATCTTTAAAATACAAAACATATCTCCCATCCATTTTTTTAACTCAAAAGACAGTGATAAAGTTTTTAGTGCATGGTTAAGTAAAATATTATGAGTGACGTATTTACTGCACTGCCACATAATATTTTGGTTACGAAAAAACGTCGTGTTCTAAAAATAGACATATAATATTATTATGACTGTGCATGTATGCCAGATAGGTACATAAATGTTATTGAAGCAAAAAAAATGTTATGTGTGTATGCGATGTAATAAAAATGAGAATTTTGTCTTTAAGCTCGTTAGTTTGTTAGTTCAACTTCAAATATTTTTTTTAAATATTCACAAACGAAAATGAATGCTTTCAGTTTATTTGTTGGTAGTTTTATCCAATAGGGATATGTCAAACGATTTTTGATCTTATTTCTGTGTAAAAACTAAAGAAAAACGGAAGAGATTGCGATCAGTACCCTTAGTACGAGTTGCAAAACATGAGTAATGTAAAGTTTACGGCAATTATTAAAGAGTGAATTACCCCAGAATTTTCTCAAGTTTTGCAACTCGTACTAAGGGTACAGTACTGTAAGCGTGGATCCGCGTTCCTGAAGGTTTAAAAAAAACACCAAAAAGGGAAATCATTGGACCGGTCCGTAGTTCAGTGGTAACACTTCGGACTCTGAATGGGAAGGTTGTGGGTTCGACTCCCGGCGGAGCACAAAAAATATACCATTTATATTTTCAAATTTGCTCTTCACTGGGTTGAAAAATTCATAAAAACCTTTACCAATGACCGGTCACCAAAGGTTCATCCAGCCGTAGAGCAACTGGATCTTGCTTAAGAATTGGCGCTTTGTAGCGACGACGATCAAGCTCGTAAAAAGGTCGATAGCTCAATTGGTAGAATGCTTGTATTCCATGCCGAGAGCAAGGGTTCGATCTCAATGGCTTACTCAGCCTTCACAAGAAATGAGAACCAGCCCTCCCGGGAGCTGGGAAACCCCCACTTCAACTGAAAGTAGTTGGTTTGAGGCCGGCCCCCTTACCTGTAAAAATAAATAGGTTCCGAAGCGCCACATGCGACCCCTTAGGGGAAACGCAGGCAAGAAGTTACACTATATGTGTATCTTAGTTGCAAGTTGCAGATCTGACACTTCTGATGGGGATCGAACCGTAGCACTATGACATGGAACGCAAGAAATCTACCAACTGAGCTATCGACAGAAAAATAATCACGTACATATTTTTCCATCTCAAAAAACTGTTTTCATAAAATCTTTTCAAAAAAGTGCACCAATTTTTTTTGGACTAAACCTCACCCCATAACAAAAAGAAAAAACGCAATAAAAAAAACATGGAATAAATTATCGACGGTTAAAAAAAAACTTCACCCGGACAAAAAAAGACGGCTGAAAAAAAGATGATTCATTTTCCGGAAAAATGTCGTTGCTTTTGAATGTGGTGCAGTGGGCGATGCATCACTCTGGTCATTAGAGGGTCCGGGTTCGTAACCCGCGCGGGCAGCGTCCCATTCACGGTGGATTGACAGATTTTTCATCGCTGTGGATGCAAGTTGCCTCCCTTTTCGCGATCGCACACCCACCGCGAAAAGTGATTTGGAACCGGTTTCCAATAGACTCATTGATTTTTTAACTTTCCCAATTTCTTCTTTTTTCTTCTCCTTGTTCTTCTTCCTATCTTAATCTAAATCTAAGCTGCGAATATATGTATCATTTGAGATTTATATTAAATGCATTCCCACAAGCAGATATGTATAATTTCGCGCTAACACATGCCGCATGTGGACCTACGATATAAAAACCCAATCTCAAATGAACATAAGCCTTGCAACTCTTGCCGTCCTTCCCTGAAACAGGGGTGACATTGGCAAAGTGAACCACTTTTTACAGTATGGGTGGTCAGCCGCATAACAACCTATAAGTCTCCTTCTAATAATGTTATGTGTTTCGGGTTCAAATATTTTCTATTTTCATTTGACGTTTGGGTTCTTATTTTGAAACTAGATATGCAGCATGTATAAACGCAAACTTGCACGTGATGACTGTGAGCGCACATCAAATAGTAATCTTGGGCGTTCCTTGCAACTTAAATTACTGATTCAAGACCACACCGGTTCTACAACAAAGTGTCGTAGACACCTGCAGTGTTATTCTCAGACATTTTGGTCGTCCGTTGAGCCCACGCTTTGACAAACTAATGATGCCTGGGCTGGATCACCACGGTCATTCTAACCTACCGAATTTTGGTAATATTTGTATGAAGACTAATCAGCTGTCCACTTGCGGCCATCTTGGATTGATAGGTCTTCATACAAATGCATCATTAGTTTGTCAAAGCGTGGGCTCAACGGACGACTAAAATTTCTTAGAATAGCACAGCTAGAGTCTAAAATCTAGGAAGTCTCTCGCATATGATAACTTAAATAAAAATACAAATTTGCGTAAATGGTTGTATGCAAGGTTTCACTTCCCTGCCATAATGGTTCACCCAGCCATCGATCATGCCTTTCTGTCGCTGACCCTCACCTTCCTCTTAGCTTTCCTTTACTCCAAACACAGCGTTTAAACTCGACAACAGCTTTCTCCAAAAAAGTATGTAAATTGAAACAGTGCCTCTAGTGAGCATTTTAGTTTCGATACATTTTTCTGCGAGCGGTATGTTTGAGCTTCAACATGCTTAGGGTAGTGATTCCTCCTCAAGATGATCAGTACAGAGACGGGTAAATACCACATGATTTATTGCTGGCAAGAAGAAATGGTAAACATCCAATGTGCAGGGGCAATTTGCAGTAAGGGTAGGTTATAGATGCATGGGAAGGAAACGAATATTGATTAGGTATGAAGGTTTTTTTTTCTTTAAAAAAATTATTCCTTTAAGAATGTTTCATACCCTAAATCTTCCTTTATTTTTTCTTGCTCTTTATGTTCTTAGTGAAAGAGTGATAATAATACAAAAAATCAAGTTTGTTTATTGGTTTTTTATCTATAATGTATAATAGTTTACAAAATTAAAAATAGCCACCACAAAAAAAGATTTAAAAAAGATGTTTTGTTCATATTTTTAGCGGTTTTCTTGCGTGCTTTGTTTTTCTTTTTAATTGCAGAATTATACATTGTAAAGTATCAAATTACATTGTTTTGTATATTTTATAAAATACTGTCGAAACAGTGTTGATTATCTATAATCTAAGTTGCAAAGATTTACCAACATTTAAAATTCATACTTAATGACCCTCGACAAACAGACACGTGTAAGTTCGCTTTTACTGCATGTGTACTTACAAATTAAAATCCATACCTCAAATGAACATCCCTGCCCTGTAACTTATGCCGACCTTCACTGAAACAGGGTACGCATTGGCAAAGTGAAACATTTTTTACAGCATGTGTATTCAGCTTCATAGCAACCAATAAGCCAAGGAAATACATCGTCAAAAATATCAACTCACATTTTCATGGATTAACATAAGTCAAGAATAAAAATTTACATGAATTTTGAATGTCAAACAAATATGAAGCTTGATGTAAATGTAAGTGAGTACATATTACAAAAATGTAAACACATAATATATATGTATTTACACGCAACGATTTCTTTAGGCAGATCGTTAGTCACACAAAGGGATTCATGTATTATATACTAACTGTATATGCTTATTATGTCCCTTTCTTCAATACTACGAGTATAAAACCTGTACATAATCTCCCCTCGATTGCGTAAATCGAAAATGTATCGAATATACAACAGCACTTCTAGTGAGTGATTTAGTTTAAAAATTTTGTTTGATTTACGCAAGTTAGAGGAGTTTCCGCAATGCTTTCTACTCGAGTAAAAAGCTTGTTACTTATATGCACATATCTTTTTTTATATACAAAAAAATGTGTTTTTTCTCAAATCGCTTATTCCTTGAATTATAGGGTGGGTTAAGGCTGACCAGCTGTGCTGTAAAAAATGGTTCAATTTGCCAATGTACCACCAGTGTCAGGGAAGGTCAGCAAAATTTGCAGGGTTTATGTTCATTTGAGGTTTGGATTTTAATTTTGTTAGTTCACATGCAGCACAGTTCACATTTTCCTTAAAATACCAAATATGTATGAAAAAACATCAGAATTCTTAGAATATGCATTAGGATTTCTCTCATATGGGCTAGCCTAAATCCTTAACGGTTTCTGACCACTCTTCTTGTTATCTCCCCTTTCCTAGGATATATTATGTTTAGGAAACTGCTCGTGTGTCCTGTCACACTTATCGCGATTTTTCCGCAATTATGAGCGCGGCTTTGGGAGGCGAGGCGCTGCACGAGGGTTGGATTATCTGGCCTTAGGCGCGCCTCACACACTTGCTGATCATTCCTAGGATAAAGGATAAAGGAAACGAAGGACCAATTTGCACTTACTTTGTAGTTGGCGACGGGAGGGTGGATGCAGTTTTTATCTGGATAAAAAAATGTGACTAAGCTGCACTCATAGTGTAACTTCTTGCCGAAAAAAATTGCAGAATGTATAAAAGAAAAAAATCAAATTGGTTTGTAGTCTAGTGGTTATAGCTTTGTACATGTAATCGAAAACTGACGAGAGGAGGATGCACTTACTATCTGGATACAAAAAAAACGTGACTAAGCTGCACTTATAGTGTAACTTCTGGCCGAAAAAATTGCAGAATGTATAAAAGAACATAATAAAAGAAAAAAAATCTAATTGGTTCGTAGTCTAGTGCTTATAGCTTTGTACACGTAATCGAAAGGTAATAGGTGACAGCAGGGTGGATTCAGTGCAAAAACGTAACTGAGCTACACATACAGTGTAATTTCTTGCCGCGATGAGTTAGTAAAAATGCAGAATGGAGAAAAAACATAACAAACTCAAATTGAGCCAAAACAAATTGAAGAATTTGCCAAATATTTGAGATAATTATTATTAATGTCATTGGTCCTTTTTAAAAGCATATTCAAAATTATTTTATTTTTTTACTGATATCGTTTTTCCTTACCAGATATAAACTCTAAAGAATCTCTCTGCATACTTAACTAAAAACTCGTTTTTTTTACTCATTCCGTTGTGCTTTTCGCCCACAGAAATATGTTTTGCGAAAATCCAAATCATTAAAAAATGAACTAACCAACAACCATTAAATAAATTTTTGCCATAACATCGTTTAATGAATCTTTTACCATATTGCAGCTATAAATTACATGGAAGAGTAAATGATTATGTACGGAATTTAGGGCGTACTGCGGGCCCATAAAAAAATTCACAACAAAAATGAATTAATAGCATGATTAATGAAATAACTTTGTGAAGCGTTGAAGAGGGGGGGAGTCACGACAACTTGGTCAAAGATAGTTGGTCCACAGACAGCTGGTCCATCAACAAATCGGTCACACGATAGTTTTTGTCCACACTCAGTCAACGACATATCGGTCATGGAAAACTCGGCTACAGACAATTCTTTAATTCGTCCACACGACTTTTCGGTCCATGAGATTTCGGTAAAATACAACACACGTTTACAGACAGCTCCATCATAGTAAACTTGCTCTCCAAGAAAACGTTATTACTATATTTATTTTTTTAAATACACAGTTTTAGTTTACTTTTAATTTTTTATTTATTTCTCAAATATTTTCACCTTAAAAGGCATCTTCAGGAGCAATAATATTTCGACTGCTCCAAGGAAGACGCACTTAGTCAAAAAAGATAGTTTTGCAGGAGAGCCAATTGAATGTTACTTATTCCATGGAGTACAATGCATAAACTATTTTTTACATTAATTTATTAACGAATTTAAGAGATATAGAGACACGGCTGTCATCTTGGAATGAAGATAATGATGTGTTACCTTCAGAAATGGAAATAAGTCAAAAACCTCAATTTCGGAGTTACTTCCTTCTTCCTTGGAGCAGTCGATTTGAAGATGCCTTAGTTCATTTTTAAATATTTGAGCGTAAAATAAATATTAAAAGTTAACTGAAACAGTATATTTTTAAATGAAAACAATGCACTTTCACGTTTGAACCACCAACCTCTAGCAAATGTTATTACTGTAATTTAATTAATTGATGTTTTCTGAGATGGATCTGTCTGTGGACCAAGTATTATCTGTAACCGAAATGTCGTTGACAGAAAGTCGTGTGAACTAACTGTCACATGACCAAATTGTCGTTGACAGAAAGTTGTGTGAACTAACTGTCACATGACCAAATTGTCGTTGACAGAAAGTCGTGCGAACGAACTGTCACATGACCAAATTGTCGTTGACAGAAAGTCGTGTGAACTTACTGTCACATGACCAAATTGTCGTTTACAGAAAGTTGTGTGAACTAACTGTCACATGACCAAATTGTCGTTGACAGAAAGTCGTGTGAACTAACTGTCACATGACCAAATTGTCGTTGACAGAAAGTTGTGTGAACCAACTGTCGCGTGACCGAAGTCGACATGTCTGTGGACGGCTTGTCTTTGACCAATTTGTCGTGAAACGTTCGAGGGGGGGTAGCCAATACCTTTGAAAGTTTTTTCACTTGAAAAAAATCACGAAAAGCTCATTTCCAACGGAAAGGCGGCACAAAAGCTGTCACGGCCTTTGTCCACGAGCGCCCAATGGAGCTGCTAGTACAGCTAATCGATATGTCGCAGTTAACATGTGCCGGAACTTTCTGTTGTTAATTAATAATTCATTCAGTATTTGAAGTTAGATTCTGTATATAATTATTCCTGAATACGAGGAAATATTTTGTTATTTGGAATACATTAATAAATGATATTTTAAATTTTTTGTGTATTAATTAACATTGTGAAAAATCATTAATATTTCATATTGTTTCCCAATATTTACTCTATCCACTTTTTATTAGCAGTATTTTTTTTTTAAATATATCATTTAAATAGATAGTATACATAGATAGTCTGAGTGCCAAAGACCTTTGTATGTTTTACATAAAATGTAATGATAATTAAGAGTGTATCGCAAACGCAACTAAGCTGTACATATAGTGCAACTTCTCGCCGCGTTATCCCCGAAGGGCTTGCATGTGGCGAATGGAACCTATTTATTTTTACAGGTATGGGAAGCGGCCTCATGCCAACCACTTCAGTTGAAGTGAGAGTTTCCCAGCTCCCGAGGGTAGGTACTGGTTTCTTGTGAAGGCTGAGTAAACCTTGCCGGTTAAAACGTAAAATCATTTCTGACACCCTCTGTGGATGGGAGCTCTCGGCATAGAATGCAAGCACTCTACCAACTGAGACTATCTATCGACTCGACAAGCAAATGACAAGAAATTGTTTGTTATCCTTTGCCCTAGATACCTTAACAACTTTTAAGACGTTCCAGACGTTATTCAGAGGTATTTGTTGAATCCAAAAAAAAAATTATATTTCCAAAAAAAGGTTTTTCTTTCAAAGAAAACCCCGAGAGAAAGGAAAAATAGAACAATGAAACGACACGACACAGGCCTCTTGAGATTTCTTGGAAATCCATAACGCATTGCGGTGTCGTTTTCCCTTGCGTCTCACACTCAAGGATCCCCTGCACGACAGCCTCTGAACAAACAGCTCCTCCCCCATTGTCTGTCCGTCCATGTGCGTGTCCGGTCATACAAGTAACCTATGTAGGTGCTTTATACATCAGGCATGTCAAACTCGTATGATACTGCGGGCAATTTTATGTAAAAACGCAAAGTCAACTAAGCTACACATAAAGTGTAACTTCTTGCCTGCGTTGTCCCCGAAGGTGTTGCATCTGGCGATTCGGGACCTATTTATTTTTACAGGTAAGGGGGCCGGTCTTACACCAACCACTTCAGTTGAAGCGGGGGTTTCCCAGCTCCCGAGGGGGCTGGTTCTCATTTATTGTGAAGGCTGAGTTAACCTTGAGATCGAACCCTTGCTCTCGGCATGGAATGCAAGCATTCTACCAATTGAGCCATCGACCTTTTTACGAGCTTTGTCGTCGTTGCTACAAACACCAATTCTCAAGCAAGACCCAGTTGCTGTAAGGCTGTATGGACTTTTGGTGACCGGTCATTGGTAAAGGTTTATGAATTTTTCAAGCCAGCGAAGAACAAATTTGAAAATATACTTAAATGGTATATTTTTTGTGCTCCGCCGGGAATCGAACCCACAACCTTCCCATTCAGAGTCCAAAGTTTTACCACTGAACTAGGTACCGGTCTGTATTGATGATGTATTTTGGACTAATTTGGAGACCGCAAAGGGCCGAGGGCCAAAAATAGCCATGAAATGATAATCGTCAAGGGAAACGGGAAGGAGGTAGTAGCTCATAGTATTATTTGGAAAATCGACGTTTTTCTTGACTTATAGGTTGGTATGAGGCTGACCACCCATACTGTAAGAAATTGTTCACTTTGCCAAAGTCACCCCTCTTTCAAGGAAGGTCGGAAAAAGTTGCAGGGATTATATTCATTTGAGGTTTGGATTTTAATTTGTAAGTACAGATTCAGCATTTGTAAGCGCGAACTATACGTGTTTGTTTGTGGGCTTGCATTTGATATGAGGTTTAAATGTTAAGGCGTGTTATAAAGCTAAATCTGCCGTTTTTGTTTCTTACACTTTATGGTCTTAGCAAAACAGTTACAGTAATGAAAAAAATCAAGCATGTTCATTTTTTTTTATCTTAATTATAAAGCTTGAACAAAATATATAACTTAATAATTGCCACCACAAAAAAATATAATAAAAAACTCGTTTTTTTTACATTTTTAGCTTTTTTTTCGTGTGTGCTGTATTTTGGATTTTTTTTTTTTGCTTTTTAATTACAGAACTATACATTGTTTAGGTTCCGTACCTAACATTTTTTTTATAATGTCAATAGTTTTTGAGTAAATATGGAAAAACTGTGTTCCTTGATTTAATTAAAATTTAATTCAATTAGAAGATTCAGTTTTTCCATATTTACTCTATTGACATTATAAAAAAAATGTTGAGTACGGAACCTAAACAATGTATAGTTCTGTAATTAAAAAGCAAAAAAAAAAATCCAAAATACAGCACACACGAAAAAAAAGCTAAAAATGTAAAAAAAAACGCGTTTATTTAAATATTTTTTTGTGGTGGCAATTTTTAAGTTATATATTTTGTTTAAGCTTTATAATTAAAATAAAAAAATAGATTTTTATCATAACTGTAACTATTTTGCTAAGACCATAAAGTGTAAGAAACAAAAATGAAAGATTTAGCTTTATAACACGCCTTAATATATCTTTGCAACTTAGATTATAGATTATAAACTGCGGGCCGCAACCTATGTGTGGTTGGGCCGCTAGTTTAAAATACCTGGTATATATGCACGGTATTGAATGTCAATGGAGCGCTGTTGAAAGCACGCGGAACATGCCTGACCACTTAGCACCAGACAACATAGGCAGGAGCGTGCAAGGGATATAGACAAATACATTATTTACTAAATATTTTGCCCTTTGTCATTATTTTATTTGTGCCTCTGGTCTGGTCAATAGATCAGTTGTTAGAATACTTACATTCCATGCCAGAAGGTTAGTGCTCGATCCCGACAGAAGGTGTCAGAAATTATTTCCCGATAGTTGAATAGATAGAAAATGGTTCACTTTGCCAATGTCACCCCTGTTTCAAGGAAGGTCAGCAGGAGTTGCAGGGTGTATGTTCATTTGAGATTCAGGTTTTTATATTGTGGGACCACATGCGGTATGTTTAAGCGCAAACTTATACGTGGCTGTTTGTGAAAATGCATATAATGTGAATCTCTAATGTTACATATATTTTGCAACTTAGATTAGATTAAATTGCCTATATGGGATGCTTGCTTCTGAATTATCTTATCTAGGCTTCCGTTTTATTCATCTGCATATGACAAGGGTTGTCAATTTTTGACCTGAGGGGTCCACTTTTATTCAAAACGTTGAAAAAAATTAACGATAATCCTTTGCATTTTTTATTTGTAAAATGAGATGTGAGGTCTGGTTTCTGACACCTTTGAAGGTATTCGAACACGAGTTCTCGGCATGAAATGCAAGTGATTGATTACGAGTATTTTTGTTTTCTTCTTTTTCAATCAAAATTGAAATCCTACCTGATAATGACCCATAAGTCGAAAACATTAGTAATTTATAATTGAAATAAATTGATATCATCATCATCTTCTAAAGGCAGTGCCTTGTTGTATCAGCCTCTGTCTGCTGCCATCCTCTTGAGATGCGAATAGGAGGAGACATCCATGAGCCGTTTCAAATCCTTGAATTATGAAGTTCTTGGGCGACCTCTTGTGCGTTGTCCTAAGATTTTGCCTTCAAAGATGTTGATAATAAAGGTGCTATGTCTGATTGAGTGCCCTATTAGCTTTGCTTTCCTCTTTAAAATATGATTTATCAGCTCTCTTCTTTCTTCTACGTCCCGCAACACCTTTTCGTTGGACTTCTTTTTGACCCATGATGTATTAGACATTTTCCTCCATGTCCACATCTCGAATGCCTCCAGGCGGTCTTTCTCGTATTTTTGGATGGTCCAGGTTTCGCTACCATACAGTAAAATGCTCCAAATAAAAGCTTTTATGAATTTCTTTCTTGTTTCCATTTTTAAATGACTGTTTGTACAAAGTTTGTATTTTTTCATGAATGCTTGCTTGGCTAGCATTATCCTCTTTTTTATATAAATTTATATATTGAGTGAAAAGAAACAGTGTTTAATTAGTTATTTGTTTTTAAGAAAACATAAATAATCAATCAATATGAATTTTTACAATGTTAAAACACAAACCATAAAAAAAATGAAATGCAACCCTTTACCAATTCAGTTATCGACAAGACCGGATGAATTAAAACGCAAAAAAAAAACGCAACTAAGCTACACATATAGTGTAACTTCGTGCCGCGTTATCCCCAAAGGGGTCGCATGTGGCGATTTGAACCTATTTATTTTTACAGGTAAGGGGGCCGGCCTTACTCCAACCTCTTCAGTTGAAGTGGGGGACTATTATTAGATGTGTATTTTCTGACAATTCGATGTATATTTTCTGATCTATAATAATAATCTATAATCTAAATTGCAAGGATATACTCATTTAAAGCTCTCAGATGCATGCCCACAAACCAACACGCGTAGTTCGCGCTTACAAATGCTGAATGTGTACTTACAAATGATGATCTTGTAATATGTTTTTTTTTAAATATAATATAGATTAAAGATTAAAATAAAGATTGTAGATTGATATCTAAAGAATACCAAAACAATAAAAAGAAGAACAAGATTATATTGGGAAGAGATCAAAAATTCAATAAAAATATTTAATACTGATAAAAGAATGTTCTCGCGTCTATTTCATTCTCATAGTTTTACGACTTGCGAGATGATTCGAATATAAAGTTTATATCTCGAAGCGAGTAGAAATTAGAAAAACGTTATAAAACTGAGTCTCGCATATGAAAGCAAATTCACGACTTTTCTCAGCTTCGTCATATCTCTACGATGCTTTAATAAATGTCTTCCTTTTCATCACAATTAAGTATTGCAAAACTTGCGAGATCTCTGTTTCTTCATTTTTTATTTCGATTTAAATAAAAACGTTATATCATGACCGGTCCGTAGTCTAATGGTAACGCTTTGGACTCGTTAATGGAAAATTTTGTGTTTAAATCCCGGTGTAGCACAAAAAACATACCATTTACATTTTCAAATATGCTCTTCGCTGGATTGAAAAATTTATATACTTTTACCAAAGTTCCATCCAGCCTTACAACATCTGGGTAGCAACGACCAAGCTCGTAAAAAGTCCGGTTGATAGCTCAGTTGGTAGAATACTTGCATTCCATCCCGAGAGCAAGGGTTCGATCCCCATCGAGGGTGCCAGAAATGATTATCCGTTTCGGTGTTTATTTCAAACCCCAAAATTAAATCCCGGTAAGGCTTACTCAACCTTCACAAGAAATGAAAACTAGCTCCTTCGAAAGCTGGGAAAACCCCACTTTAATAGAAGTGGTCAGCGTAAGGCAGGTCCCCTTAACTGTAAAAGTAAACAGGTCTCGAATCATCACATGTGACGATTGTACTACAGTACGAATGTAGACAAGAAGTTAAACTTTATGTGTAGCTTAGTAGTAGTTACGAACCGACTTTGAGTATACATGATCACGCGACATCTTAAAAGAGAGACAAAATTTGCAACGCGTTCGACCGCGCATTCCCTCATCCAAACACACCACGTTCTTTCTCAATCATCATTTTATTGCCGTCACACCGGGCGTGCGGGGCGCATCGTCAGAAACAATTACTGGGATTACTGGGAATCCGCCCCGGGAGGGAAATCATCAAGAGCCATTACCATCCAAACTGTCGCCAGCCGCCCCCTCCTCCGTGCGGAATTACTCTTCATTAAGTCCCAACAATCCCCTTGATTCCTCGCTGCAAAAATTGCAGTAATTTATAAAGTATGTCCGCCATCGTAAATATCAGTTTGGGCGACTGCACCCTGGCTCTGGCCACCCTTGGGGTAGGACTCAATATGAAACTATGACCAATGCTTAGGGTAGGTTTTAATATACGAACATTAATCTATGTATATCTATATCTCGATTTTTCTATATAAGTTTTGCATGGACTTCTGTAATCCATAATCTAAGTTGCAAAGAAATATTGACATTTAAGGTTCATATTGTTGAGTTTTTAGGGTTCAAATTTTAAAAACTGGTCTTCTTTACAGGATATTTATTTAAACACGTAGATTTATTTAACAATTTATATTTAATTTTAACAATTCACATTAATGGTTTAGCAATTTACATTTATTTCACAGATGGTTCACTTACACTGGCTTTCTTGTTCAAAAACAGAGCGTCGTATGTAGACTGACTCGTGCAAGCGGTTTGCAGCTTTTTATATTGCAGCGATAGTAGTTACTAGAAGCCAATTTTGCTGGAACATTCCAGAACGACGGACTTCTACCAGCTTCGAGTAGGTACATAATTGAATATCTTATTACCCTAGGTACCTATAATAATTACTCCACCTCTAATCAGCTATTACTAATACACCAACATTTAAATGTACTTGTTATTTACATAACAATATTTAATGTATTCCCGAAAGCAGGCACATTTAAGTTTGTGGTGCTTAGACATGCTGCATGCAAAATAAACCGAAAGTGACATGAACATATACTTTGTAACTCCTACCGCCTTTCTCTGAAACTGGGGGGGCATTGGCAAAATTGAACCAAGTTTGTCGAGCATGGGGGGTCAGCCTCATGCCAATCTTTTAATTAAGGATCAAATTCTAATTAAACAACGCCCAACAAATAAAAAAATCCTAAACTTTATGAATATTTATTCAAACAGGGGAAATGCGAGGAAGAACGAGAAAAGTATGGCTGGATAAGATTGGTGCAATTGAGAAAGAATTAGAAACACAAAGCTAATGTAAAAGAAGGAAAGGTTAAAAAGGGTGATGGATATGAATAAATTGAAAGGGGTGTGCGAGAATAGGAAAAATGGAGACAATTTTTTAGAGGCTTTGACCACTTTTAGCGGAATGGCGACAGAGTCACAGTTATAGCTATAGTTACAAGTCGTTTTGGAATTATGTGAAATAAAAAAAATACAGTGTTTTGAATGGTCTAAAAAATTAAACACAATATCTAAATTTCAATTAAGAATAACGAAGGAACAGTAACAGTTGAATGAAGCAAAAGATTACATTTTTAATCTTCCCCCAGTTTATCGCATTCCCTTGCACTGCGGCTGTGTAAACCTTATTGCCCGGTCTCCAACCGAGCATATTGCAAAAGCCACAGCTACCCCATCTAGCCATTACAATCACATCAGAGGGGTGTTGCTTGCAATAAATCTCACAAATCCAGAAGTATAAAACTTCACGCTCTAACTTAATCATAGCGTCTAAAATCTAAAGGTGCTATTCTTATACATTTTAGTCGTCCGTTGAACCCACGCTTTGAGAAACTAATGATGCATTTGTATGAAGACCTGTCAATTCAAGATGGCCGCAAGTGAACAGCTGATTAGTCTTCATACAAATATTAGCAAGATTCGGTAGGTAATAATGGCCGTGGTGATGAGACTTTCAGCCCAGGCATCATTAGTGTGTCAAAGCGTGGGCTCATCCGACGACTTAAATGTCTAAAAATAGCCACGTAAGTCTTGAATCTAATTTGCAAAGATATATTAACATTCAAAACTCATATCAAATGCATGCCCACAAACAGATACGTGTAAGTTCACGCTTACTAATGCTGAAATGTGTACTTACAAATTAAAACCAATTCTCAAATGAACATACACCCTTCAACTTTTTCCGACCTTCCCTGAAACAGGGGTGACATTGGAAAAGTGAACCATTTTTTACAGTATGGGTGGTCAGCCGCATACCAACCTATAGGTCAAGGAATACAAATAATAAATAACATTTAAGTATATAAAAGCAACAAAACCTTAAAAAGAAATCTATACGAAAGAAGTCAATAGGTACCTATCTATACAATTTTTTTTACCAAAGATTATGAATGAAGTCGCTAACATTACAGATAAGCCGCCATTTCTTCGTGTCCTTACATACACCTTTGGGATGATCTAGAATCATGAAAAGGCGCTGTACAAATTCTGAATTTAAATTTAATATAACCATAAAAATATACAACAAAACAACCAAAGCACTGCCTTTTAGTAAGTTATGGTTTCCATACTTTTTTTCTCTATGATTTTTCTCTATGCTCCTTGACTTATAGGTTGGTATGCGGCTGAACACCCATACTGTAAAAAATGGTTCACTTTGCCAATGTCACCCCTGTTTCAGGGAAGGACGGCAAGAGTTGCAGGGCTTATGTACATTTGAGATTGGGTTTTTATAATGTAGGTCCACATGCGGCATGTGTTAGCGCGAAATTATACATGTCTGCTTGTGGGAATGCATTTAATATAAATCTTAAATGATATATATCCTTGCAGCTTAGATTAGATTAGGTTGAGTTTTCTTCCTGGTGTGTGGAGTAAGCTTTTGTTATGCACTTTCCACTTAGCTTAATGCTGTACGTTGCAGTGCGAATTAAGGTGCGGGTATAATGCAATTTAGTGCAATACACCAAACCATATTCGCCAAATGCATCTGCGCAAATGTGGCACAATCTAGTATATTGGGCGTTGCATTCATATTGTCCGGTCGATAGTTCAGTTGGTAGAGTGCTTGCATTCTACGAGTATGCCAAGAGCTCGGGTTCGAATCCCATTGAGGCGAAAGTTTCAGAAATGATTTCCCGTTTCGGTGTCTATTTCAAACCATAAATAAATACCGGGAAGATATCCTTGTAAATTCTCATATTTCATTTTTTTCATATCTTTTTTATTCACTGTAATTTAATACATGTTGTTCTTTTTGGTATTTTTATGTATTTGTATTATTTTTGAAACTCTGTATCTATTTAATGTAAAAGGCACTAAGTGCCGTTAATAAATAAATAAATAAATAAACCTTCAGAGGAAATGAGAAGCAGCCCTCTCGGGAGCTGGGAAACCCCTACTTCAACTGAAGTGTTTGGCATAAGGCCGGTCTCGTTACCTGTAAAAATAAATAGATTCACTCGCCATATTATGCAATCCTTTCGGAGATAAGGCAGCAAGAAGTTACGCCATATATATGCTTAGTTGCATTTTTTTCACATGTGAATTTTGTACGTGAATACTGCATCTATAATCTGATAGGAACAACAATGTTTACTCAGCCAGAAATGAGTACCAGACCTCTCGGGAGCTGGGAAACCCCGACTTCAACTAAAATGGCTAGCGTAAGGCCGGCTCCCTTACCTGTAAAAATAAATAGGTTCAACTCGCCACATGCGACCCCTTCGAGGATAACGCGGCAAGAAGTTACACTATATGTGAAGCATAGTTGCATTTTAGTTGCGTATATCAATAGACTTAGAAGAAGTCGATAGAATTTAAGATTTAATTAATTTAAATTCTATATTGCACCGTACAACTCACTTCTACTTTCACGTGCTAATCTCCTAACATAAAGACGGCTTGCAAATATTTTTATCTAACACGCTTAGGGGTAGAAGTATAAAACTTTACTAACAAAATGTATAGAAACTGAAACAGAACATCTAGCGAGAGTTTTAGTTTACGTATATTTTTTGGTAAAACTCAATGGTTATGTATAAACTTAATGCTTTATATTATTATACAGAAAGGCAGCAGTTCCTCTGCTCTGTGCTTGATTGTCTTATCTCCATCAGAGGTAATTTCACTTAAGCAATGTTTGTATGTGCACTAGACCAATGTGTCTTATGAAAACTGGAAATTGATTTTTTAAATATTTAAAAAAAACTCTCACATTATTATGTTTTACGTTATTTTCTTATCTCAAATTGCGTGAAATGTGATTCTTAAGACAATTTCATTGAAAGAACATCTTTAAATCAAATGGTAGATACGCCAAACAAGCACTGGGAGGACGGGTTGTATCGGAGAGAGTTAGTAGAGCTGAGCTTATTATGTTGAGCAAACAATAGAGGAAAGCATTCCACTACGCCAGACGTTGCGCTCCGTAAGAAAACATCTGCTTAGTGCAAGTGGTTAGTGGTTAACTTAAGGGGTTAGTTTCAACTACGAAATATAGATTATGTTTTTAACTGTAACTCTGTCGCCATTCCGCTAGGGGTGGGTGGTCAGAGCCTCTGCAGAGCTGTCTCAATTTCTTCCTATTCTTACATACCTCTTTCAATTCATTAAGGCTCTTTTATACCCTAAATCGGCCGTTTTTGTTTCTTACACTTTATGGTCTTAGCAAAAGAGCTACAGTAATGAAAATAATAAACCATGTTTATTATTTTTTTTATCTTAATTACAAAGTTTGAAAAAAATGTATAACTTAAGAATTGCCATTACAAAAAAATATTTAAAAAAAACGCGTTTTTTTCACATTCATAGCTACTTTTTCGTGTGTGCTATATTTCGGAGATATTATTATTTTTTTTATAACAGAACTATACATTGTTTAGGGACGTATTGGAACGTTTTTTTTATAATGATAATAGTTTGTGAGGAATTAATATTGAAATTGAAAAAAATGTATGAAACTGAGCACATTTGGAAATATAAATGGTATATTTTTTGTGCTCCGCCGGGATTCGAATCCACAACCTTCCGATTTCGAGTCCGAAGTGTTGCCACTGGACTACGGAACGGTCCAAGAAATGCCAACACCACGCGGTGTACCTGAGAGGTCACCCATCCAGGTAGCATCCGCGCCCAATGTTGCTTAACTTCGGTGATCTGATGAGAACCGTTGCTTTCAACATGGTAACGTCGTTGACTGTATGTGTAGCTTAGTTGCGTAGTTGCTAATCACTGCGTTGTTTGCTGGTGTGAACAGCCTCACACCGGTGTGCAGGAGCCGCACCTCGCTTCCCTGCTCCTGAATCAACTTTCCCGCCTAGATAGCAATTCCTTCTCTAATGGCGGCTTTTGTTGGGATTTCAATAACGCGTCAGCCAATCTGCCTTCATATTTAAAACCATTCCTTAACATTAAAGCTTCCAGTCCCTTCCTTCAAATCCGCTACTTCATCTTTTCTTGACTTAAAGGTTGGTATGAGTCTAATCCAATCTAATCTAATCTAAGTTTTTTTTTTAAGGAATCCTGTGCGGGAGGCTCCCCATTTCTTGAAAGTCTTGGGGGTCTTGTCACCCTGGAAGGGTGTCGCAGAGGTGTTGCTTAAGTTCTTGCTTCTATCGTGAGGCGCTGCAAGGAAGTGATGATTGATGTTGGTTTTCAATAAAACCGGATTAAATTGGGAAGGGAACACAGATACTGGTAGATCATTCCATAAACGGGCAGTTTGGCAAAGGAATGAGTCATGAAAACGCCAAGATGTTATAGTTTTGAGATCGACTGCAAAGGGATGAATGAGATTCGTACTACGAGTTTCCCTTTCTGAAATGCGAGGGGGAGGGATTAATGAATGGAGCTCATTAGAACAAGCTCCGTGGTAATATCGATAAAAAAAGACTGAGCATTCCAACTTTTCTTCTGTGCTGGAGCGGCTGCAGATCAAATGTCAGAGAAGGATCATTGATCAATTTCACTGCCCTCCTTTGCACAGAATCTAGTTTGTCACTCAACTTCTTGGACATACCAGACCAGAGATGGCTGTCATACTCAATAAGTTGCACAGATACCTAACATTAAGGATTTGCATTACATGCATTCTCGCAAGCAGACACGTACAAGTTTGCGCTTGCGCATGCCGCATGTGAACCTACAGCATAAAAACCAAATCTCGAATGGGCATACACCCTGCAACTCCTGCCGACCTTCCCTGAAACAGATGTGATATTGGTTAAGCGAACCAATTCCTACAACAAGACAAGGGTATGCGGCCAACCACCGGGTTGGCCGCATACCCACCTTCGTTAGGTTCACATGCGCAAGCGCGAACTTCTACGTGTCTGCTTGTGAGAATGCATGTAATGCGAATCCCCAATGTTACATATCTTTGCAACTTAGATTAGATGTTATTGGAGAAATCTTTTATATGATGAATGAAGCCACTTGCATGAGGATGTCCGGTCAATAGCTCAGTTGGTAGAGTGCTTGCATACCATGCCGAGAGCTCAGGTTTGAATCCTATCGAGGATGTCAGAATAATTTCCCATTGCGGTGTTTATTTTAAGCCCAACGTTTACTCAGCCTTTACAAGAAATGTGTACCAGCCTCCTCGGAAGCTGCTAAACCCCACTTTAAGTGGAAGTAGTTGACGTAAGGCAGGCCTCCTTACCGGAAAAAATAAATAGACTCACTACCCACATGCAGCAAGAAGCTGCACTATATGTGTATTTTCAAAAATGTAAAAATGCATTCCTTGACTTATAGGCATTCCTTGACTTGTAGGTTGGTATGAGGCTGACCACCCATACTGTAAAAGCTTGTTCACTTAGCCAATGGCACCTCTGTGTCAGGAGAAGGTCGGTAAAATTTGTAGGGCTTATGTTCATTTGAGATTTGGATTTTATTTGTAAGTACACATTCAGCATTTGTAAGCGCGAACTACACGTGTTTGTTTGTGGGCATGCATTCGAGAGACTTAAATGTTAACATATCTCTGCAACTTGGATTATAGATTATATATCTTCAAGTTGTTTTAATGAAAAGACATAAAACCTGAATGGGCACGATGGGCTCAGTCAGTCTTTCCCTGTCGTTCAAATAATCGCCTTTTCCCTTCAAATTTCAAACATTTCAATTTAAATTTGTCTGAAAGTTTGCAGAGTTAGGAGAATTTAAAATGTTATCATTTAGAAAAGTGCCGCCGGCTGTTCTGCACCTTAAGTATATAGCTTTACGCTTCAATTTACTGAAAATATATCAAAACTGAAACCCTCTCTAGAAGTGTTGTTTTAGTTTATATATATTTTATTGTGAAACGCAATAATTTACGTTGAATGTAGATTGCGTTTTCTGTAATAGCGACAGCTGTGAACAACAAATATACCTATTAAGCTAAAATATCGAAACATTAAAGAAGATTCAAAAGGCGAAATATAATAAAACAGTTTGAGGAAAAGCAAAAGATAGATAGATAAACGCAACTAAGCTACACATATAGTGTAACTTCTTGCCTGCGTTATCCCCGAAGGGGTCGCATGTGGCGCTTCGGGACCTATTTATTTTTACAGGTAAGGGGGCCAGCCTCACACCAACCACTTTCGGCTGAAGTGGGGGTTTCCCAGCTCCCGGGAGGGCTGGTTCTCATTTCTTGTGAAGGCTGAGTAAATCTTTGAGATCGAACCCTTGCTCTCGGCATGGAATGCAAGCATTCTACCAATTGAGCTATCGACCTTCTTACGAGCTTGATCGTCGTCGCTACAAAGCGCCAATTCTCAAGCAAGACCCAGTTGCCGTAAGGCTGGATGAACCTTTGGTGACCGGTCATTGGTAAAGGTTTTTTTTTATGAATTTTTCAACCCGGCGAAGAGCAAATTTGAAAATATAAATGGTATATTTTTTGTGTTCCGCCGGGAATCGAACCCACAACCTTCCCATTCAGAGTCCGCAGTGTTACCACTGAGCTACGGACCGGTCCGTAGATATAGATAGATAAGACAAAAATTGTATAGCGCCTTTTATGACAGTGTGTCACTACAAAGGCGCTTGTCCGTATGATTGGACGAAGAGGTGAGTCTTGAGACCTCTTTTAAATGGTTTCTCCATATCCAGTTCCCTAAGGATAGAATATTGCTTTATTTACTAACAATAGAAGGTAACGGTTCTGTAACATTGTAGTGCTGGATGCAGAACTGCCATGTTTGGAGTTTGTGTCACTAGATTATTTCTTAGTTGCTTCCTCGGAGATATGGTCAATAGAAGGGATGAGGTGGGTACCATGATGTTATGGATAAGTGTGTTAGTGTAGACCGGTCCGTAGTTCAGTGGTAACACTTCGGACTCGTGAATGGAAGGTTGTGGGCTCGAATCCCAGCGGAGCACAAAAAATATAACATTTTATATTTTCACATTTGCTCTTCGCTGGGTTGAAAAATTCATAAACCTTTAACAATGGCCGGTCACCAAAGGTCCATGCAGTCTTACAGCAACTGGGTCTTGCTTGAGAATTGACGCATTGTAGCTACGACGACCAAGCTCGTAAAAAGGTCGATAGCTCAATTGGCAGAGTGCTTGCATTCCATGCCGAGAGCAAGGATTCGATCTCAAGGTTTACTCAGCCTTAACAAGAAATGAGAACCAGCCCCCCCGGGAGCTGGGAAACCCCCACTTCAACTGAAAAGTGGTTGGTGTGAGGCCGGCCCCCTTACCCGTAAAAATATATAGGTTCCGAATCGCCACATGCGACCCCTTCGGGGATAACGCAAGCAAGAAGTTACACTATATGTGTAGCTTAGTTGCGTTTTTTTTTTTTTTTATTGTAGCAAAATAATGCTAATTTAAACAATTACATATCAAGTCAAAACAAAAACAGTTATGTCAGAGGCGCTGTGCAAGTAGGAACCTGACAGCTTTCTCCTTACATTTAATTACGTCACTAGTTTGCTTGATTTCCTTGCGTTTTTTTTTTGTACGTGTTGGTGGATTTTTTATATTTGTTAATTTCGATTATATCTAATGCTGCATCCCCTTCTTCCCTCATAACCTCAAGCGACACTCTCAACGATTAATTCCGTATCTGAACCATTAAGTATTTATTTAGCCACCTGACGATGCGAACGGATTGTTCACGAAACCGGTCAAGGAATTATAATGTTACATATAATCTCCGTAATTGAATATAAAATTATTTTTATTTTTCCTTATAGGTACCTATTTATAAATCCTTTCGTTACACACTTCAAATCGGTTGTTTTTGGATTTGGCTTTTGAAAAATTTTACTATCTAAAAAGCTTTGCTATCTTCCAGGCTTTAACTCACCACAAACCTTTCAAAATTTTCACAATGTTCCCGTGTAGCGTCATAAAAAAATTGAGCAATATTTTTTTAAGCATATTTGACAGACGATCCACAACCCCTCGGTAAAAATGCGAACAAAAACAGTCCACGCGAATAATTTCTGCAGCGAAAACGCAGTCAAGTAAATCTAGATGTTATTATACGACGAATTGACTTCACCCTTATTCGTTTAACAAATATTAGTTCTGCTAAACAAACACTCGAGACTGCTTCCTCATTTATTTAAAAAGCTCCTTATCGCTGAGAGAGCTTTAAAGCGAGAACAGTGCCCCGAGTAGAAAAGCTCTACGCTGTCGTAGAACGTAGAACCAGAAATGTATGGAAATAAGATAGCTCACTGGAGACTGGAGAAGTATTTGGTAATACGTTTTGATTATGTTTAAACGTAGAGTTGAATACTCTGGGAAGAGAAAGCTCTCCAGTTTTGTCCGCTTTGTATTCATACTTTGCACTCGCCAGTCAAAACATTATCCTAACAAACTTGGTCTACGATCCAATAAACAAAACTAAATTTATAAGTGTACGTAGTTATTTTTAAATTATTTTTTTTCCTCTGGTTATTGCTTGACAGTGGGTGGACCTTGGCTGAATCCAAAAGCGCTATTCTGCGAAATTCTTTTGGATATCAATCCAAGTTGGAGCTTGCTAGCGCTTGCAAAAGAACTCTAATCTAATCTAATCTAAGTTGCAAAGATGTGTTACATTAGAGATTCACATTACATGCATTTTCACAACCAGAAACGTACAAATTCGCACTTGCACATGCCTCATGTGAACCTACAACATAAAAACCAAACCTCAAATGGACATACACCCTGCAACTCTTGCCGTCCTTCCCTGAGACAGAGGTGACATTGGCAAAGTGAACCATTTTTATAGCATGGGTGGTCAGCTGCATATCAACCTATAAGTCAAGGAACATTCACGACAAATTACATTTTTTAAATCAATAAATAATAATATCCATGAACATCAAAACTAAAACAGATATAATTTATAACAACGAAAATGTGCTTTCATCATCTGTTATTTAGTAAAAACAAAAATAATAAAAGTCGTTATACCTACATCAATATGAAATAAATTCAATCATTTTGATCGATATTGTCATTTTTGTTACAATAACAAATAATCAAAATTCATGCAGTCATAAATTTCATTTCCCGTATCGCGTTACAGAACTTCCGATGTCAATAATAAATGTCAAATTCACAATGTCAAGGTAATTATAGCGTAAAATAATTACACGAAATCATTAATGTAAAACGCATAAATTTTGTTTTAATCACGGTGCAAACATAAAAATTCAATTCCGCGTGAAAAACCCGGGTTTATGAATTTATTAAAATGGCGGAACGGAGAGTTAATTTAACTGGCAACTATAAATCCGTTGTTTCATGCACAAATGTAATAACACTAACTCTCCGTTAAACAGCTTCATAAAACTTTTCATCGCGAATTTATATATATTTTTTTAAGTACGCTAAAAACAAGTACAAATAAATGTAGTACGTCAGAAAACATAAACTTTTTTTTTAATAAGTAATAAATTTCAAACCACAAACAGTGTTATTCATTAGATTCCGCCCATACCTGTTTAGTGCGAGATTTTCAGAAACCAATTTAAATCTGTACCAGCCCGCTAAACCAAAATAAATAAAAAGGTGATTCGTTAGCGAAATACGTACATTTTTTTTTTTGGTTTACCGAATCCTACTTAAACAGACTTCCGGTAGCTTTTTCTGTATGAAAAAAAACGAAATGCTCGACATTTATGTAGGTATTTTGGTGTCTATGACATTTTTTGAGGTTTTTGTGGGGTTTCGCATGCTTTTTGACAACTTTCGGAGACGCTCGGAAGAATTCGGGTAAACGCCCCCTCCCGAACGTTTCTCGACACTCCAGCTGTCAAACTCATGTCGGCTGCGACTTCGAATGAACTAAAAATGGAAACAAGTATTTTTCAAAGCATGACTTCATTGTGGCTTGAGGTTTTGGCTGTAGGCATCACGAAGAAAATCTCAAAGATGGGCCTGCATACTTCATTTACAAGAAAAGTGACAGTTTTACAAAATTGGCGACTTGAAAAATAACACGACGCGGCACCTGTCAGTTTTTTTCTTGTCACAGTTTTTATATTTGTTTCGTTGCTGCATGCCCTCAATTTGTTGTTATAGTGTAAAATTCTTATGTTTTAAAGTTACTGTAATTGCTGAAACTCTTATTTGATTCATAAATCTTTTATTCTGAAAGTTATCCCGTACATTACGATCAGCTGGTAAATGAGGAAGATCGCCATTTTGCTTACGTTGATCTAGTTTAGAACAAAATAAACCTACTCGGAGGTGGTTTACAAATGTGATCATGTTTTGAAACACGTTTAGTGTTAAACTGAATTATAAAGTTTTTATGAATCACCTTTTTTGTAAATTGAGATTAAATCGAAAAATTAAACCAGATCTCTAAAGAAATCTGGTTTAAAAATTCTAATGCATAACACTGATTAGGTTTACGAAAATCACAAAATTCATATTACGAGCCGCAGCATATAAAGTAAACATTACTCACGATAGTCGCCTGTCTTTGATAGAAGTGGCACGTTAAGAAGAAGAATAATTGGTTTAGTATGATTTTTTTGTGAGCGCTGTTTTTGTGTGCATCACACCCAAAGAGCAGATTTTTTGCTTGCTCGTCGCTTATTAGCGTTAATTTTGCAAGGAAGGCCACGTTTATGTCTGTTTGATTATTGCTAGTATTTTGCCTGCAAATAACAAATTAAAAAAACACATGCGACCCCTTCGGGGCTAACGTAGTTAAAAATTTACACTATTTGTGCAGCTTAGTTGCGTTCTGCGTTGCGTTTAACCACAAGGTTAATGATTTCGTCTGTCCGTCCCCCCAGTGCTTGTTTGGCTGATTCACCATTTGAATCAAAGATAACCTTTCAGTAAAATTGGCTTAACATCACACTGTTCACAATCTGAGCTAAGAAAAAAAATCTTAAACACGAATGTGTGAGAGCTGCTTTAAATATTTTTAAAATCAATTTCAAGATTTCATAAGACACATTGGTCCAGTACATATAAAAACATTGCTCATGTAAAATCATCTATGATGGCCAAAAGACAGAATAAAAATTGAGTCATGCGTGCTTCCAATATCCACCTATGGCTTGGAAACCAAAGGGCTCACTCAGTATAGAACCAACAGACTGAGGACGTTCCAAAGTGCCATTGAAAGGAGGATGCTTGGAATCAGCCTCAGAAATAGGATTCAAAACCAGGAGATCCGTAGACGCACTGGTGTCACTGATGTCATATAGCGAGTGGCCTGCTTAAAGTGGCGCTGGGCTGGTCACTTCGCAAGGCAAGACCATGGCAGGTGGCCGAAAAAGAGCGTAAAAAAAGTGACCCAAGATATCCAAGCGGGGTGACCCCAACTGAGGTGGCTGGACGACATCAAGAGAACTGCAGGCAGAGGATGGCTGAATACAGCAGCCGATAGAAAGGAATAGAGAGGATTGGAGGTGGCCTAAGTCCAGGAGTGGACTGAGAAAATCTGAGGAAGAGAAGAGAAAGAGGATGATGATGATGGATGGTTTCTTTCCTGGCCATGGCTTCTGGAAAAAAGCAGTGTCTTCAGTCCCTTTCTGAAGGTGGTGGTAGGCTTGTTCGCGCGAAAACCGACGGGCAAATTATTCCAGGAAACCGGCTCAACCCCGCAAAGCTCCTGCCTGCAAAATTTGATGTGTTCTGCTTTTTTGGGCACTATGACCTTGTTGACAGCAGTGAGCAGCAGGATATAAGACAAGCAAGAACCTAAGGGACGTGTTGGCTCCGTAGAACGGAATGAAATACTCTTCCTTATCTCACAAGTACCAATGTATATAAAAGGCAAACAGATAAAATATTGCATTGGTTCATGAAACACTTTGATGGCATTTACAAAATAATGATTTGTCAAAACTCACAAAGTTTACAACGTCAAGTATGACGAGAGATTAACAGTCCGATAAGTCTGTCTCCTGAAACAATAGGAAAACTCTACCAACCCCACTTTTAAACGCAACAGTAGCGTTTTACCAAATGTTATTGATAACTCAAACCCTCACCAGACGCGCTGTTTTAGTTTCAATACATTTCCACAGTTGAAATTATATGTCTACGTTTGTACTCTCAGTTTAGAACAAAGGCCTTGTTTGGGGGATGTTGTGCCTGGTGATAGGTTAGAACGGGACAGTGACAAAACGACACAGTGACAAGACTACACATGACTGACTGTACATCACAATGACAAAACATCACAGGAAAGTATATCACAATCACATGACAAAACAAAACAGAATATTACAATTGAGATTCATATTAAATGCATTCCCACAAGCAGACACGTATAAGTTCACGCTTAAACATGCCGCATATGGACTTATAATTTAAAACTCCAACCTCAAATGAACATTAGCCCTGCAACTTTCGCCGACCTTGCCTGAAACAGTCATCAAGGAAATATGCAATATATATTATATTGTAGCAGAATTAGTGGCTGTTTTACGGATATGATGTTTGTCTGGTTATGTTTGGTCTTATGATGTTTTGTCTTTGTGATGTAATTTTTCTGTGATATTTTGTCATAGTGATGTTTTGTCATGTGATGTACTGTCATTGTGATATTTTTTCATGTGTCGTTCGGTTACGTGTCGTTCTGTCATGTTTCGTCATGTCATCTGTCGTTATGTCATGTTTCGTTATGTCATTCGTCGTTTAATCACTGTGTCGTTCTAACATGGGTCTGTTGTGCCTACCCCGAGGCTAGAAACTGAAGGATGATTTTATACTATAGCAATATGGAGTTTGGTACTTGCAGCGCGTACCTACTATGCCATAACCAAGCCTTCCACATTTTGCTGTGAGAATTGCGCTCAGCAAACTTTTTGAGGTAAAGGCGTTTTCATGAATCGCGACGCAACTTAGCTGCACATAAAGTGCAACTTTATCAGAAAATTGCATACTTGTAGCGTTTACCATGGCAAAACCATGCCTTCCATTTGGCTATATTTTGACATTGGCAATGTGGACTATTTTTAACTTCTATTATCTTGAATTTAAGCTGCAAAGATATGTCAACATTTAAAATTCATATTAAATGGTTGCCCACTAACAATCATGTGTAAGTTCGCACGCTTACAAATGCTGCATATCTATACTTGCAAATTTAAATCCAAACCACAAATGAACATAATCCCTCCAACTTTTGCCGACCTTCCATGAAATAGGGGTGGCATTGGCCGAGTGAAGCATTTTTTACAGTATGAGGAGTCTGCCTCATACCACGCTATAAGTCAAAAAATCTTACTGAAGGGCTCGTGAACCCAAAAAATTGGCTCCAACGCAAGATTTACAAATGCAGCGCATATTTAAGCCTTTTGCGTCCCACAGTTTTCCAGTCACATCTGTCAGTGTGTTCAGCCTCCACTCAGTCACAGAGTTGTGACGTCTAGCCGCCGCGCAGCCGCCACTTTTGTCTCTCAAGAGCGCACGCCTCCACCACCCAGCAATTGTTGTTTTCAACTTCGTCACTTTTACTCAACCAGACTGTAGCCAAGCAACAAAAAGTTTGTGCAAAGAATCAAACTTAAGGATGCCACAAATGTGTTGCTTTTCCAAACAATAAAATTTCAACAACTCAGAAATACTTGCAAGAGGAAAGGGCACACCGAGAAATATATAACTGGATCAGATTGGTGAAATTATGAAAGTTCTAAAGAATGTGATGAGATGTGTTATGTTATTTTAAAATAACATAGAAATAACAATCTCGAAGTAAACAGTGTGTTTTGTGGGCCGAACGGTCACGGAAGCGGCCGAACTGCGCCATGCGAACTAATCGGCCCACGCTCGTCATCTCGGCCAGAGGTGAACAGATGCAGACGTCGGTGACCAAGCACCAAGCGGTGCAAGAGGGGGCATTACTATGGAGCTCCCTCCTCCCCATCTTCATACTTGGATTTCCTGCCAGCAAGGCCTTGTGGACTAGAGACGGGTGCATAGGAGCGGCCACCCAGGGGCTCCAACGTGTGGAGGCGTCCGCCTCGTGAGCCGCCGCTAGCCTGGGGCGCTGCTCCAGGCCTTCAGTTTGGAACTCCAGTCAACAGAGTAGGGAGTGTTTTAGTGACAAGGTGCAGGTCGGGCCAATTCCTTATTTCCCCTTTTTCCCCCATATTACTAAAGTTAATAAACCCTTATTTGTTCATGTTAAACTTATCTTTTAAATATACCACCCTTTCCAAAATACAAGTAAGCAACACAAGGAAAGAACTCCACGCCCTGAAAGTGATGCTGATGAGAGCTAGCCGGATGTAAGTATCCTGGAGAAACCTTTCCATCAAAACATAACAGATGGTTTGGGCATATGGAAAGAATGAATGATGATAGACTGACAAAGTATGTAAACAGAGGTAGTGTGAAAGGAAAAAGAGATAGAGACGACCGAAAAAATATGGAGTGATCAGATTGAGGAGATTGTGAAAGAATGGGATGCACAAAGCGAGCGTAAAAGAAAAAATGCATGAAAAAGGTGATGGATATGAATGAATTGAAGGAGGTATGTAAGGATAGGAAGAAATGGAGGCAGCTCTGCAGAGGCTCTGACCACCCTTAGTGTAATGGCGACAGAGTTACAGTAACAGTATGAAATATTGAGATGTACAAAGGTAATGTAAAAGAAGGAAATGAATAAAAAGAGGTGATAGATATGAATGAATTTAAAGAGGTATGCAAAGATAGGAAAAAATGGAAGTAAATTCACAGAGGCTCCGTCTACCCCTAGCGGAATGATGACAGAGTTACAGTTACAGTCGTTATACAAATTAAAGATACAATTGTAAGTTTGAACCTTGCCTGCGCCGTGTTCTTTCGACAATAACTTTGACCCAGGTTCAACATACTTCATTAGTTAATTTTTCATTAATAAATCTTTAAAATATTGAGATAATGATGAATTATTGATTGATAATCTCAGTACCTATTTCTGGCTCGGCATAATATGTTGTCAAATTGCATTCCTCTTCACAAATCTAATTTTCTACTCCGTTTTAGAGACTACATAGATTTATTATCAAACCAAGCGTCGGTGTTATGATGATCTTTACCACAATTGTTATCTTCATTAAAAATTATATTCATAAAATAAAACTCCGACAAACTGTCTTCTAGGATTCTAGTTAACATATTCTGCACTGCGTATGTCATAAAAATATCCGAGCCATGATTAAAACAAGAATAGTCGCGAGTGGAAAGTTTGTTAATTTGAAATCTACGACACAATCGCAACGCTTTCTGGTTACTTATCACAATGTTGCGTGCGTCGCTAGCAGTTAATTGCTAAAATACATGAAACAAAATTTCCTAGAGGGAGGCTTATAGAAAACGGTGGTTCTGAACCTTGTATCTAGAAGAAACCTCTCCGGTTATCATTGTTTAATCAGTGAACACTTTGACTTGTTTTCCCCCCTCCGTCTAGCTACAAGTGGCTTTTTTTTATTTTTTTTTAAGAAATCCTGTGCGGGAGACTCCCTAGATTTTAAAGACTCTAGGGGTCTATGACACTTGTTGCAGTGCCGCAGAGGTGTACGAGCTTGGTCGTCGCTACAGAGCGCCAATACTCAAGCAAGACCCAGTTGCTGTAAGGCTGGATGGACCCTTGGTGACCGGTCATTGGTAAAGATTTATGAACTTTTCAACCCAGCGAAGAGCACATTCGAAGTATAAATGGTATATTTTTGTGCTCCGCCGGGATCCGAATCCACAACCCTCCATTTACGAGTCCGAAGTGTTGCCACTACGGACTACGGACCGGTCCAAGGTGCCAACGACACGCGGTGTACCTGAGCGGTTACCCATCCAAGCACTGACCACGCCCAATGTTGCTTAACTTCGGTGATCTATGGGAACCGGTGCTTTCAACATGGCTAACGCCGTTGACTTAAACTAACTAACGTCGTTGACGTCGTTGCTAACGTCGTTGACGTCGTTGACGTCGTTGGTTTGTTCCAAACCACTCTATCAGCCATTTCTCCCTCCTCTGACCCACGCCCTGTATATCTATCCCATCTGGAGATGTGTCACAGGACTCGCATGCAAAATATTATATAGATGCAAGTGGCAGAAGCCCTCCCGTGAGGCTAACACCCTCTCCAGTGTAAAACAAGAAAAGGTGGCTTAGAACACAAGGAAGCAATGATAGCCATAAGTGAAGGAATTTAAAGGCTCGATAATTTTAAATTACATTCTGTTGGGTTTCCGTTCTGAGCATCTTTCATCTGCATTCTTATCAGCCAGTTTCTTACTGGCTACGGAAACTATAAAGCCAAACTACACCAGCTGGGTATCTCATCCATCCTATCAGCAGAGTGCCCTTGCTGTGCCAGCTCCCAGGACGTGTCAAATATGACTTTTTCATGCAGTTGTCTTATGAATCAAATTCTACACAATCTGAGCTAAGAAAAACCGTAAAACTCGATAATGTGAGAGTTCTTTTAAATATTTTTAAAATAAATTTCTTGTTTTCATAAGACACATTGGTTCAGTACACATGCAAACATTGCTCATGTAAATTTTTCTCAATGGCGTATACGGCAAACAAGAACTAAGGCAGCGACAAGACACGAATCGCTATCTCGTCGCTTTAAGCCCGTAAGGAATTTAGCAGAATAGCGCTTCTGTCCTACATGCAGACCACCTTTTAAGGACAACTGGCCTAAAGAAAACCCATCGCAGAGCCTAAGCCTCGCAGCCCGAAGCGATTTATTAAGTTATTTCGTTTCAATTTGCTCCAATGAGGACGGCCCAACGTAGCGAAAGAGTTTATCTTAGCGAACATTGCCAATATGGAGTCTTTATTATAATAAAATACCGCAGTTATTGCGGAACAAGATCGCGTTTTACTTTTACTTTCGGTAAACTTCTTGATTTGCTTTATTGTCATGATATTGTTATGGTTTGGTATTTGTTTTTATGATATCAACTAATAGCAAACGAATGAGATATCTAGAGTCGTAAGAAAAGGAGAGCTTGTATGAATCTGGATGAAATAAGACAATTGTTATCTATATATATAATCTATAATTGAAGTTGCAAGGATATATTCATTTAAAGCTCTCCAATGTATGCCCACAAACGTGTTGTTTGCGCTTACAAATGCTGAATGTGTACTTACAAATAAAATCCAAACCTCAAATTAACATAAGCCCTACAACTTTTTCCGGTCTTCCCTGACACAGGGGTGACATTGGCAAAGTGAGCCATTTTTTACAGTATGGGTGGTCAGCCTCATACCAACCTATAAGTCAAGGAATACAAGCAATTAATTACATCCAGTTATACAAACAAACAAACACTAGAAAATCTACAAAACATCTATGAAAAGTGATTATGAAATGAAAAGTGATTCTTGGCCTTAGCCGCCTACATTACAAATCAGACACTTTTTTCGGTCCTAACATAAAAAAAAAAAAAAAAAAAAACGCAACTAAGCTACATATTTATTGTAACTTCTTGCCGCGTTATCCCCGAAGAGGTCGCATGTGGCGAGTTGAACCTATTGTTATGTTTAGATTGAAAGGTATCTTCAGGATACTTACATCCGGCTAGCTCTCATCGGCATCACTCTCAGGGCGTGGGGTTCTTTCTTTGGCATTGCTTACTTGTATCCTGGGAAGGGTTTTATAATTAAAAGATAAGTTTGACATGAACAAATAAGGGTTTATTACTGTACTAATATGGGGGGAAAAGGGGAAATAAGGGATTGGCCAGGCCTACAGGTTGTCACTAGAACACTCCCTATTCCGTTGGCTGGAGTTCTAAACGGAAGGCCTGGGGCAGCGCCCCAGGCTAGCGGCGGTTCACAAGGTGGACGCCTCCACACGTTGGAGCCCCTGGGTGGGCGCTCCTATGCCTCTGGTCCACAAGGCGGGTGCCTTGCTGGCAGGAAATCCAAGTAGATGGGGGGGGAGGGAGCTCCATCGTAGTGCCCCCTCTTGCACCGCTTGGTGCTTGGTCGCTAACGTCTGACTCACTTCACATCTCGCCGGGAACTGATGACCGACGGCCCGATTAGTTCACACGGTGCAGTTCGGCCGCTTCCGTGACCGTTCGGCTCCGTTCGGCCCACAAACATACACTGCACACTTCGGAATTGTTCTTTCAATGTTATTATAAAATAACATAACACTATTTATTTTTACAGGTAAGGGGGCCGGCCTTACGCCAACCACTTCAGTTGAAGTGGAGGTTTCCCAGCTCCCGAGAGTGCTGGTACTCATTTCTTGTGAAGGCTGAGTAAACCTTGCCGGTATTTTATTTTGGGGTTTGAAATAAACACCGAAACGGAAATCATTTCTGACACCCTCGGTGAGATTCGAACCCGAGCTTTCGGCATGGAATGCAAGCACTCTACCACCTGAGCTATCGACCGGACTTACTTCTTTTATTTCATCCAGAGTCATAACCTTTTTCATACAAGCTCTCCTTTTATTATGACTCTCGGAAATTTGGTCCATCCGTACTTTCTCTCAAATGAATGAGATATTTAGAGCCATAATAAAAGGAGAGCTTGTATGAATCTGGATAAAATAAGAAAATAAGTATGCAAAAACAGAAAAATATCGAAAAAATAGAAATGTTAGTTGGTTAAATTTAGTAAAAAGGTTGTGGGCGTCCGTTGTTATTTTCATGTTTTAAGATTTTCAACAGATCATTATATTTACAAAAACAAAAAATGAATTTTCCCCTCATTACAGAAATCCAAAATGCAAAACATTCCAAAACTCAGTAAGGATTCATTCTGCCAGCGTTAAAGGAAATGAGGCATAATTAAAAATTGTTCACCGACTATGTACATATTTACAACATTTTTACCCAGAAAAATACAAACCAGAACACTGTTATTTTATATTTGAGCTACAATCAAAAAGGATTATATTATTTTAATCTTATTCGGTAATTATTGAACTTTTTTTCATTTTCATTTCGTTTATGATTCCTTGATTATAGGATGGTATGCGGCTGACCACCCATGGGTATTTTTTTATTTTTTTTTAAATAGATTTGCGGAAAGGAATGCGATCCACCAACCTATTTTACCTGGTCAGTTGTCTTCATGCGAAAGTAGAAGCTTGTGTGCATGCAACGGCATCTGTTGAACCAGGGTCGAAGTTACCGTCGCGGGATTCGAAACAGCGTTATCCGCTTGCAAATAACCTGTCTTGATCCCCGCGGCTATAACACCGACGTACTGTATAACATAATTGTTGTACACTTGCCAATGTCACCCTTGTTTCAATAAAGGTCGGCAAAAATTGCAGGGTTTATGATTATACGAGGTTTGGATTTAAATTTATAAGTACACATGCAGCACGTGTATTGTGTATGCGCGAACATACACATGTCTCGTTTTAGGGAATACATTTCATTTATGAATCTTAAATGGCATGTAACTTTGTAACTTAGATAATAGATTATTATAGAGAGATACACAAACCATAAAGAATATAAAACTTTAAACATCAAATGAACATTAAACACTGCAACATTTTGCCGACCTTTCCTGAAAAAGAGGTGAAACTGTCAAAGGGAACCATTTTTACAGTATGGGTGGTCAGCCTCATACCAACTTATGAGCCATGAAGCATCATCATCGTAAATACATCAATTTAACAAAATAACAAAATCACAAAACCCTTTCACCGTCCGCCACTAATCACGTGATTGTAAAATTTGCCGGTCGCCATTTATTGTCATTACTTGTGTGCAGTACACACAGGCTAATAAACTTTTGATGAATATCCATTACTCCTGATAATTGCGCTTGTCCAGCTTGCATTATACCACGTGACCAGCCAATGCAAGTGCAGTGATGGGGTTAGTGCATACAATGAATGCAGTTACACTAGGGTGGGCCAAAATGATGCTCCTGTGTTCTCAACACTGCAGTGCTTTGAATTTCAACTAAATATTTTTTGTTTTTAAAGTGATGTTTAATAATTTTCTAATATTCAAGAATATCTTGACTGGTCCGTAGCTCAGTGGTAACACTGCTGACTCTGAACGGGAAGGTTGTGGGTTCGAATCCCGGCGGAGCACAAAAAATATACCATTTATATTTTCAAATTTGCTCTTCGCTGGGTTGAAAAATTCATAAACCTTTACCAATGACCGGTCACCAAAGGTCCATCCAGCCTTACAGCAACTGGGTCTTGCTTGAGTATTGGCAATTTGTAGCGACGACTAAGCTCGTACACCTCTGCGGCACTACAACAAGTGTCATAGACCCTAGAGTCTCTAGAATCTAGTAAGTCTCCCGCACAGGATTTCTTAAAAAAAAAAAAAACTTGGGTTGTTTTGAAAAATTACCTTCCGATCGATAGCTCAATTGGTAGAATGTTTGCATTCCATGCCGAGAGCTCGTGTTCAAATGCCGCGGAGGGTGTCTGAAATTATTTCCTGTTTTGTGTTTATTTCGAAACGCAAAATAAAATACCGTCACAGTTTACTCAGACTTCACAATAAATAAGTGCTAGCCCCCTCGGGTGATGGGAAACTCACACTTTAACTGAATTGATCGGCGTAAGGCCGTAAAACTAAATAGGCTCCACTCGCCAAACTCGACCCTTTCGGGGAGTAATTTGCGTTGCGTCCAATATATGAGTCATAATAAAAGGAGAGCTTGTATAAAAAAGTGTGTGACTGTGGGTATAATGCAAGAAGTATGCAAGGACATGAAAAGTGGGGGTTGATCTGTCATGTTGATCTAAGATGTTGGCGGCTAAGGCTTTCATAATTTTCATTCTATATAAATGGATATACTTTTTCATCAGGGTATGGACCCTTGGAGCCTGGAAAAGATGGTTGTGATGCAAGACTCTAAGAAGCGCAGGACCGAGATTAAGGTGACTGGATAAAGGAGTAGTTGGCTGCTTTGCGTTAGGAGCATGAGACTGTAGAAGAAAGGCGTTGAAAAGGCAGCGGCGGCTGCGGTTGATCAAGGAGGCCAAGAACCACCTCGTGTTGTGTCATTCATAATGATGATAGTTTATGAATTTCAAACAAAATTTTCAATATGATTATGGAAGCTGAAACATCATTTGAGGTGAATTATTATTATTTAGTTATAAAATATTAGATGCATCCTAATATAATTTTCACATAGAACATTCACGGTCGTCGATATTATCGTCGTTCAGCCATCGCCCAACGACATCGATCAATTAGAGCAGCCTCATACAACAATGGCGACCTGCCAAGAGATCAACGACGGATCTGTCACCGTCGATTAATCGACTCATTTATACAACGGTCAATCGACTATCATGCACATCGATTATCGACTCTCATATATTCGATTATCGACTCTCATATATTCGGTTAAATGAGACAGAACGATGATTACAAATCAAGTGATCTCGATGATTCGATGCTGTTTTTGTGTATACCTCTGGGAGTTTGTATCGTCGCTATAGAAAGCGCCAATTCTCAAGCAAGATCCAGTTACTTTAAGGCTGGATGGACCTTTAGTGACCGGTCTTTGGTAAAGGTTTTTGAATTTTTCACCCAGCAAAGAGCATGATTGAAAATACAAATACAAAAAATGTACTCTTCCAGGGATCACGCCCACAATCTTCCGTTTACGAGTCAGAAGTGTTAACCACTAGACTACGGACCGATCATTGGCAGGAAATATAATCACATATCAGCCTAAAAATCAGCTCCATAGGCTTCAATCACTGCAGAACGCCGCAGCTAAACTCATATATGGGGCCGCAAAGTCCTGCCACCTCACTTCTCATCTTCAAACTCTGCATTGGCTAAAAATCCCTGAGAGGATCACTTGTAAAGTCGGTCTGCTCATTTTCAAAGCACTGCATGGGAGTACTCCAGGGTACCTGATGCAGCTGGACAAACACTGAGGTCAGCTGCATCAAGAAGCAGCTGCCTGGACATCCCTGCAAGAAGGCCCCGCACTGTTTTTGGAGACAGAGCATTCAAGGCAGCCGCTCCAATGACTTGGAACGCTATTCCCGCCTCACTGAGGGAACTGGATATGGAGAGACCATTTTAAAGAGGTCTCAAGACTCACCTCTTCGTCCAATCATACGGACAAGCGCCTCTGTAGTGACACACTGTCATAAAAGGCGCTATACAAATATTTTCTTATCTATCTATCTATCTATCTATCTATCTATCTATCTATCTATCTATCTACTACTTTATAAAAAGCAACGGTCTCCCCATACAAAATAAATGTGCGTTAATGGATAAAGAACTGAAGAACTCCTGGACAGATGTTCATCATATTCACACTAAATATTATTCAGAACTTCGGACGTGCCTGTCTTTTATCAAAAGTCTTAAAAATTATGTTGTTTTAGTAAATAAATACGATCGATTTCAACACCTTTTTATGTAAAACCTATGCGTGAAACGAAACTCATTTTGACATTCGAATTTCAAATAAATTCTCAGCATTTGGCTTCGAAGTCTCCATCCAAGTCGAAAAAAATTCCTTTGAATTCTGTTGAGTACCTACCTGTATTCTTTATTTATTTCAAAATATACTTCAACCAGTTATACCATGTATTATTTAGAAATAATTACGATCGATTGGGTCAACTTTTTATATGAAACCATACTTTTTGTGGCATTTTATCGTTTTAATTTTACAATATATATAAAATTCAACGGCCTCCCCGTACAAAATAAATGTGCGTTAATGGATGAAAAACTGAAGAATTCCTGAACAGATGCACGTCATATTCACAACAAATATTGTTCAGAACTTCGGATGTGCATCCTCATCATTTAAAGATTTTAAATTGTTGTTTCTTAAATAAATAAACATGCTCGATCACAGCACCTTTTTATGTAAGACCTATGCGTGAAACAAAGCTCATTTTAACATTCGAATTTCAAATAAATTGCCAGCACTTCAATATAGGCTTCGAAGTTGCCATACAAGTCGATTCTTTTTCGGTTGAATTCCGTTGAGTACCTACCTATCTTCTTTATTTCTTTCAAAATTATACTTCAACCAGTAATAACATGTATTTTTTAGAAATAATTACGATCAATTAGGTCAACTTTTTATATGAAACCATACTTTTTACGGCATTTAATTTTTTAAATATTATTACAATATATAATCTAAGTTGCATAGATTCATTAACATTTATAATTCATATTCAATGCACTCCCCCACGCAGACACGAGTGAGTTCGCGCTTACAAATGCTGCATGTGTAATTACAAATAAAAATTTCAGCCTCTCATGACCATAAGCCCTGCAACTTTTGCCGACCTTTTCAGAAACAGGGAGAACATTTGTCAAGTGAACCATTTTTTGCGATATGGGTATTCAGGCTCATACTAACCTATAAGTCAAGGAATTTGAGTTTGAAAAACCTTAAACAACGTTAATCTTAATTTATAATCTAAAGTTGCAAAAAAAGTTATTTGATGATTCAAATTCAATGCACACCCACAAGCTGGCAAATGTCATTTCACGCTAACATATAATTGTGGCGCTTGCTGTTTTTAGGATTAGAATATATAATCTAAATTGCACAGATACAATAACTTTTATAATTCATATTCAATGCATGCCCCCATGGAGACACGAGTGAGTTCGCGCTTATTAATACTGCATGTGAACTTACAAATTAAAATTAAGGCCTCTTATGAACATAAGCCCTGCAACTTTTTCCGACCTTTTCAGAAAAAGGTTGAACATTTGTAAATGAGCCATTTTTTTACGATAGGAGTGTTTGGGCTCATACTTACCTATAAGTCAAGGAATTTAAGTTTGAAAAATCCTTAAACAACGTTAATCTTAATTCTAAAAGTTGCAAACAAAGTTATTTGATGATTCAAATTCAATGCATACCCACAAGTTGGCAAATTTCATTTCATGCTAACGGATAATTGTGGAACTTGATGTTTTTAATATTTTAGAATATATAATCTAAGTTGCACAGATACAATAATTTTTATAATTCATATTCAATGCATGCCCCCATGGAGACACGAGTGAGTTCGCGCTTATAAATGCTGCACGTGAACTTACAAATTGAAATTTAGGCCTCTAATGAACATAAGCCCTGCAACTTTGGCCAACCTTTTCAGAAACAGGGGGAACATATGTCAAGTGAACCATTTTTTGCGATATATTCAGGCTCATACTAACCTATAAGTCAAGGAATGTGAGTTTTAAAAATCCATAAACAACGTTAATCTTAATTTATAATCTAAAGTTGCAAAAAAAGTTATTTGATGATTCAAATTCAATGCATACCCATAAATTGGCAAATTTCATTTCACGCTTGATGTTTCTAATATTAGAATATATAATCTAAGTTGCACAGATACAATAACTTTTATAATTCATATTCAATGCATGCCCCCATGGAGACACGAGTGAGTTCGCGCTTATAAATGCTGCACGTGAACTAACAAATTGACATTTAGGCCTCTAATGAACATAAGCCCTGCAACTTTGGCCAACCTTTTCAGAAACAGGGGGAACATATGTCAAGTGAACCATTTTTTGCGATATATTCAGGCTCATACTAACCTATAAGTCAAGGAATGTGAGTTTGAAAAATCCATAAACAACGTTAATCTTAATTTATAATCAAAAGTTGCAAAAAAAGTTATATGATGATTCAAATTCAATGCATACCCACAAGTTGGCAAATTTCATTTCACGCTTACGTATAATTGTGGCACTTGATGTTTATAATATTAGAATATATAATCTAATTTGCAGAGATCCAATAACTTTTATAATTCATATTCAATGCATGCCCCCATGGAGACACGAGTGAGTTCGCGCTTTTAAATGCTGCACGTGAACTTACAAATTGAAATTTAGGCCTCTAATAAACATAAGCCCTGCAACTTTTGCCAACCTTTTCAGAAAAAGGGGGAACATTAGTCAAGTACCTTACCTTAAAAGTAAAACTGAATAATTGACATATTAAGTCAACAAGGATTTCTAGCATATATGAAACTTTGTAAACGAGTGTAAAAACCCTGTATGTGAGAAGTTTTAATGATCATTTCCTTATAATTCATTCACTTACTATGAGAAGTTCTCCGCAATTACAAGTTTTATCCACGATTTCACAAATCAGCAAATGAAGCACTAATTCAGTTTTACCTTTAATTTGGCGATATAATGCCTGTCTTTTCTTAAAAGTACCTAACTGAAATTAACTTATCTATTACAAATTTTAACATTACACGTTCTTCAACTGCAAAAAATGTTTTCAAATTCAACTTAAATGCGTTTTCTATGGATCCAAGATACTCAGAACATCTAATCTAATCTAAGTTGCAAAGATTTGTTACATTGCAGATTCACATTACATGCACATATCATGAAAAGAGCTCAAGTATCTTTTTACCGCCAAAATTTATCAAATTACTTCTTTAATTTTTTTCACATAAAGAAGGTAAAGGTAAAAATGATTGCGAAGCCAGACTTAAAACTGCCCTTAGGGCCTAGCAGCCAACCGTGCGACAGCACGGTCGGTCTGCTAGTCTATTATATATCTTCACTGAAGGAGTACGAAAAGTTGTCGAAAATTTAAAAATACCCAAAAGCACATTTTTTCCTACCCAAGCTCACAACCCTCAAACAATACTTTCAGTTTAATTTTGTGCGAAAAACTTAAATATTTTTCAGGGCCATCGCTCGGGGAGAACGCGCAAAAATGAAACCAAGGGGCAGAAAAAAAAAACAAAATGAACTTTTATTATTTGTTTTATTCTTCGGTTATGATATTTGGAAAGTTAAAAAAAAAAACAGTTTTTTTTTTGGGAATTTGAATAGCGTCTCAGTCTGAAAAAAAAAAACTCCTCAGAACTTGGAGTGTTTCATACGAAAAGGTGGGGGAGGAAACGTGCGCGTTCAATTATTTTTTTTTCTTAGCATTTTTGCCTCGGCTTGCATTTCTCTATTATTCCCTAATGAAAAACACGAGGGTGGAAACATCCAGGAAAGGATTGTCGGCACCCCTTCCACTCTTAAGTTTTTTTTTTCAACCCCTTGCGAGGATCTATAGAACTACAGTACTCTCTGTTAGTAACGAAATCCAAGGGTACTTGGCATTTTCATCGTTGTTGAAAAGTATCGTTATATCGAGGGAGACCTCTTAATAAATTGATCATTAATGAATTTGAGAAAGCTTAACAAAATTTAAAAAAACACAGAGTTTAATTTTACAAGTTGAGCATTTATTTCCCCTCAAGTGACTTGCTTTAGTCATTTGCAAGAGCAGAGAGAAAAATTAAAATTAAGTTTTTTTTTTTTAATTTTATACTTTCTCATCAAAATGAATTTTCAGTCAAGTTTAAGTACCGCAAGAGCTCTCCGCGAGCTTGGTTATCGCTATTGAAAGCGTCAACTCTCAAGCAAGACCCAGTTTATGTAAGGCTGGATGGACCTTTGGTGACCGGTCTTTGGTAAAGGCATGTGAATTTTTCAACCCAGCGTAGAGCAAATTTTAAAATATAAATGGTATATTTTTTGTGTTCCGCCGGGAATCGAACCCACAACCTTCCCATTCAGAGTCCGAAGTGTTACCACTGAACTACGGACCGGTCCCATACAACCTTCTATTAACGAAATTTTTAAGGCTCGTTCAATGAATTGTTATACAGAGATGATCGTTACATAGAACCTTCGTTATAACGAGGAAGTACGTATTGAACATTCCTTCAACTGTTATAACTTTGGAGTATTTTTATTGTTTCGTATTTTTTAAGCTCTTGGGGATCGAACACAATTCAAAGTGCTAATGGCTACGGTAGGATTGATTATATGTACCTGAATGTGTATTTCAGTAACTTTTTTAATCATGAAGTTTTTTAATGTTCTGCTCTCAACACATTGCAATCGGTGGAATGTGGATAAACATAGCCTTTCGTTTCAGACACCACTTCGTATTTCATTCAGAATTTATAGTTTTTACTATCCGATAGATATCCCTTGACTTATAGGTTGGTATGAGGCTCATGGTATGAGGTATGATGTCCATGCTGTAAGAATTGCTTCACTTTGTCAATGCCACCCCTGTTTCAGGGAAGGTCGGCAAAAGTTGAAGTGTTTATGTTCTCTAATGTTATCTAAGTTTCAAATATATATTACATTGGGAATTCACATTATATGCAATCTCACAAGCAGACACGTATAAGTTCGCGATGGCACATGCCACATGTGAACCTGCAACATCTCAAATGGAACTACACCCTGCAACTCTTACCGATCTTTCCTAAAACAGGGTTGACATTGGCAAAGTGAACCATGTAAGTCGCATACCAACCTATAAGTAAAGGAACACACACAAGAAATAACATTTTTAGTCCATTAAAATCGATGGTTCAAAATTTTCAGTCTTTTATATACCTATGTTCTATTCGACCATACACAAAAAAGCTTCCAAGGTACAAGTGTCCAGTGGTTCTCAACATTGTTGATTCTGTAAACTTGTTACTTTTGCCGCCGTTGCTTTGGAGGGAAGACATTCCCACGACAAAGTGGCATTCCTCGAGTGAAGTCTTAAGTGAGTGTAAATACACTTCTTTCCTTGCTCTCTCTCACAGTATAAACAAACTTCTCTATTTGTTCTCGTACTTTAACGTCAACGTAAAGTTAAACACTCGTACTTTTTTTTTTAAGAAAATCCTGTGCGGGAGACTCCCTAGGTGTAACGAGATGAATTTGTTTGTTTGGTGAAATGGAACATTAGATTTGAATTTGAATAAAAAAAGAAAAACAAAAGAATGCAGAAAGAAAAAAAAAAGCTTCCCTGGCGGGAGAACCACAAGCATGTGAATTTTGGTTATATGTAATCAATATTGCTGTGGTAAATATAATAATATATACATTGTGATTGTGGATAAATAAATTATTATTTATATATTGTGATTGTGGATAAATAAAAGTGTTTATAAAGTTTTGGTTCATTATCCTCTTTTGTAAGTGATATGATTCCTGGCGCTCTGCACTCAAGCAGTCATAATTCTTTAGAGCACGGCCAAACACCTCATTGAAGATCCTTATAAAATAAAGTAAGAAAAACCCTCACATAGGTTCTAGAGACTCTAGGGGTCTATGACATTTGTTGTAGTACCGCAGAGGTGTACGAGCTTGGTCGTCGCTACAAAGCGCCAATACTCAAGCAAGACCCAGTTGCTGTAAGGCTGGATGGACCTTTGGTGACCGGTCATCGGTAAGGGTTTTATGAATTTTTCAACCCAGCGAAGAGCAAATTTGAAAATATAAATGGTATATTTTTTGTGTTCCGCCGGATTCGAACTCACAACCTTTCCATTAAGAGTCCGCAGTGTTACCACTGAGCTACGGACCGGTCAAGTGTACTTATTGCCGAGTAAGAAATAAAAAGCTTTTCAAATAACTCTAGGTCCTTATCTGTCTATAATCTAAGCTGCATAGATATGTTCACATTAAAGGTTCATATTAAATGCATGCTTACAAACAGAAACGTCTAATTTCGCGCTTACACATGCTGCATGTGGACCTACAATATAATAACCCAAATCTCAAATTAACATAAGCACTACAACTCTTGCCGACCTTCCCTGAAACATGTGACATCGGCAAAGGGAACCATTTTTTACAGTATGGGTGGTATGCCTCTTCCCAAATCTAAAAATCTAAATCTAAGCTGCAAAGATATTTATCATGTAAGATTCATATTAAACGCATTCCCACAAGCAGACATTAAACAGGCATGCTCAAACCCTCCTTGTACCCGTCCTGTATGTATTTGTCAGAAAGACCCACAGCACATGGACGCTCATGCAATGCTTTATATTTTCTGTATAAGTTCGCGTTAACACATGCCGCATGTGGACCTACAATATAAAAACCCAATCTCAAATGAACATAAGCCCTGCAACTCTTACCGACCTTCCCTGAAACAGGGGTGACATTGGCAAAGTGAACCATTTTTTATTCCAACCTTCATGGAATAACAGTATGGGTGGTCAGCCTCTCAAATTCGTAATAAAACATACAACTATTGATATTTTGTACGAAAATTGTTTGCTTTTAAAAACCCCAATCATATCGGTCTTTTTCTCGTAAAATCCACAATTTGGTAATGGACCATTTAATATCATGAGATATATATTTTGCCGGTAGGTTCGTAGATTTCACAAAGGCAAGGAAAACAATCAGCAGTAATATCCGATAGAGAATGGGACTGCCTCTCTCCGCGCGCTGACAAATTGCCTCTCGAAACCGTTCCCCTTTCCGATGGCCGCCCATTGTTTTAATTTCTACTTCACTGTTGGCGGCACCTGCGACAAAATTAAAAGAAAATGAGGGAAACGACTCGATGCTTTATTTGCATCCACCCATTAATACCGGCAAGGTGTACTCAGCATTCGCAAGAAATGAGAACCGGCCCCCTAGAAAGCTGGGAAACCTCCACTTTAAATGAAGTGATTGGAGTAAGGCTGGCTCCCTTACCTGTAACAATAAATAGTGTCTAATAGCCACATGCGACCCCTCAGGAAAAACTCGGAAAGAAATAAATCTAATCTAAGTTGCAAAGATATGTTACATTGGAGATTCACATTACATGCATTCTCACAACCAGACACGTAGGTACAAGTTCGCGCTTGCACATGCCTTATGTGAACCAACAACATAAAAACCAAATCTCAAATGGACATACACCGTGCAACTCTTGCCGTGCTTCCCTTAAACAGGGGTGGCATTGGCAAAGTGAACCATTTTTACAGCATGAGTGGTCAGCCGCACACCAACCTATAAGTCAAGGAACATACACGACAAATTACATTTTTTTTAAATCAATAAATAATAATATATATGGACATCAAAAACTAAAACATAAAACAAATTTCACTTTAATAACCTCTAGTCGCCAACATAACAGATCAACCGCCATTTCTATTCTCTAATAAGGTACTAAGAAAATTATCCTTATATATGTATACCTGTTTACTATCGGACATCTTATGAAATAGAATATTTACTAAAAAATCTATAATAAAATGCCTCGCTATCTCTTGTCTTTCTTGGAAGACACTACCGCTCATATCAATCCATGGTGAAGCAATTGTTTGAATCCTTCTTTAACTCATCTCCACCGAGTATAGCTATATGAACCTTTCTAATCGATGGCAGAACTATTGAATTACATTATTTTGTAAAATAAGCTTACCCTCTTGTTGTCTCTGAATTTGAGCCATCCAGCGACGACAGTCTGATCCGTGGGCACCTCCGAAGGGTCCATATCCTCGCATTCTTCAACCCATTCCTGCTGCAGAGCAGAACTGGGTCTCTCGCGCTCCCGATGCACAGGCGAACTGAAAACTCCAGGCTCTCCAATACTCCTAGCCGGAGAACCAAAGACTCCCGCATCCCCACGAGATCCAAACACTCTTCGACCAACCAACGGAGAATTAACTGGACTTTCTGAATTGTACATCAACTCAGCGCGTCTTCCAGCTAACGGTGACTGTCCATGGATCATTGCGTTCTCAGACATTAACTCACTTCTACGCGAAACAACAGGGGAATTTGTAACAGATAGCATTCCTTGTGCTATTTCAGCACGCCTCATCGCTTGAGGTGTATTCGGGAAGCTGCCACTATGATTTTGATGACCTGTATCCCTTAAAACAAAAGCTGATCCTTCTGAACGTCTCTTACAAGCTGGGCTACAACCTCCCCCAGCTCTGATGAATGCCGCTGGGTCTATTGTAACTTGCATCTTTCTTTTGCTGACTGGAGATCCTTGAGCCATCGTGTTTGCTTCACCAGAAATCTTTTTGATGCTCCCCATCGCTTTGTTTGTTACAAAGTTGTCTGAGGAATGAACATTTAATGGGTTTTGCTCCCCGTGGCGTAATTTCCCATAACGATGCGTTTCAGGCAAGTCACTGTGTCTGTAATGAACCGTATCAACTTTGTTTTCATCCATATTGGTACTAGATTCACTTAAACTGACTTTACCCTAAGTTTACATGAAGATTCAATTGAGATAGGGAATCAAGTTGTTTTGAAATTTAAACAGTGAGTCAAGATATGCGGATATATCAAATACACTTAAATAGTAAATTGAGATGTTAATACACGTGAATTTAAACGTTAAAAGTGAATCAGCGTACTACTCTGAAATAGTGAACCCAGTAACACAAGTATTTATTGTATAAATTTTTACTATCACTCACAAATTTGTTTTCAATAATTCACTGTTTTTTTAATATAAACTGGTGTAAATGCAGCACAAAATATTTTCAATTATTAACTACGTTGTTTAAAAATAAATGCCAAACATTGCACTCAAATACAAGTAATTGTCACTTTCATTAAAGCATCGCCCTTTTTGCTTCAATATTTGGCATTCATACCCATTGAAGCCACGTATTTTTGCTTGCACACTATTTTGTCAACCAGCAACTTACCTTGCTTTACTGGTTCTTCACTGTTTTTAATATAAGCCTTCTTATAAGAATCCGTTTTCATCGCAGTTAAAATACTCAGGCACCATTTTGCCAATCAGTGACTTCTCTCGATTCACTGTTTTTCACTATTTTCACCTTCTAATGGGGATCCATTTCCATTACAGATACACCCATTTTCTTAAGACAATATTTTCCCAAACAGTGACTTCCCTCACTTCACTGTTTTTCAATATTTTCGCCTTCTAATGAGGATCCATTTAAATTACAGCCACACCGTTTTACTTATGCACTATTCTCCAACCAGTGACCTCTCTCGCTCCACTGGTTCTTCACTGGTTACACTATTCGCTTTATAATGGGAATCCGTGTATTCTCATCATTAGTCTTGCTTGCTGCACCCATCAACACGGGCTTTTCTTCCGGCGGGGGGTAAATTACAAATCCGACATTGTATGTGACTGTCATTTGTCAGAGCTTTCCATTCCAACAAGTACCCTCACTCGGCTCACTGGCCTGTCACATCCCGACTTGTGTATCCTCACTTTGCTTGCTGATAGCACAACGTCCTCACTGAAACAGAAAAACACAAGACACTTTTATTAAAATACGGGACTTGTAAATTTACATTCGAATAAAAAAATATTGGTATTTGTAAAAAATAGTTAATATACTGGTGAAGAAAAAATTGAGGTGAGTTTAAGATTATTTTGAAACAAATAAAAAGTTTTACAAAAATTTAATGAGATTGAAAAAAATAAAAAAATAAAAATTAAAACTAAGTGCATTCATAAATTTAACCAGTGGACAAATAGCTTAATTCATTAAGATTCTTCAGTAAAAATGAAGGTTTTCAAATTAATACTTTGTTCGAGCATACACCCTGCAACTCTTGCTGACCTTCCCTGAAACAGGGGTGACATTAGCAAAGTGAACCATCTTCTACAGCATGAGTATTGAGTAGTCAGCCGCATACCAACCTAGAGTTCAAGAAACATACACAACAAATTACAGTTTTAAAATCAATATGTATGGACATCAAAACTAAAACAGAAAACAAAATTCAATTAAAAAAATACTAGCCGCCAACATTATAGATCAACCGCCATTTCTTTCTGTCCTTACATACTTCTTTCATTTCATCCAGAGTCACACAAAGTTGCCAAAAAAGAGCATTCAATCCTGTCCGGTCGATAGAGTGCTTGCATTCCATGCCGTGAGGTTGGGTTCGAATCCCGCCGAGTGTGTCAGAAATGATTTCCCGATTCGGTGTTTATTTCAAACCTTAAAATAAAATACCGTAAGGTTTACTCAGCCTTCACAAGAAATGAGTACCAGCCCCCTCGGGAGCTGGGAAACTCCCACTTCAAATGAAGTGTTTGGCGTAAGGCCGGCCGCCTTACCTGTAAAAATAAATAGGTTCCACTCGCCACATGCGAAACGCTTCTGGGATAACGAGGCAAGATGTAACACTATATGTGTAGCTTAGTTTCGTTGCGTTGCGCAATAATTATGAAATATGAATCTTAGTAAAAAGAGCCATAAAAATCAACACCGTTTCTGTAGGTTTTCTTGTGAGAAATAAAGTCAGAACTTTGGCGAAATTGAAATCTTGAAATGAAAACAAATTTCCATAATTGCGTCGGGTCGTCCTCCTGCAGCAGTTATACGTCCCCCCAGTGCTTGTTTGGCTTATCTACTATTTGATTCAAAGATGACCTTTCAATCAAATTTTCTGTCAATCTGTACCTTTAGTACGAGTTGCAAAACTTGAGTAATGTAAAGTTTACGGCAATTATTAAAGAGTGATTTCCCCCAAAATCTGCCGTTTTCGTTTGTTTGAACTTGATTTTCTTCATCACTGTAACTCTTTTGCTAAGACCATAAGGTGCAAGGAAACAAAAAACGGCAGATTTTGAGAGAAATCACTCTTTAATATGTACTTTCCGTAAACTTTACTTTTCTCAAGTTTTGCAACTCGTACTAAAGGTACTGAGCAAAGTAGTAATCTTAGACCACAATAGTGTGAGAATTGTTTTAGGTATTTTTAAAATCAATTTCCAGTTTTCATAAGACACATTGTTCCAGTACGCATACAAACACTGTTCATGTGAGTATACTATAATCTATCTATCTATAATAATCTAAGCTGCAACGATATGTTAACATTTAAGGCTCATATTATATGCATGCTCACAGACAGGCACATGTAGGTTCGCGCCTACACATTCTGAATGCGTGCATACAAATCAACAAAACCTCACATGAACATAAACCTTGCAACTCCTTCCGCTTTTTTCTGAAACCGGGGCGGCATTGGCAAAAGTGAACCGATGTTTACAGCACGGGGGGTCAGCCTCATACCAACCTATCAGTCAAGGAGTTTCTTTCATTTCATCCAGAGTCATAACCTTCTTCATACTGGATTTGAGTTAATCGAAATTCCGACTATAGGTCTGCACGGATCCGAGTTTTGAGTAGGTAAGTCTGCACAGATCTGAGCCGCGGCTTTGATGTTTGATTCTCGCTTTGTGTTAACAGTTAACCAACCTATCAGTCAAGGATGCCTCTACTGGATACCTCTGATGGATATAAGATAAACAAGCACTAAGGTGACTTATAGCCGAGGTTGAACGATATTTGGATCGGCTGAGAAACAAAACGTATTCTCTACTTTAGACAGTAACCCAAGTATAAAAACTTGAAGATTAAGCTCAAACAAAACATTTCACAAAAACTCTATGGAAGCTGAAACGCTTACTAGGTGCGCTGAATCGGTTTCTATGTATTTTTGATGGACGTTTGTGTTGAGTTTAGGAGGAAAGTATTTTACTTTGGACAGCAAAGAAAAGGATCGGAGAATAATGAATATCATGGTGAAAAGGCGACAATGGAGGGCTGGTTAGTTAAAGGTGTGGACAAAAAGGAAACCGTCAAAGAAATAGTAATAATCATTGAGTCAAACCATTCCTTTCACACTCACAAGCTAAAACTCCTTCACCCCATTCCCTACAAAGGTAAAATTATGAACAACTTCGAAAACCACTCAATTCAGAAAATAATATCCTATGTCCTAACACTTCACCCCTACTTTCTATGTTTCCTATTACGCCCTGCTCACATACACATTTAGAGTGAAAGAAATTGTTGCAAGACAATCCCAGGATTTAAAGTAGAGAGGAATAAGACCCCCTCCCTTTCTGTGATTTAAATCCTTGCTTCGTAATTTTGTATTCTATGTTAGTTTATATTTACACCTGAAGATGGGAGGTACTGCTTCTCCCGAAACTGGTCGTGTTAAAAAAAAAAACTCGTGTGAATTAAAACAAAGTATTTTTTTTATTTTAATCTATAAAAAATTGGTTTGTAAATTGCTGGTTGTTGAATCTATAATCTATAATCTAAGTTGCAAGGATATATTCATTCAAAGCTCTCAGATGTATGCCCACAAACAAACACGTGTAGTTCGCGCTTACAAATGCTGATTGTGTACTTACAAATAAAATCCAAACCTCAAATGAACATAAGCCCTGCAACTCTTGCCGACATTCCCTGAAACAGGGGTGACATTGGCAAAGTGAACCATTTTTTACAGTATGGGTGGTCAGCCTCATACCAACCTATAAGTCAAGGAATACGAGTAATAAATAACATTTAAGTATAAGAAAACAACAAAACCTTGAAAATAAATCTATACAAAAAAAGTAAAAAATGTCTTATGCAAAAAATGTAGCAAGCCAATAAACCAACATTAAAAATCAGCATTGCAGATTAGCCGCCACTTCTTCCTGTCCTTGCATACTTCTTTCATTTTATCCAGAGTCATAACTTTTTTCATACAAGCTCTCCTTTTATTATGACTCTGGATATCCCATTCACTCGCTATTTCGAAAATTTGGTCCATCCATACCTTTCTCGGTCTTCCTCTTCCACGACATCCATCAATTCTTGCAGCATATACTTTCTTCGTCATTCTTTCCTCATTTATTCTCTCCAAATGTCCAAACCATCTAAGTATACTTCTTTTAATCTTTACTTTCACACTTTCTCTTACACCGCATTCCTCTCTAACAAAATCATTCCTCACCCTATAATAAATTCGGTAAATCGGTGGCTAGAATCTCTTTACAATTTATTCTAGCCAATAGAACTCATTATAGCGCCAACAGACTGAGGACGTGTCAAAAAGCCATTGAAAAGAGAATGCTGGAAATCAACCTCAGAGACAGGCTTCCAAACCAGATCCTTAGTCGCACGAGTGTCACTGATGTCATACAGCGAGTGGCCTACTTAAAGTGGCAGGTCACGTCGCAATACAGCACCATGGCTGAAAAGGATCGTCCATTGACGGCCCAGGATGTTCAAGTGGGGAGTGGGGAGATCCCAACTGAGGTGGCTGGACGGCATCAAGGGAACTGCAGGCAGAGCATGGCTGAACACAGCAGACGATAGACAAACGATAGAGAAGATTGTAGAAGGCTTACTTTCACGAGTGGACTGATAAAGGATGAGGAAGGATGGAAGAAATAGTAAATTTGAGAGGAAAGTGCTTGGCCGGATACATGGTTGGCGCATAAAGTGGAATGTATATTAAAAAAATAGATGCCTGCATTTTGATTACTTAAACAGACTACGACCGGTTAGAAAACATCTCAAAACAATATCTAAATAATATGCACTTACATTAAGAAAAAATATCCCCTCTGTAAGCTTGTTCGTCGTTACAGAAAGCACCCATTCTCAAGCAAGACCCAATTGCTGTAAGTCTGCTTGGACTTTTGTTGACCGGCCTGAATGATTTAGTCAACCAAGCGAAAAGCAAAAATCGACGGAAATTCGGAACTTGGGTCTTTTTGCGCACGAGTCCGTAGCATTAACCACTGGACTACAGACCTTTCTCATCTTCTTTTCAACACAATCATATTTTATACAACATCTGTTGGCTTTGCAACAATTTTACTTCGAGACTGTTCTGTAAGTATACAGCGGCCGCCGTCCGTACTGTAATAAAAAATCTCGACGGGTTAGAAATGGAAAAGTCTAATGAAAAAAGAGCGAGAGGACTGCACTTCTGGGTGCCTCCTTTTCCCTCGCACACCGCTGTGGTCAGAAATTAATGTGTTTTATTGCTTGGACCAATTAGTGGAGACTTGTTAATGAGGCGAACTATAAAATCTGGGAAATACTTGCAGTTTTTCAGGATTTCCAGTTTAAAAAAAACAATGACATCCCTAGTTTTAATAAAAACATCAATGACCTCACTATTGTTTTTAAAAATATAAATGATATCACCAGTGTTACTAAAAACATCAATGACATCACTAGTATTAATAAAAACATCAATGACATCACCAGTATTAATAAAAACATCCATGACATCACCAGTGTTAATAAAAAAATCAATGACTAATGACATTACCAGTATTAATAAAAACATCAATAACCTCACTAGTGTTTATAAAAATATCAATGACATTATCAGTTTTAATAAAAACATCAATGACATCACCTGTGTTAATAAAAACAGCAATGACCTCACCTGTGTTAATAAAAACATCAATAACCTCACCAGTGTTAATAAAAACAGCAATGACCTCACTTGTGTTAATAAAAACATCAATGACATCACCAGTGTTAATAAAAACATCAATAACCTCACCAGTGTTAATAAAAACAGCAATGACCTCACCTGTGTTAATAAAAACATGAATGACATCACCAGTGTTAATAAAAACATCAATGACATCACCTGTGTTAATAAGAACATCAATGACATCACCAGTGTTAATAAAAACATCAATGACATCACCTGTGTTAATAAGAACATCAATGACATCACCAGTGTTAATAAAAACATCAATGACATCACCTGTGTTAATAAGAACATCAATGACATCACCTGTGTTAATAAAAACATCAATGACATCATCAATATTAATTAGAACATCATAAGTTTTAATAAATTTAAAATAGTCTAGTAGTTAGCGCTCCTAATGGAAGGTTGTGGGTTCGATTCCGAAGCACAAAAAAAACATTTTCCAACTCTACCAACACTCTACCAATCACTCCACCAATCACACTACCAATCACTCTATCAACTGAATTATTAACCAAAATGTGTAACACATCTTTATTGCAACTAAAAGAACGTTTCTATTAAAAAAAATTAAACATTAACTTCGCTTGCCGAGTCCATTATAAGATACGGCCTCACTGCATGGGGACATTCTTGCGCCACCAATATTAAAAATGTACAAAATGTTCAAAATGCTCTCTTAAAATTAATTGCTCCCATAAATGTGTATAACCAAAGGCAGAATATACCTTTTTTATTCCAATCATTAAATATCTTGCCTATTAAGGGTATACTATGGAACATAATTATATGTCAACAATTGTTTAATGATAAATATAAAAATAAACTAGAGCATGTGTACCAAACAAGATTTACATCTAATGAAGGACTAGTTGTTCCAAGAATTAAAAACAAATATGGACAAAGAACGTTGGATTACCTTGTGCCAAAAATATTTAATTTGTTGCCAAAGGACTTTAAAAAGGAATCTACAAACATTAATAAAATTATAATATCTTTGAAGATTTGGCTGGGAGAAAGAACTTTCTTATATTAATTACCTTAACTATATTTGTGTTTTTACTCTACTCTTGTCTCCTAATTTTAACTTTAATTTACTTTTTATTTCATACTAGCACTAAATACTAAGACTTTTATTTTTTAATTTGATTGTTGCACCCGATGACAAACTGAAAATTTTTGGTTTATCGGGACAAAAATGTTTAATTTTTAAGATTTAATATTTCTTGTAAAAATTGTTTATGAAATAAAAAAAAATAAAAAAAAAAAAAAAAAAAACCACTTTCCAAAATTTCATCAAGATCCGTGTAACTTAATTTCATAGATCCAGTTCATCCACAATCTCACTTATTTAATCAATCCATTCCCTATCCGATCTTTCCCTTCCACGCTCACCTTTCATATCAATTACTCAAACAAATGAAGCAATGCAATCATAATTAAAAAACTTTTCCCTGCAAAGCAAAGGCGGGAAAAGCATTGACAAATTTCAGCCAACCCATTTTCAGGTCTGTGCGGCAAAAGTTACACAAAACGAGTGTAGCGTTTCTTACATGGGGCGCCCGAAGCACTTTACCAAGTATTAATTAACGACATCTTTGATTTCGTTCCACTCTCGGGCATAGGACTCTTCAGGTGCAGGAGTTTTTAGCGAATGGGGGGGTATACCTGTGCCAACGTGTTTTGCAATTAATGAGACTCTGTTACAATTTGATTTGCACTCAGACAAGTCAATGGTAAATTGAAAATGACGCTGGGAAAGCAGGTGACATCATTGAGTTTTAATACAGAGGAGCAGAAACTAATTTACTGCAATAATTCTTTGGTTCACTTTGCCAATGTCACCCCTGTTACAAGGAAGGACGGCAAGAGTTGCAGGGTGTATGTCCATTCGAGATTTGGTTTTTATGTTGTAGGTTCATATAAGGCATGTGCAATCGCGAATTTGTACGTGTCTGGTTGTGGGAATGCATGTAATGTGAATCTCCAATGTAACATATCTTTGCAACTTAGATTAGATTAGACTTATAGGTTGGTATAAGGCTGACCACCCATACTGTAAGAAATGGTTCACTTTGGCAATGTCACCCCTGTTTCAGGGAAGGTCGGCAAGAGTTGAAGGGCTTATATTCATTTCAGATTGGGTTTTTCTAGTGTAGGTCCACATGCGGCATGTGTGATCGCGAAATTATGCGTGTCTGCTAATGAAAATGCATATTATGTGAATCTTTTATGTTGCATATATTTGCAACTTAGATGAGATTAGATTAGATATGAGGAATTCAATAATCAAGCGAATGCCATTACAGTTGATGAAATTCTCCCCACAATCTTAATTTTATTATGCAGGTAAACCACACACACACACACACACACACACACACACACACACACACACACACACACACACACACACACACACACACACACACACACACACACACACACACACACACACACACACACACACACACACACACACACACACACACACACACACACACACACACACACACACACACACACACACACACACACACACACATGTAGGTTTTTAATTAAACGCCGTCTGCAATTAAATCGCGATAACCCGCGTCCGCCGAAATGTCGCCAATTATTTTTTATTCGCCCGCATTCCTGGGAATCAATTCCCCCTGTCCTGCGGGAACCAATCAGGGGCGCTCAAAAGCCTGGCGAGGCAGGGCACACCAACAGTCGTACGGGAGTGGGCCGTGCGATCTGCGGACAGACACAAGTGCCGTTTCTTTAAAAAAAAAATTGCAATTTTTGCATCTTTTTTTTCGAAAATTAATTAAAATATCAGACGACCCGTTGTGGAAAAACTTTATTCTTAACATTTGAAAGCAGAAATTAAAGTTCGCCAAAGCTTGAATTAAAATTAAAAGAAAAACATTGTTGAAAAGCCTCTTTTTTCTAATCACAAAGGCTTGTACGAATTTGCTCTTGCAGACCGGTCCGTAGTCTAGTGGTTAACACTTCTAACTCGTTCATGGAAGGTTGTGGGTTCGAATCCCGGTAGAGCAAAAAAAATAAAACCAATTATATTTTCAAATACGCTATTCGCTGGGTGAAAAATTCATATTCCTTTACCACAGACTGGTTCTTAAAGGTCCATCCAGTCTTACAGCAACTAGGTCTTGCTTGAGAATAGGTGTTTTGTAACCACAACTAAGCTTGTAAACACTCCGGTCCATAGCTCAGTTGGTAAAATGCCTGCATTCCATGCCGAGAGCAAGGGTTTGATCTCCACCGAGGGTGTCAGAAATGATTTTCCATTTCGGTGTTTATTTCAAACTCAAAATTAAAACCAGCAAGATTTACTCAGGCTTCATAAAAAATGATAACCAGCCACCTCGGGAGCTGGGAAATCTCCACGTCAACTCTTCAACTGCAGTGGTTGACGTGAGGTCATTCCCCTTACATATAAAAATAAATAGATACCGAATCGTCACATGCGATTTCTTCGGTGAGAATGCAGGCGAGAAGTTACACTATAAGTGCAGCTTAGTTGCGTTGCGTATTAGCCATTTAATTTGAATTTGTCTGTTGTATTTAACATAAAAAATATGATAATATTCAGCGGTGCATTTAAAGTCAAAATTCAAAACTACGCTTTTTGGTGCTACGGCGTAGCACCCCAGACTCTACATTCCAGTATGTAATGTCGCCAACGCCATCTGTGTGAACCACTAACGAGGTAGCGAGGTGAGAGGGAGTAGAGAGGGGTGAGACTTGCAAACTAGCCTAGACAAGTACCAAACTTCACATTCCCACTCAGCCGTAGCGTTTTCCCTTAAAAGTATGCAAACTAAAAAGCATTCAAGAGGTTCTGTTTTTGTTCTCGTACATTTTTTTGGTAAGCGCTTCACTTGAGTTTTAAAGTAAAATAAGTGGCATTCACTCAATAGGATTTAGAGGCCAATCGGCTTTTTTAAACGTTTCGAGCTGTGTCCGCGAACATTTGATGAGTCCATCTGTGAAGTTGCATTTTTATTGCTTTCAAACCGCCATATAAAAAATCCATCTACAATCTATAATCTAAGTTGCAAATTTATGTTATATTTAAGATTCAAATTAAATGTATTCCAATGAGCAGACACGTATAGGTCCGCACTTACGCATGCCTCATTTGGACCTAAAATATAAAAACTAAAATCTCAAATGAACAAAAGCACTGCAACTCTTGCCGAGCTTCCCTGAAACAGAAGTGACAGTGGCAAAGTGAACCATTTTTTACAGTATGGCTGGTCAGACTCATACCAACCTATAAGTCAAGGAATACAAACCAATTGAGTTGGGAAAATTTTAGCTTTGTATGTGCGTCTTTAGAAGTACCTACTTCCTCTAGGATGTATGAGTAAAATAACATTCTTTACTAAACCACACGTTGTCTCCGAAGGGATCGGATGTGGCGTGTAGCACCTATTTATTTTCACAGTCAGGAGGGCTGGCCTCACATCACTTCACTTGAAAGGAGGTTTCCTAGCTCTCTAGGTGGCTGTTTCTTATTTCTTGTGAAGGTTAAGTAAGCTTTGCCACTATTTAAATTTGGGTTCGAAATAAACATCAAAACCTATAAAGTTATTTCTGGCACCCTTGGTGGGAATCGAACCCTAGGTAAAAAAAAACAATCATAAGGTAACAATATACCAAATTTCACTGCGGACCATTTCTTTATTTATTTATTATGACTGCGAGACAGAAAAAAAAATGAAATGATTTCTAAAATAAACAAAACATAAAATAAGTGAACCTCGAACTTCAAACACAATATCATTCATTGTTTGGTATAAAATACTAGACGGCATTTCCTCCGTCTGTCTTCGTTTACTGTTCTCGTTGTTTTTATTTAAAGCAAGTCAGCGTACGTAAGCGAGTATATAAGAGCCGCATGTTTGCTCAGCCGTTTATTCCTCTGGGATCTGCGCTCGGGGAAGGACGCTCCGCAGCAGTTATCTATAAATCATTCGAGTGAATCCGGCAACGCGCACTCATAAAATAATATCACATCTATTTCACGGTTCGGATACGTGCAAGAAAGTTCGTACATTTATTTTATGTAACTGGTTGAAAAAATCTTTTACAATGCGTCAAAAGTAATAAAAACATTATTCATACTTTGTTTATTTTATTTCACTTTTTTGATCAAGCCATTCCTTTTTCGGTTTTCCTCTTCCTTATCATCGATTCTTTCCTAATGCCCAAAAGTGACTAAGCTACACATTTAGTGTAACTTCTTGCTGCGTTCGCATGTGGCGATTGGAACCTTTTTATGTTTACAGGTAAGAGGGCCGACCTTACGCCAACCACTTCAATTGAAGTAGGGGTTTTCCAGCTCTTGAGTGGGCTGGTACTCATTTATTGTGAAGGCTGAGTAAGCCTTGTCGGTATTTTAATTTCGGGTTTGAAGTAAACACTGAAACGGAAAACCATTTCTGACACCCTCACCTCGGTGGGATTCGAGCCCAAGCTCTCTGCATGTAATCCAAGCACTCTACCAACTGAGCTATCAACCGGACCTATACTACCAAGATTATCCACAAAATGTTTGATTCGTAGCTGATCCATAGATTCACTTTAGGTGGTGGCTGAGCCATGGATTTGCCGTGAGTGAATAACACCGAATGTATGTAGTTATCAAAAAGGAATTTCCGCCTACCTCTAATACAGAAGTTTACAATTAAAATAGACTTTCGACTTCTTACGGTGCTAGTCTTAGACATTTTTATCGTCCGTTGAGCTCACGTTTTGACAAACTAATGATGTCTGGGCTGGAAGTCATTCTTACCTACCAAATTTTGGTAATATTTGTACGTAGACTAATCAGCTGTTCACTTACGGCCATCTTCGATTGACAAGTCTTCATACAAATGCATGATTAGTGTGTCAAAGCGTGGGCTCAACGGACGGCTAAAATGTCTAAGAATAGCACCGTTAGCGATTAAATTGATACTTTAAATACAGCGGGAACAATTTTCCCATATAAAGTTGGATTAATTTACGTACGAGCAGTGCCCTGAGTATAAAAGATTGCGTAAATCTCACTTCGCAACGCAAACGCAACTAAGCTACACATATAGTGTAACTTCTTGCCTGCGTTATCCCCGAAGGGGTCGCATATGGCGCTTCGGGACCTATTTATTTTTACAGGTAAGGGGGCCGGCCTTACACCAACCACTTTCAGTTGAAGTGGGGGTTTTCCCAGCTCCCGGGGGGGACTGCTTCTCATTTCTTGTGAAGGCTGAGTAAACCTTTGAAATCGAACCCTTGCTCTCGGCATGGAATGCAAGCATTCTACCAATTGAGCTGTCAACCTTTTTACGAGCTTGATCGTCGTCGCTACAAAGCGCCAATTCTCAAGCAAGACCCAGTTGCTGTAAGGCTGGATGGACCTTTGGTGACCGGTCATTGGTAAAGGTTTTATGAATTTTTCAACCCGGCGAAGAGCAAATTTGAAAATATAAATGGTATATTTGTTGTGCTCCGCCGGGAATCGAACCCACAACCTTCCCATTCAGAGTCCGCAGTGTTACCACTGAGCTACGAACCGGTCCTTCAATTGCGTAAATCAAAAATGTATGAAATATACTACGGCACTCCTGGATAGTAATTTAGTTTTCGTACATTTTTCGATTTACGTAATCGAGGTGAGTAAACCTTCGCAATGTTTTATACTAGGGCACTGAATTCACAATACTATCCTGCAGGTATGGGAGAGGAGTGCAGTTGCTTATTGATTCTCAGGTGGAGGCGCGCCTTCCAAGTTTTCCAATCAAACTTGTTGTTGGCAAGAAAAATATACGCGATGAACGTACCTGCATTCAAGGAGGAGGGAATCACTCCGCTCATTCCAAGAATAGTCTCAATCGTTTAGCGATTCTGCGTTTAAATTAAATTTTAATGCGTTGTGTCAGGGGCGAGCATTCCGTCTAGTTGTAGCACTATCGATGGAGGCCCAAGTGTCCAAGATAGTGAGCACAGCTTTCTTCTACATCCGCCAATTGAGCCTCATCTCAAGATGTTTGCCTGCGGATGCTGTCAAAAGCCTCGTAGCTGTGCTGTACTGTGCTGTATCCTGCCGCCGTTCCACTATGGGTGGCCGGTACCTCCGCAGATGCGCCTCCCTTTTTTTCTGTCCTTACAAACCCCTTTCATTTCCTCAATATTCATCACCTTTTTCATACATACTCTTCTCTTACTCTCACTCTGCAGGTTCCATTCTTTCGCAATCTCACCTATTTGGTCTAACCATTCTTTCCTCAGCCTTCCCCTTCCACGCTTTCCTCTGACATTTCCTTTGTACACTTTATTCGTTAGTCGTTCATCATCCATTCTTTCAAGATGTCCGAACCATCTCATCGTACTTTTTTGTACTTTCATTCTCATATTCTCTTTTATACCACACTCGTTCATCACCCAATCATTACGTACTCTATCATTCAGTGTCTTTCCAGCCATTGCTCTCAGGTAAGCCATTTCAACCGTACATACTTTACTCAGTTCACATTCATTAACTGTCCACGCCTCACTTCCATACATCAATGTCGGAACCAATTTGCCATTGTGGACCGGCAATCTCATATTCTTCGTAAGTTTCCTATTTCTATTTCTGCTTTCGTCGTATCTCGATTAGACTACTGCAATATTATATGTATATGCTGGACTACCGCAGAAATTATTTGATCGGCTGCAAATGGCTTTCAATGCTGCTGCCAGGGCAATTTTTCGACAGGGAAAGAGCTGTCATATTTCGCTATTGCTGAGAAAACTGCACTGGCTGAGGGTTCGAGAGAGGGTAGAATTTAAGTTGTGTCTCACTGTACATAGGGCCCTGAACGGCACGGCACCCCCATGTCTCGCTGAGCTATGTTCTGTGGATAAGCCTTCAAAACGACCACTACGCTCTGCCCTCACTGCTGTTAACAAGGTCATAGAGCCCAAAAGAGCGAACACATCAAATTTTACAGACAGGAGCTTTGCGGTAGCCGGGCCGGTTGCCTGGAACAATTTGCCCGTCGGTGTTTGCGCGAGCCAGCCTACCACCACCTTTAGAAAGGCCCTGAAGACACTGCTTTTCTCCAGAAGCCATGGCGCCCTTGAGATGGTCCTGGACCATTAAATGGCGCCACAGGAAAGAAATCATCCATCATCATCATCATCCGTCGAAACCAAAGTATCCGATAATGCTCGTAACAATATTAGGATGATTTATTTGTAGAGTGCTGTTTTTGTTCATAAATATAATTTAATTTTTGGTTGAAATTCACATATGGGCTTATTTTATGCTTAACCAATTTCGGGAGAAGCAGTGCCACCATATCATTTTACCTCAAGAGCCCTCTGCGAGGTTGGTCTTCACTATAGAAAGCGCCAATTCTCAAGCAAGACCCAGTTGCTGTAAGGCTGGATGGACCTTTGGTGGTGGTTTCTGAGTTTTTCAACCCAGCGAAGAGCTTATTTGAAAATATAAATGATAGGTATATTTTTTTTTTGCCCTTTCGCCGGAATTTAAAATCAACAACCTTCTATTTACGAGTCTGAAGTGTTAACCGCCAGACTACGGACCTGTCATTTACGTAAACACTTATAAGGATATATTTTCAAGGCTTAGAAATAACATAAACGACAAAATTAATATTTTATAATTTGATTGTAAACCCATAATTACACAAATGTCTTAATAACTCATTCCAAATATTGTTTCAAAATAGTCAACTTATTTACTCCATTAAATATCCCACTCCCAAACATGTATTTAATTTGTTTCAGAACTTGCTAGAAAACCCATTAAAAATTAACGTTAACCCTTAGTCTAACCTTTCAATATTTCGTTTTCTTTTTCTTTTTTAATCTTTTCGTGAAATTTATAAAAAAAAAAAAAAAAATATGTACCTTTTTTTAATGCCACATGTGATTTATAATCTATAATCTAAGCTGCAAAGATAAATTGACATCAATGCCTCATATTTAATGCATGCCCAAAAACGGGCACATGTAAATTTACGCTTACACATTCTGCATGTGTAGGTACATACAGCATATACCAAACTTGTTTTCGGAGTCATATCCAACGTCTTCAGGAGACGTGTGTCTTCTATAAGGAAGAAACAGGAACTGTTGAATTATTGTTGTTTGCTCGAGGTCGAAGGTTGTAGGTACATTTATTGACCTTCGGTGATGCTTCCATAGATGTCGCAATAGCTCCACTTGTACAGAAGGATGATATTATGTGCAGTTCGTTTTTCTTCCTTATAGAAGACACACGCCTCCTGAAGACGTCGGATATGACTGACTCCGACGAAACGTACAAAAAATCGTTCTTCTCTTTACACACGGTCAGTAACAACCAAATTCATTCCAAAAAATACCAAACCTTATTTAAACATAAGCTTTACAACTCATGCAGCCTTACCCTGAAGCCTGAAGCGCTATTCTCTTAAATTCCTTACGACTTTTAGGCGACAGATAGCGATTCGTGTCTAAAAATAAGGTGTACTGTGATTTTTTTTATCTATGGAGTACTTTCGCAAGCGCTAGCAAGCTCCGCCTTAGATTGATATCCAAATTGTAAGGAGAATAGCAAAATAGCGCTTGTGGGTGGCATTGGCAAAAATCAGTCAAGTCAAGTCATCAGCCAAGTAACAAAGTGATCTATCAATAATGTATATAATCTAAGCTGCAAAGATATGTTAACATGTAAGGCTCATATAAAATGCATGGCCACAGACAGGTACATGTACCTAGGTTCGCTGCTACACATTCTGCATGTGTGCATACAAATAAGCAAAACCTCACATGAACATAAACCTTGCAACTCCTGCCGCCGTTCCCTGAACCGGGGTGGCATTGTCAAAAGTGAACCGATTTTTACAGCATGGGTGGTCAGCCTCATACCAACCTATCAGTCAAGGAGCAGATCAACTGATCAACTTCAAATTAACCTTAAGTCAATAGATATAATAAATGAACTAAAGAATTCGGTACCATTATTTTTTTCTACGATTTTTTAATGAACAAAATCTTTAAAAAAAACATTTTTTTTTTAAAAACGTGGAACAAAAACCTTGGACTGAAAATAATCCAAAGCGAGAAAATATCCTATATATAATTTTCATTTGTGTTATCTCGAGGAAATAGTTCTACGAAATAATTGTCAATGGATAAATGTCAAGTCAAGGAAATTGCTGTGTACGCAATAATAGACAGTAATGTCAAATTAAGGACATAGTCCATGAAATTATTCAAACGTAGTGTAAATGGAGAGAATGAATGAGGAAAGACTGACGAAGAAAGTATATGTTGGTAGAATAGATGGATGTCGTGGTAGAGGAAGACCGAGAAAGGTATGGATGGACCAAATATCCGAAATTGCGAATGAATGGAATATCCAGAGTCATAATAAAAGAAGAGCTTGTATGAAGAAGGTTATGACTCTGGAGGAAATGAAAGAAGTATGTAAGGATAGAAAGAAATGGCGGTTGATCTGTGATGTTGGCGGCTGAGGTTTGTTAAAGTAAAATTGGTTTTATGATTTAGTTTTTATGTCCATGTATATATTGTGATTTATTGTTTTTAAAAAATGTAATTTGTCATGTATGTTCCTTGACTTATAGGTTGTTATGCGGCTGACCACCCATAATGTAAAAATTGGTTCACTTTGCCAATGTCACCTCTGTTTCAGGGAAGGACGGCAAGAGTTGCAAGGCTTATGTTCATTTGAGATTGGGTTTTTATATTGTAGGTCCACATGCGGCATGTGTTAGCGCGAAATTATACATATCTGCTTGTGGGAATGCATTTAATATAAAACTTAAATGATATATATCTTTGCAGCTTAGATTAGATTAGATTAGATTAGTAAACTTCAAGGAAATAGTTGTCTTAATAATAGGCGGCAGTGCTGTCAAATCAAAGAAATAGGTCTATGAAATAATTGTTACTTAATAACTGTTAAATTCAGAAAAAAGTTGTAATAATTTGCGATTGCATCAGAAAAATCAAAAAATCAGGAAAATAGTTCTATGAAATAATCGTCACTTACTATGTATATATCAAATCATTTTTATAAATTAATTGTCACTTAATTAATGTTAAATTCAGGAAATAGTTCTATGAAATAATTTGCAATTGATAAATATCAAATCAGGAAAATAGTGATATGAAATAAACGTCACTTACTGAATGTAATATCACGGAAATAATGATATGAACTAATTCTCACTTAATAAATGCTAAATTTAGGAAAATGTCTATGAAATAATTAACACTGAATAAATGTCAAATCAGGGAGTTAGGTCTAGGAAATAATCGTCATTTCACAATTGATAAATTTGAGAAATAGGTCTACGCATTAATCATCACTTACTAAATGTGAAATCAGGGAAATAGGTCTACGCATTAATCGTCACTTACTAAATGTGAAATCAGGGAAATAGGTCTACGAAGTAATTGTCACGTTATAAATGATAAACTTAAGAAATAGGTCTACGCATTAATCGTCACTTACTAAATGTGAAATCAGGGAAATAGGTCTACGAAGTAATTGTCACGTTATAAATGATAAACTTAAGAAATAGGTCTACGCATTAATCGTCACTTACTAAATGTGAAATCAGGGAAATAGGTCTACGAAGTAATTGTCACGTTATAAATGATAAACTTAAGAAATAGGTCTACGCATTAATCGTCACTTACTAAATGTGAAATCAGGGAAATAGGTCTACGAAGTAATTGTCACGCTATAAATGATAAACTTAAGAAATAGGTCTACGCATTAATCGTCACTTAATAATTGTTAAATTTAGGAAACAGGTCTACGCATTAATCTTCACTTTATAAATGTAAAATCAAGGAAATAGGTCTACGCAATAATCGTCACTTTATAATAGTTAAATTTAGGAAATAGGTCTACTAAATAATCACCACTTTATAAACAGCAAATCATTGGATTGGGTCTACGAAATATTTGTCACTTAACAAATATTCAATCAAGAATACAACCTCCTCTAGTTATCCTCTTGATCATGGTGAGATAACACCGAAAGCACCGAAGAAATAAATCAACTCATGGAGAAAAACTTTTTATTCAGTAAACACAAAATTATGTTTTTGTCAGTAGTAATTGTGCTTTTGGAAGGCATAGAAATTTCAGCGAACTCAATCGATCCCCCCCATATGATGTGATAATCGCGCCCTATGAGCTTTCATCGTCTGTAAAAGCAGCTTTCACAGATTCGTAGAGCTTTCAGACAATCTGTTAATGTTCAGTGATTACACTTGAAGAGTTGGGTCTAAGCAAATCGCATGTGAAACGCATAGATGAGGCTCAAAGGGGTGCATATGTGCTTTTCAAAGCAAATTTTCAAAACCCATACGATCTCTAACATTAACTAGGTCGCTTTTTTCACTAGGAGTGGTAAACTCAATCGTGAGTAAGCTATACATGGAAATCAACATTTTATCAAGTTCCTTGACCTATGGGTTAGTATGAGGCTGACCATCCATACTGTAAATAAATGGTTCACTTTGCCAATAGCACTTTCGCTCTAAGGAAGATCGGCGCAGCTTATATTCATTTAAGATTGGATTTATATGTTGTAGCTTCACATGCGGCATGCACAAGTGTAAACTTAGACGTGTCTGCTTATGGGAATGCATTTAATATGAATCTTAAATGTAAAGGGTGGCATGTGGCGTTTGGAACTCATTCATTTTCACATGTAAGGGGGACAGCCTTACATTAAGCAGTTCACTTGAATTGAAAGTTTCCCAGCATCGGAGGACTGCTAGCTCTCATTTCTTGTGAAGACTGAGTAAACGCAAACGCAACTAAGCTGCACATATAATTCAACATATTTTCGCGTTGTCTCCGTAGAGCCCACGTGTGGCTTGTGGAACATTTTAATTTTACAGGTAAGGAGAACGGCTATAAAAATAGTAAAAAATATATTACGTATTTTCTTGTATAAATAACACTTCAAGAGCTCTCTAAATGTGTGGAAGTAGCTAATCAGCGCCCACTTTGCAGGCAGTACTCAGTTTCTTTAAGGCTGGATGAACCCTTATGACCCGTCTTTGATAAAGGGAAATATTTTTTGAAAGTATAAAAAAGCTTTTAAGAAAATAAATGTATTTTTGTGCTCCTTTGGAAATCGCACCCATTTAATTCCGATTTCGGTTCCGTTGTGTTAACTACTATGAAAAGATTGATCTTAATTTAGTTGTTAACTTCAGTAAGACCTTTTTTATTGAAGTTCAATTATTTAATATAAAAGATGGATAAAAATAGCTAAACAAACCTTATAAAATCCGTTCAAGTTTTCATCACTTTATCCATAAAAATATGAACGTTAAAACACAGTTCATGAACATTCACAATATTTTATGTTTAAATACTTTTAAAAAAACACCAAAAACATTCTAAAATTCACTAGTTGCTTAGTGCACAAATTTATGCACTTGGTTTAAAAAACTATCTTGTCGTTTTTATGTTTATTTCGTTAGTTATCAAACTGCACTAAGTTACTGATTAAATATATTTTTCAAAACGTGTTACAAAAATCACATACACTTAACATACATTGCACAATATGTATTAAATATGATATACAAACAACAACATACGTCACAAAATACAACAAGAAAATCGTATAGAAATACTAGATAGATTAAATGTGTATCTAAGTAAAAATTGATTACTAAATATTTAAGTAAGAATTAGATAGTACTGTAAAGTGATATTTAGTTAGTTTGATATGTAAAAAGCATATGTTTCGTGAGGTTATGCGTTAAATACAAGTGGTTAGTGATAAGTTTTAATTAAAGTTATTTAGTGATTAAGTTGTGTATTTTCTTTAACAGATTTTACATTTAAAGTTTTGTTAGTTTACGTTTTTTCGAGCCGTATGTTTACTTTTACGTAATTTTTCTGGTATGTTTTGCTGTTGGACGCAGCGTGGGGACGTCCGTCCTAGAAGGCGTCGCGGCGCGCACTGCCCTTACAATGGGGAGGAAACTCCTCCCCCCCCGCCTACCCCCAACAGTGATCCCCACCCCTTAAATTTGTACCACCCTCAGTAGTCTGCAACAAGCGGAACGCGAAGGTTGCAAGTTCATGGTAAACGGAATGACGCGTGATGTACTAGAAACGTCAAAGTACTGTCATCTCCCTCCAAAATTAGGAACAGTTTTTTTTGCACTTCCCTAATTTTTATAATAATGATTTATCGGTAATGAAATCAAGAAGACTCCAGTGGGCCGGACATGTGGCACGTGCAGAAGACTCCAGGATCATCAGAACAGTCTTGGATGGTGCCCCCTCAGGTGTTAGACCACTCGGACGTCCCAGAATGCGGTGGGCAGACAACGTTGAAGCCGACGCTGAAGTTCTGGGAGTGAGGGGACCATGGAGGAAAGCAGCACAAGACAGAGAGTCCTGGAGGATTGTGGTGCGGGAGGCCCTGAGCCTTCAAGGCTTATGAGCCGAAGAATCGAATGATACCGATCCATGAAAGGTAAAGCTGAATAAGTGACATAATAAGCTAAGAATTAAAGAGCCGAGTTAAAACACTGTGTTTCGAGATCGTGCATTTGCAGTTGCCTGCCTCATCATATGAGAGAGCTAGAGGACCATGGAAAGTTTCGAAACGCACTGAAGACAAGCGTTTTTCTGGCATCACATGCACAAGCGCCCTTGGAGTGACTACATCACGAAAAGTTGATATAAAGAAATCATCAAGGAGAAAAATATGATATTCGATATTTAGATATATGAGTGAGTCAAGTATTGTTTTGGCTATCCTCTAAGCCTCTAATCTAATTTAATCTAATCTAAGTTATAGGTTGGTATGAGGCTGACCACTCATACTGTAAAAAATGGTTCACTTTGCCAATTTCACCCCTGTTTCAGGGAAGGTCGGCAAAAGTTGTGGGGTCTATGTTCATTTGAGGTTTTAATTTTTTTGTAAGTACGCATTCAGCATTTGTAAGCGCGAACTACACGTGTTGGTTTGTGGGCATACATCTGAGAGCTTTAAATGAATATATCCTTGCAACTTAGATTATAGATTATAGGTTATAGATAAGTTGCAAAATATAAGTAACATTAGAGATTCACATTATATGAATTTTCACAAAACAGACATGTTTAAGTTTGCGCTTAAACATTGCGCATGTAGTCCTACAATATAAAAACCCGAATCTCAAATGAACATACATCCTACAACTCCTGTTGACCTTCTCTGAAACAGGATGAACATTGGCAAAGTGAACCATTTTATACAGCATGGGTGGTCAGCCGCATACCAACATATAAGTCAAGGAACAACTCGAGTATGAAATATTTTATATATCCCCTCGATCGCGTTAATCTCAAAATAACGTATTAAAACTAAATCACTCACTAGGAGAGCTGTTGTATCCAACATATTGGACGCCTTAAATTTTAAACTGAATACGTGGCATATGAAGCAAACATGGGTTTCTCAGATAAATGCACGTTTGTCCTATTTTTTACGAGAGAAAACACTAAAACAGTCTGAGAATCCTGTAGTTTAAAAGTTTTTCATGAACACTATTTTATAATTAGTTTACTTACTATGAGAAGTCACATTCAATGAATTTTTTTATCCACGATCCACTAAATCTGTTAATCAGCGCTTATGCAGTTTAACTATTGGCGTGGCGATATGGTGAAGTATGATAATACTTGGTTTCTAAAGTAAAAGATAACAAAAATCATTTTAAACTTGAAAATACAAAGCCTTAGGCTCAGTATTTTCAACGTTAGCATAGCAACTTTATACTGAATGAAAAGGACGCACTTATGCCAATATTGTGGGTAGTTTTTTTATCAGTTTAAAGTCACCGGTCCTTATTCCAGTGGCAGCACTTCAGACTCGTAATTGGAAGATTGTGGGTTCGAATCCCGGTGAAGCACAAAAAAAAAAACATTTTTATATTCAAATTTGCTCTTCGCTGGGTTGAAAAATTCATAAAACCTTTACCAAAGACCGGTCATCGAAAGGTCCATTCAGCCTTACAGCAACTGGGTCTTGCTTGAGTAGTGATGATTTTTAGCGACGACTTACTTCGTAAACACCTCTGCAGCACTACAGCAAATGTTACAATTCAAATGTTTGTAAAAAAAAAAAAAATATATTAGGCTGATTTATTTGGTGAGCGCTGTTTTTGTGTGTATCACACCTCAAGAAGCCTCTGCGAGCTTGGTCGTCGCTGTAGAAAGCGCCAATTCTCAAGCAAGATCCAGTTGTAGTAAGGCTGGATGGACCTTTTGATGACCGGTCTTTGGTAAATCTAATCTAATCTAATCTAAGTTGCAAAGATATGTTACATTGGAGATTCACATTACATGCATTCTCACAACCAGACACGTACAAGTTCGCGCTTGCACATGCCTCATGTGAACCTACAACATAAAAACCAAATCTCAAATGGACATACACCCTGCAACTCTTGCAGTCCTTCCCTGAGACAGGGGTGACATTGGCAAAGTGAACCATTTTTACAGCATGGGTGGTCAGCCGCATACCAACCTATAAGTCAAGGAACACACACACACGACAAATTACATTTTATACATCACTAAATAATAATATCCTTATACAAAATATCCATTTACAAATAAAAACAAATTCCAATTTAATAAACCCTAGCCGCCAACATTACAGATCAACCGCCATTTCTTTCTGTCCTTACATACTTCTTTCATTTCCTCCAGAGTCATAATTTTCTTCATACAGGCTCTTCTTTTATTATGACTCTGGATATTCCATTCATTCGCAATTTCGGATATTTGGTCCATCCATACCTTTCTCGGTCTTCCTCTACCACGACATCCATCTATTCTACCAACATATACTTTCTATAGGTTTTAAGGTTTTTAATAGGTAAAGGTTTTATGAATTTTTCAACTCAGCGAAGAGCAAATCTGAAAATATAAATGGTATATTTTTGTGCTCCGCCGGGATTCGAACCCACAACCTTCCAGTTACGAGTGCGAAGTGTTACCACTTGAACTACGGGCCGGTTTTTCTTATTTTTTACAAAATAAAAAAAAGTCACAAACGCTAACGTTAAAATTACCGAGCCTTAGTTGCGTAAGGATTTCCTAGGTTAGGTTTTCCTTGCAGTTCATCCAGGTATAATATAATTTGAAAGCTTGCACGTATGCACGTGCATCTCACTATAATGAATGCTTCGCGTGCGCACGTGTCATTTATCAAGCATTGCCCACGCTGCACACGTGATTACTGAATTATTTTAGTTCCTGGTTAAAAAGCGCCTTGCCTGCATATTACCAGTGCATGTGAGTCAAAATATCCTTGAGGAAATAACAATAATCTTGATGATACAAAAAAAAACTAAAAACACTTGTATATAGGTACGTCCGGTCGATAGTCTAGTGGCAACGCTTCGGGCTTGTCGCTTAGCGCTTGGAAGGTCGTTTAAATCCCAGCGTAGCAAAAATATGTTCTTTTTTGTGATAAAAAATTCATATAACTTTACCAAAACAATTAAAGAGAAAATCCGACCTGTGCAACAGTAAGTGTTTAGTTAAACTTCAGTAGCATCTAACTGTTTCATTGGAGGTTATCGATTCGATAGTTAATTCGCTGGTCGAGAGCACGTCCCCAAGTAAGTGCTTTCCACGACAGTGTTTTGTAGCGCACAACTATGTAAGCGACGATCTAGTTAAAGGAATTACCGAATCCCAGCGACAACAATCCTCTAGTTAGGGTGGGTCATTTCATTATACGGAATCTAGAATTTTAAAAATGAGCAAGCTACCACTGAAGACGTTAAAAATCATTAAAGAATATTTTTTGTGCTCCCTTAGGAATTAACCACTAGACTACGACCGGTCTAAGGATACTTAAATGGTTAATCTTTTTTTATATAAAAAGATTATTTTATAATTTCCTTGACTTATAGGTTGCTATAAAACTGACCACTGTGACCACCCATATTGTTAAAAGTGTTTCATTTTGCCAAAATCACCCCTGTTTCAGGGAAGGTCGCCAAAAGCTGCAGCTGGTTAATTTTCATTTGAAGCTTAGATTTTAATTTGCAAGTACACATACAGCATTTGTAAGCGCAAATTTACAGAATATGTCTGTTTGTGTCCATGCTTTTAATATGAATTATTTAAATGTTTGTATATTTCTGCAACTTCAATTTAAGATAGATGATAAAAGAGCTATATATCAAAGGACTTCAATAAAAAGTCGTACATAGTATGAAATAAACTAAGATAGTAAAATTCAAACAAAGTTTAAAATCTAAGCCATCAATCTCTGTGCAACTTGCATACAAAGTGCACTCTTTCTATTTATCTCTCGGCCGAGGTAATGCTTCAGCCATTTCTTTGCTGGTTTACTTTTCATTGGACTCTTCGTGTGTTTGCTTTGGCCGGGAGATGAAATAACACACGCCGTTGATCGCTAAAGACTGGCTCAGGAGCGCGTTTTGCATGTTCATTCGCATTCACTGCATCTTCCCTCCTCACACACGAGTCAGTGGCTTACACGGGTATACTGCAGAGCAGGGGTGGCAGAAGCCTCGACTGGTGCTAAATAATTTAGGATGATTTATTTGGTGAGCGCTGTTTTTGTTTAAATCACATCTCTGCAGAGGCTTTGGCCACCCCTAGCGAAATGGCGACAGAGTTACAGTTACAGTCACATCACTATATATTGTCAGTCATCGCTTTAAAAAGCACCAATTCTCACGTAAGACCCAGTTGCTGTAAGGCTGAATGGACCTTGTGTGACAGGTATTTGGTAAAGGCATATGATTTTTTCAACCCAGCTAAGAGCATATCGATGGCTTGATCTGCAAACCAGTCAACTCTTTATCTATAATCTATAATCTAAGTTGCAACTATATATTCATTCAAAGCTCTCAGATGTATGCCCACAAACAAACACGTGTAGTTCGCGCTTACAAATGCTGATTGTGTACATACAAATAAAATCCAAACCTCAAACGAACATAAGCCCTGCAACTCTTGCCGACATTCCCTGAAACAGGGGTGACATTGGCAAAGTGAACCATTTTTTACAGTATGGGTGGTCAGCCTCATACCAACCTATAAGTCAAGGAATACGAGTAATAAATAACATTTAATAAACAACAAAATCTTAAAAATAAATCTATACAAAAAAATGTCAAAAATTTCTTAAGCAAAAAATGTAGCAAACTAATAAACCAACATTACAAATCAGCATTGCAGATTAGCCGCCACTTCTTCAACTCCGTTTTGGTTAATTTTACAAGACAGCAAATAGACGTTTTTAATATATGAATTTCGCAATAAAAAAATTGAAAATATTTAAAAAAAAAAAAAAAAAAAACTAATTTCATTTACTATATTTGAAATGAATAACTCATATTGTTTTTATATATACGAGTATATTTTTTTTATAAAGCAAACAAACAGTTGATTTGTATTGTAACATGAACATAATTAATACAGTTCAAAAGCCAGCAAAGTTTGCAAAAATTACATAGTGCGACACAATTTCGCCGAGAGCTCACCCTCAGCTAAAAAAGTGAAAAAGTGAAAAAAAGAGAATCAGGTAAATGAAGAGAAAAGAACAACTATCAACAATACTGAAGAGAAAAAAACAAACTATCAACAGTAATAAAAATAAAAATAAACTATGCAATGTTTTTTGGCTCTCCGGCAAATTTATCCCAAACGGAGTTGGCTGGTTTGCAGACTAAGCCATCGATATTTGAAAAAATTTTTTTTTTTTTTTTTGCATCCCGGGGATTCCAACCCACAACCTTCCATTTACAAGTCCGAAGCGCTTACCACTAGACTACGGGCCGTTCAAAGTTCTGCTATATACCATTGTAAATCTACCTTGGCTCGGAACAAGCAGAACTTGTGCCAACCCTGTCTGAGAGAGAACAGAGTACAGTGTACAAGAGCGCAAGTGGAATATCCAAGCAGGTTATATTGATAAGCACATTATCGGCAGCCTCACCTCCCACTCCTCCCACAAGCTCTCTCCACTGCATACATCAGCATAGACTGATAACTCGCAGACCTCACAGTGTGTTGTAACGAGATGAATTTGTTTGTTTGGTGGAATGGAACATGATATTTGAATTTGAATAAAAAAAGGAAAACAAAAGAATGCAGAAGGAGAGAAAAAGCTTCCCTGGAGAGAGAGCCACAAGCATGTGAATTTTGGTTATATGTAATCAATATTGCTGTGGTAAATATAATAATATATACATTATGATTGTGGATAAATAAATTATTATTTATATATTGTGATTGTCGATAAATAAAAGTGTTTATAAAGTTTTGGTTCATTATCCTCTTTTGTAAGTGATATGGTTCCTGGCGCTATGCACTCAAGCAAAGTCATAATTCTTCAGAGCACGGCCAAACACCTCATTGAAGATCTTATAAATAAATAAAGAAAAACCCTCACAGTGTGTCAGAAGCTCTACTTATGACCATTGTGTATACGGTAGATAGTTCAGTTGTTAGATTGCTTGCATTCCATGCCGAAAGCTCGGATTTGAATCTCGCCGAGGGTGTGAGCAAGGTTTACTAAGCCTTCACAAGAAGTGAGTACCAGCCTCCTCGGGAGCTGGGAAATCTCCACTTTTACTGAAACGGTTGGCGTAAGGCTGGCCCCCATGCATGTTTTGCATGTAAAAATAAATAGGTTCCACTCGCTACATGCGAAAACCTTCGGAGATAGCGCGGCAAGAAGTTTCACCATAAACTTAATTGTTTAGGAGGGCAGTTTAAAATTTGAGATTGCAAAACAATGACATTAAATCAAAACAGCTCTAAAATAAAAATTAAATAAAGGCATTTATTGGCATTCGTATTAATGTAGTTTTACGATGTTTTACGTTTTTTTTTATGTCACAAGCGCCCTTAGAACAAAAAAAGCCAAAATCTTGTCGGTTACACCAAAACCATACTTCGAAAACGCAGTTTTTTGCTTGAGCATAAACAACATAAAAAATCATCGTAGAGCTATGGGAGTTAGCGCATTAGAAAGAGCGGAAAATTTTAATTAGGAAAGCATTCATAACGACTTCCTTTTAACCGATATTTTTTCAAATGTCGATACATCAATAATATTCCCCCCTTTTGCGCATCCCTAACTCAAGTTGCTGTTCTTCACAACGTCAATTAACTTGTTTTTCAACTTTCCATCGAGAAGCACGAAGCCTGTGAGACATGTTCTTCACCGCGAGTATAAAACATTCCGTACACTCACCTCGATTGCGTAAATAAATAAATAAAAATGTATGAAAACGAAGTAACTCTCTGGGAGCGCCATCGCATTTCCCATAAAATTTCGATCTACGCAATCGAGGCGAAATTTACGCATTTTTTTATATGTACTCAGGGTTCTGTAACTTGCGTAAATCTAAATTATATTATGAAAACTGAATAACTAAAAAGTGTAGCTGTTGTACCTTTCATGCGCTACTCTTCTAAGCTACACATACAGAGAAACTTCTTGCCACGTTTTCCCCGAAGCGTTTTGCATGAAAGCACTTCAGTTGAAGGGGGGGCTACCAGCTCCCGAAGGGGCTGGTACTCATTTCTTGTGAAGGCTGAGTAAGCCTTGCTGGTATTTTATTTTGGGTTTGAAATGAACGTAGAAACGGGAAATCATTTCTGACACCCTCGGTGGGATTCGAACCCGAGCTCTCGGCAATGAATGTAAGCACTCTACTGGCTGAGCCATCGACCGGAGTAAGATTGAATTTACGTGATTCTGCTTGTGAGCATGCATCTAATGTGAATGTTAAATTTTGACATATCTTTTCAACTTAGATTATAGATTATATAGTCACAAATCACTTACGATCGTTCATGTTGTTATGTGAAAGTTGCACTATTTGCGTCTGTCTGGTCTTCTAACTGTCTTGCCTTTAGCCAGGCTATGTGACGTCACATTTTTCCCCTCTTTAAATGCGCCGAGTCTCCTTGAGAGGAAAACTAATTAATGTAATGAACCATAAAGATTATCGTACAACTTGTTGAAAGTTCATTTTCCTTTTCACTGTGGAATTGTGTCACCATCAGCGGAAATGTAACATTTAGAAGCCGTGATGTTAACAGAAGGAGTGTTAATGTAGGTGTAACAATTAAAATAATAAATGTAAATGCAGCGTAATGCTCATGTCACATTTAAAGCAATGAATGTAAATATAATAGAAATAAATCTTCTGCATTGACCACTCCGGGAGTCAAAAGTGCTGCCGGTGAGATGGTATGGGAGAATGAAGAAGTATGCAAGAGATGGAAAAACTATTTTCAAGAAATTTTTGGCCAGGGTGAAAGAAGAATTTATGAACAGACAGATGAAGAGAATGAATTGAAGATTTTGAAAGAAGAAATGAAAGTGTCTATTTCACGTCTGAAGAATGGGAAGTCTGCTGGGTTTGATGGTATAAATGGTGAAATGTTGAAAGCAGGAGGTGAATGTGTGATAGATTGGATGTTTGAATTATGTAAGCTTTGTGTGAATGCAGGAGTAGTACCGATGGATTGGAGGAAGGCAGTCATTGTTCCCATTTACAAAGGTAAAGGGGACAAAAAAGACTGTCAGAACTTCAGACCAATCAGTCTACTCAGTATACCAGGAAAAGTCTTCTGTAAGGTGATTATAAAAAATGTGATTCTGACTACTAGCAAAAGGGTTTCCGATATACAGTCCGGCTTTATGGCCGGTAGAGGCTGTGTTGATCAGATTTTCACTCTACGACAACTTGTTGAAAAACAATTGTCGGTGAGGGGGAAACTATTCACGGCCTTTGTGGATCTGGAAAAGGCTTTTGACTCAGTGGACAGAGGTATGTTGTGGGATGTTTTGAAAGCATACGGAGTGAATGGAGCTCTACTCAATGCGGTGCATGCGAACTATGAGAATAGTATGGCCTGCATTCGTATTGATGGTGAGTATAGTGAATGGTTTGAAGTTTTTAAGGGTGTAAGGCAAGGATGTGTGATGAGCCCATGGCTATTTAACATAGTCATGGACAAGTGTGTTCGAGATGCTAGACTTGATGATTGTGGATTAATGATAGGAGAGAGCAAAGTAAGCGTTCTACTGTATGCGGATGATGCAGTCCTTGTATCTGATTCAGCAGTGGAATTGCAAATGATGCTCTCTAGATTGAACGAAGCTTTGAAAGGTAATAATTTGAAGTTGAATGCAAGAAAGACGAAAGTTTTGATTTTTGAAAGAGATGATGAAAATATGAATTATGAGTTTAAAATTAATGGAATGAATGTTGATGTTGTAAATGAGTTTGTATATTTGGGAAGTAAGTTTGAAAAAGATGGAAGAATGGCCGGTGAATTTGAAAGAAGAATAATGAAAGGCAGGTGTGTACTGGGTGCGACCGCTTGCATCGCCAGGAACCAAAATCTCTCAAAAAATGTTAGATTGGCGGTGCACGGTGGTATACTAGTGCCAACCTTGATGTATGGAAGTGAAGCCTGGACGGTGAGTGAAAGGGAAATTAGTAAAGTCCATACAGTAGAAATGGACTATCTAAGAAGTATGATTGGGAAAAAACGAAGTGACAGGGTAAGGAATGATTTTGTAAGAGAAGAATGTGGTGTAAGGGAAAGTGTGAAAGTGAAGATTAAAAGAAGTATGTTAAGATGGTTCGGGAACTTGGAGAGAATGAGTGATGAAAGATTGACGAAGAAAGTATATGTTGCTAGAATAGATGGATGTCGTGGTAGAGGAAGACCGAGAAAAGTATGGAAGGATCAAATCTCTGAAATAGCGAATGAATGGGATATCCAGAGTCATAATAAAAGGAGGACTTGTATGAAAAAGGTTATGACTCTGGATGAAATGAAAGAAGTATGCAAGGACAGGAAGAAGTGGCGGCTAATCTGCAATGTTGATTTCTAATGTTGGTGTATTCATTTGCTACATTTTTTGCATAGGAAATTTTTGACTTTTTTTGTATAGATTTCTTTGTAAGGTTTTGTTCTTTTTTATATTTAAATGTAATTTATTATTCATATTCCTTGACTTATAGGTTGGTATGAGGCTGATCACCCATACTGTAAAAAATGGTTCACTTTGCCAATGTCACCCCTGTTTCAGGGAAGGTCGGCAAAAGTTGTGGGGCTTATGTTCATTTGAGGTTTGGATTTTATTTGTAAGTACACATTCAGCATTTGTAAGCGCGAACTACACTTGTTGGTTTGTGGGCATACATCTGAGAGCTTTAAATGAATATATCTTTGCAACTTAGATTATAGATTATTATTATAATGTAAATGTATTGCTATTTAGATGTTATGGATTAAAAATACGGAGCTAATGTAACATTTAAAAGTTGTGATGTAAACAGAATTAGTATTAATGTAAGTGTAACAATAAAAGTAAATGTAGCGTAATGTAAATGTCACATTTAAAGCGATGAATGTCAATGTAAATGAAGTGTAATTTAAATGTAATGTTTTTAAAGTAAGGAGTAAATGTAACATTCAAAAGCTGCGATGTTAATAGAAGTGTTATTACGAGTGTAACATTTAAAAAAAATGTAAATGTAGTGTATTAATAAAAATAATAATTATTATATTTTGATTTTTTTGTTTTGATTTGAATCTTTCAATTAAATAAAAAATATTAAAAATTATTACATTAGGATGATTCATTTGGTAAGCGCTGTTTTTGTGTGAATCACACCTTAAGAGCCCTCTGCAAACTTAGTCGTCGCTGTAGAAAACGCCAATTCTCAAGCAAGATCCAGTTGCTGTAAGGCTGGATGGACCTTCAGTGACTGGTTTTTGGTAAAAGTATATGAATTTTTCACCCAGCGAAGACTATATCTGAAAATATAAATTAAAAATATTTTTGTGCTTCGCCGGGATTCGAGCCCACAACCTTTCATTTACGAGGCAGAAGTGTTACCCACTAGACTACGGAACGGTCAATATAATAACAAATGTAAATGTAAGTATAGTGCAAATGTAACATTTAAAAGCTGCGATGTTAACAGAAGGAGTGTTAATGTGAGTGTAACATTTAAAACAACAAATGTAAATGTAACATTTAAGTAAAAGCCGTGATGTTAACAGAAGGAGTATTCATGTAAGTGTAACAATTAAAAAAAAAAAATGTAAATCTGTCATTTAAAAGCCATGGTGTGAACAAAAGAAGTGAGTGTAACGTGAGTGTAACAATTAAAACAATAAATGTAAATGTAACATTTAAAAACCGTTATGTTAGCAGAAGGAGTGTTAATGTGAGTGTAACATTTAAAACAATAAATGTAAATGTAACATTTAAAAACCGTTATGTTAGCAGAAGGAGTGTTAATGTGAGTGTAACATTTAAAACAATAAATGTAAATGTAACATTTAGAAGCCGTGATGTTAACAGAAGGAGTGTTAATGTGAATATACCAATTAAAACAATAATTGTAAATGTAACATTTAAAAGCCATGATGTTAACAGAAGAAGTGTTAATGTAAATCTGTCATTTAAAAGCCATGGTGTATACAAAAGAAGTGTAAATGTGAGTGTAACATTTAAACAATAAATGTAAATGCAGCGTAATGTAAATGTAACCAAAGCACGTGATAGCGGCTAATCACCTCGTAAAATATTGTATTATGTGACAGTTGGGATACCTGGGGGCTCCCCTTGTAATATAGGTGGTAAAATTGGTATTGCACAAACGGTTATGCCGGTATTGGAATTATTTTCTTGATACCAGATTTAAAATTAATTTGTCGAGGTTATAGCCGCGGGGGCCAAGAGGGCTGATCTTTCTAGCGTGTTTCGAATGGAACAACGTTGGTTCGATCCCCGCTTGGGTCACTTGACTTTAACTTTGACCCTGGTTCAACAGATGTTATTCTTCTTCATCGTGTCAGCTTCACACCGTATTGGCCCAGTAACGAGCAATGTCTACAGCTCTTTGGTTTCCCGCAAAGAGATCATCCATGGAGCAGCTTGTCGGACAGGAAGGACAACACCGCAGGTGCTCCATTGTCATAGCGCCTGAAGTCGAGACACAGCTTCCTTGGTTCCGTGCAACCCTTGTCTTCGGATCCAGTGGCGGAGAGATTGCAAATGTGGAAGGAGGAATGCCCGGAGAGCTTTGTGCAGCCTGCAGAGAGCCTACCTCCAGGAAAGAACCTCGAGTGGCTCGTGTGGAAATCCATGAACAGATTGAGGACCAATGTTGGAAGAGCCCGGGCCAACATGCTGACCTGGGGATTTCTGGGACGGGAGGACTCTACACTATGTGAGTGTGGAGCTCAGCAAACAGATGTTATTGGGTAATTATTATTTAATAATTCATTAATAATCAACAATAATTAATTATTAAATGATGATATTAATACCTGTTTCTGGCCAGGCAGAATAGGTTGGTGAATTGCATTCCTCTTCACAAATCTATTTAAAAAAAAAAAAAAAAAAAAACAAATCAACTCTTTACCATTTTTACGTATGTACCATTTTGGTATACCCGTATCGCAACGCAAACGCACGCAACTAAGCTACACATATAGTGTAACTTCTTGCCGCGTTATTCCCGAAGGAGTCGCATGTGGCGAGTTGAACCTATTTATTTTTACAGTGAAACATCTTGCCACGTTTTCCCCGAAGGGTTTCGCATGAACGCTATTTATTTTTACAGGTAAGGGGGCCGGCCTTACGCCAACCACTTCAGTTGAAGTGGGAGTTTCCCAGCTCTCGATAGGGCTGGTACTCATTTCTTGTGAAGGCTGAGTAAACCTTGCCGGTATTTTATTTTGGGGATTGAAATAAACACCGAAACGGGAAATCGTTTCTGACACCCTCGGTGGGATTCGAACCCTAACTCACGGCATGGAATGCAAGCACTCCGAGCCAACTGAGCTATCGACCGAACTACAAATGCCCGGATCATATATATTTTTTTATGTTTTGTATTTTTTCTGATGAACCCCATTCCTTGACTTATAGGTTGGTATGAAGCTGACCACCCAACTGTAAAAATGGTTCACTTTGCCAATGTCACCAAGAGTTTCAGGGCTTATGTTCATTTGAGATTGGGTTTTTATATTGCAGGTCCACATGCGGCATGTGTTTACATGTCTGCTTGTGGGAATGCGTTTAATATGATTTTAAGTGATATAAATTTAGTAAGTCACATTTAGTAAAATGTGCAGCAGTAGAGTTTTAGTGAAAATGTGCACTTTTATAAAACTATCATAACTTCTCAACTAGACGAGATATTTTTGATCTTTAAAAACTTTTTATCTTCTTTTATTGATATTTATTTAATGTGAAGTAATGTGAACAACGTATGTGGAACTTCCATGGTTTATGCTCGCACTTTTATGTGCATCCCACATCTATTACACTTGATATTTATTAAAGTTGGTCGGCAAAAGTTGTGGGGATTATGTTCATTTGAGGTTTGGATTTTATTTGTAAGTACGCATTCAGCATTTGTAAGCGCGAACTACACGTGTTGGTTTGTGGACATACATCTGAGAGCTTTAAATGAATATATCCTTGCAACTTAGATTATAGATTATAGATATTATAGATATCTCAGTAACTATGGGTCCGAGGACTCCAATATTTTTACCACTTATAGAACAGATAATTATAACCATTTCTGCATCATTAACTCAAAAACGCAAAAAAAATGGACTTCCGTTGTTTATGCTTTAAGGTACAGATATTTAGATTTAGAACCCCAAATCCGGTATTGATCTCGAATACCGGCCCCGCCTGCCTTCCCTAATCATGATCACATACGGAAGCGCTTCTATTAGGGCTTAATGAGTCCCATATATTAGGCAGAATGATTCCGTGAAAAGGTGCGAGGGGCTCGCCAGCTCCTGAATACCAGCTCTTCCATTTAATTTGATCCCGGCATTCTTTATGCACAAAGCCCTTTACTTGGTAATTATTTACTTATCCACATTATATTCCGAAGTATTTAAGTTACCTACTAACATTTCGTCATAATCACAAAAATAATAAAAAATACTAAAAGAAACAGAAAGAAAATTATCCCAATTCAACATTTCAAACTAAAGTATTCACACAGAGAAAATTCATTTGCATGAGAAAGTATAACCTTTTTTTCTGGAGTGATGTTTTCCGGGATCTGTTGCCGTGGTCTGTGGGAGCTGGAGCTTCCGGACTTGTCTTGTCTTGTCTTGTATCCTGCCGCCATTCCTCTAGGGGTGGCTGGTACCTCCACACAAGCGCCTCCACTTGACTCTGTCCTTGCATACTTCTTTCATGTCCACAATTATATTAATTTTTAAAACTGAACAATTTCAAAACTTAATTTAAAAACATAGTTTTGAAATTGTTCAGTTTTAAAAATTAATATAATTGTCAAAATGTCAAACGACCGTAATTCTAACTTAAGCCTAACTTCTATCATGTCATCTAATTTCATCATTCTTTTCATGCATGCTCTTCTCTTGTTTCCACTCTGTAAATTCCATTCATTCGCAATCTCACTTATCTGATCAATCCATTATTTCCTAGGTCTTCGATCTTCCCCTTCCACGCTTGCCTATTACATTCCCTTTATACACTATTTTTGTCAGTCGGTCTTCATTCATCCTTTCAATATGTCCAAACCATCGCATAATACTTCTTTGAACTTTCACTGTCTTCCCGACAAGAAAAATTTGTAATACCAAATTCCGTTCAAAATACATTTTTAAGACTTACCCGTGCTGCGAACGAACTGGTTTTCTAGTTCCTAAAGTCGGTTAGTAGTAGTAATTTATTATTTCGTACACATTGTTTTATTTGATCATTTTTCAAAAAATCAACCGCCTGATTATCATGATAACAGTTTTTCGAATATAAAAATAAATTTCAGCTATTAATTACGGACCAATTAGCGTTGCATTTTCCACATCTTTAGGGGCTCTCCCCGTGCTCCCCCACGGAGCGGAGGCAGGATCACTAACGGCTGTTTGTCAGGCGATACGCAAATTAAGATACTCAAGCGATACCCTGCTTCACACCGCAACTTTGTACTCAAACGATGCTTTTCTAAGACATTTTGGTCGACCGTTGAGCCCATGCTTTCACAAACTGATGATGCCTGGGCAGGAAGTTTCATCACCACGGTTATCTAAATCTAAATCTAAGTTGCAAAGATATATCTCATTTGAGATTCACATTACATGCACCAGACACGTACAAGTTCGCGCTTGTACATGCCGCATGTGAACCTACAACATAAAAACCAAATCTCAAATGGAAATACACCCGGCAACTCTTGCCGTCCTTCCCTGAAACAGGGGTGGCAATGGCAAAGTGAATCATTTTCTACAGCATGGGTGGTCAGCCGCATACCAACCTATAAATCAAGGAACAACGAAGACCTGTTAATCAAAGATGGCCGCAAGTGAACGGCTGATTAGTCTTCATACAAATATGACAGATATTTGGTAGGTAAGAATAACCGTGGTGATGAGACTTCCAGCCCAGGCATCATTAGTTTGTCAAAGCGTGGGCTTAACGGACGACCAAAATGTCTAAGAATAGCCCCGCAAGTAAAAAACTTTAACATAGAGTTTTAACAACAACAAAACATGTATAGAAACTCAAACGCTCCATAATTTTTTTGTTTTTGGGGAATGATATGGTTAAGTTTAACCCTAAGACGTACAGGCAGGTCGGAAAAGTTTTTTTTTTAATAGATTTGTGAAGAGCAATGCAATTCAAGATTCCATTTCGCCTGGCCAGTTATCTTCATGTGAAAGCAGAAGCTTGTGTGCATGCAATGGCATCTGTTGAACCAGGGTTGAAATCATGGTCAAATGGGCCAGACGTGATTCGAACCAACGCTATCCGGTTCTGAATATACTAGTCAGGAATAGCGACTTGATTCCCTCGGCCATAACACCGACAAAATGGTTTTCAAATGAAAAAATGATACTACTAGATCCTAGTGTAAGTACAGAGCATCTCGGTTTCTGTTTATAGGTGAAAAAAAAGTTTATTCCCGAAATATTGAGAACTCTAACATGCGAGATTTCGCCAGAACATTTTACTTAGAATGTTCGAGTAAACACTCAGACAATCTCATGGGGCATCCACACGCTTGCCAAGGCATTACAAGCCAAGCGTGTGGACGGCCGTTTGGCTAGGCTTGGGGCGTGGTTTGTGCTGCCTTGGCTTGGCTTGTCGCCGATCCGACCAGAGTCGGTTTTTTGACGCAAGTCAAAGGGAATTCACGCATGCGCACGCCAGGCACACACATACTTGTGCGCGCGCATTCTGGTGCGGTACGGTTTCTATGAATTTTGATCATCCACCATCGTCTTTGCCGAATTATTCGTTTCTTTTTAGTTTCTCTCTTTTTGTTTCGTTTTTTTTTTAAATAAAAATAAGCCACACACACACCACAGCACTGCGCAACTAACGGCCCTGCAACCGGACATGGACAACTGCCACATCACCAACACCTCTGCGGCACTATAACAAGTGTCATAGACCCTTAGAGTCTCTCGAATCTAAGGAGTCTCCCGCATAGGCTTTCTTAAAAAAAAAAAAAAAAGTTTATCCAAATGTTATAGCTAAAAGCTGGACGTCCGCCATGCTTGCTTATTCGAACACAAACAGACGCACGCACAAGCGTGTGGATGACCCTGTTTGGTTTTCCAAGCGCTTGCAAGCCCTTGCCGCAAACAAATACAAAATCGATTATTTAAGTACCTGCATCTACAGACTTCACAGACTCACACAGACACAACTCACATAAACTCACACAGACACACAATTACACATTAGCAACAATATTTTAATGGTTTGTGTATTATTTTTCTTAATCCTGTTCCTTAGTGCTGACCCGTGTGGAAGCAACCACTCTTCTCCAGTTCTCTGTTGACTGCGCTGTCCGCAGGGCTCCAACCACCGAGGTGCCTGCTGCTGTCTTCAACTAGTTCATCGTGTAGAAGATCTTACTCGTTTGTGTATAAGCACTGTGCAAATTAGTTATTATTTTTTCAAATAAATGTTTAACAAAATTAACATTTAATTGCTTTCAACGCTGATTATTTTCCCTATTTTGTTGTCAAAATACTAAAGTTTTCAGCCCTAAAACCATCATCAGGCATACATAATTTAAAAAAACAAAAAAGATTTATTGACGGTCATCGAGATTCCTCGGCTTAAAGGTTGATATGAGGCTGACTACCCATACCTACTGTAAAAAATGGTTCACTTTGCCGATGTCATCCCTGTTTGAGGGAAGGTCGGCAAGAGTTGCAGGGTGTAGGTTCATTTGAGATATGGGATTTTATGTTGTAGCTTCACATGCGGCATCTGCAAGCGCGAACTTATACGTGTCTGCTTATGAGAATGCAGCTTACATTATAGCACGTTCTTACATATATAGGGCCTGTTGCACCAAACTCCAATCAGACGAAAATCAAAATTAAGTGTGATTTCTCCCTTTCAAATCAAACAATTGATTGCATATACGTAAGTCAGCTGATGTGAATCATATTTCCTGTTCAAATTCCATCACATTTTTACCAACTTTCGAGAAATATTTAACCGAGGTCCTTACCAGAACTAAGCAATCAAATATTGATTGGAGATTGGTGCAACAGGCCCATAGGCACGTTCATGATTTAAAATCGCTTGAACATCGTAGAGTTAAACGTTAAATTTTATACTTTGCCTACAATATCTCGAGTTTAAAAAAATGCCTAAACCCCTCTGGATCGCATAAATTTAAAAATGTTTAACGGATACAACAGCACACCTAGCGAGTGATTTCCTTTTCATTATTCTTTCTTTTATTTACGCCATCGAGGGGAGTTTACTCGTAGTTTTATACTTGGAAGCCGGAAAGCCTACCGCACGAAGGTAGCCTTGATTGCCGCCAAATGACGGGGAAATCACTGTGAATTGTAATCACCAGAATGCGGGAGTCGACACTAAAATAAATATGTTTTTTATTTGATGGTTAATGGCGGTGTAACCACAATGTTATGAATGCAATTCACTTTGTTTTATTCGTGTTTAAACGCGAGAAAGAAAAATAAATTTAAACGGTGCTATTCTTAGACATTTTAGTCGTCCGTTGAGCCCACGCTTTGACAAACTAATGATGCATTTGTATGAAGACCTGTCAATTCAAGATGGCCGCAAGTGAGCAGCTGATTAGTTTTTATACAAATATTACCAAAATTTGGTAGGTAAGAATGACCGTGGGGATGAGACTTTCAGGCCAGGCATCATTTGTTTGTCAAAGCGTGGGCTCAACCGACGACTAAAATTTCTAAGAATCGCCCCAAAAGGTGTTTTTCAACCCCTTTGAAGAAGTGGTAGAAAATAATGCTTCAATTTTTTGTGGTGTGTGTGTTTCTATAATTTTTAATTTAAGCTGCAAGGATATATTCATTTAAAGCTCTCAAATGCATGCCCACAAAAAAAACACGTGTAGTTCGCGCTTACAAATACTGAGTGTGTATAACATAATAATCTATAATCTAAGTTGCAAGGATATATTCATTCAAAGCTCTCAGATGTATGCCCACAAACCAACACGTGTAGTTTGCGCTTGGAAATGCTGAATGTGTACTTACAAATAAAATCCAAGCCTCAAATGAACATAAGCCCTACAACTTTTTCCGACCTTCCGTGACATAGGGGTGGCATTGGCAAAGTGAACCATTTTTTACAGTATGGGTGGTCAGCCTCATACCAACCTATATGTCAAGGAACGGTATCTTTAGTTGTATACGAATCTCGTAAACGCATTCGGAACCGAACTCAAGTTTTTTCTTAAAAAATCGAGTGCTCCGTAAATTACTCCATCAACCAGTCTTTACCTAGCTAACATATTTTCTTTCAAATTTTTATTTCTTGTGTTATAATTTTCTAAATCTTGTACGTAATGGCTTTAAAATGGAGTTAATGTTACTTCAGTATATAATTAATGATGTATAAGCCATTAGATTAGGAAAAAACATAAAAAGCATTTTAACCGCTCCATTACCTTTTTCTTTTCATCATTTTTCTTGTAACAAGAAATAATTATTACAAAAGAAAAGAAAATAAAAGAATTAAATTGTTTGTTATTGTTTATTTGCATCAAAATTACAATTCTCCATAGAACCAAAACATTTTTTTTAATCTCTTATTCAATTTTGTTGTACAACAAATAAAAAAATCCTGTAATATTATATTTAAGGGTTTATTTTTTGACATTTTCAAGATTAATTTTAAAATAATAATGTAAAAATAAAACACAAGGTTTTTCTTCACGAGTTGATTTATTCCCTCAAGCGCTGTCGTTGTTATCACACAATTATCAAAAGGACAACTTCGAAACAGAAGAAAAACTATTGTGTTTTATTTTTACATTATTAAATAATTCCTGTTTTAGATTTTCCCTTTTATACAAATATAAGCGCATTGTATTTTTAATTTAATCTAAATTGTACCCATACTGTAAAAAATGGTTCACTTTGCCAATGTCACCCCTGTTTCAGGGAATGTCGGCAAGAGTTGCAGGGCTTATGTTCATTTGAGGTTTGGATTTTATTTGTAAGTACACAATCAGCATTTGAAAGCGCGAACTACACGTGTTTGTTTGTGGGCATACATCTGAGAGCTTTGAATGAATATATCCTTGCAACTTAGATTATTAGATTATTATTAGTATGAAAAAACTAGAGAAAAAATTAGAAAAAAAAACGGCTGAAGACAAAAAAAGAATACGAGTATTTTTTGCCACCTTCAGGTTTAAGATAATTTGAAGTCAAAACATGTTTTAATTTTCAATTTTTACAAGTAAATATTTTTAAATTTCTTAGAAAAACCTTACTCGATACTTATATAATAAGATGGCTTACTTAAAGTTTATACCCGATTTTACGAAGAACTTTCAAAATTATAAGAGCTCTTACAAATGCAAGAATGTTGTTTTACCTCCATGTTAATTTGAAGGAAATCTGACTATTAAAAATAACAAAGAAAGTCAGTATGTTTTAACGATGAAAAATCATCTGACAAAGCAAATCAGACTCAAAATAATTGTCTGAAATAACAGTTCATACCTAATGGTGTGAAATTTGTTTTCATGAAACCGGTCGATAGCTCAATTGAAGTGTTTGCATTCCATACCGAGACCTCGGGTTCGCATCCAACCGAGGGTGTCACAAACGATTTCCCATTTGGGTCTTTATTTCAAACCCAAAATAAAATATCGGCTAGGTTTACTCAGCCTTCACATGATTACCAGCAATGAGTACCAGCTTGGGAGCTAAAAAACCCCAACTTCAACTGTAAAGGTTCGCGTAAGGCCTTACCTGTAAAATAAATAGAATCCACTCGCCACATGCGACCTCTTGCCACATGCGACGGAAAGACGTTACACTTTATGTGTAGTTTAGTAACGTAGCGTTTTTAGTACGTTAATAACTTGTAGGCATCATGTAATAATGCAACAAAAAAAATTATCCGTTTTGGCAAATTCACTGATTTCCCCAAAAAAGTTTTGTCACAGACGGAAAGTTGGATTTTTTTTTCGAAAATAAAAAAGGAAAGAAAATCAATTTCTTGTCATTTCGAGACACTTAAATATTTTCGAAAAAAACGCTAGACTGTTCCCTTTGTTTTCATATGATTCAAATGTCAGTGAGCAATAAGTTTAAAGAGTTTTCAATGAAATCGGGCATTAAATTCTCATTGTTTCTTAGTATTTTTTGGAGCATCCTTCCCAAACGGTATAGGCAGATAGCACCGTTCAGGGCACTTGTGCGCTTTGATGCACGCGTTCCTGTGGTCCCTCACGTAGCCCTTCTTGCAGTAGCACCTCTTCACGCAGTCGTAGCTGAAGACCTTGCAGGGAGTGACCTTGGACAGGTTGTCGCAGGTGACGTCGCAGGGGGATCCGCAGTCGTAGGTTTCGTGGAGACCTGGGCATGCCACTGAAATTATGAAGAATATCTGTTATCCGACTTGCATAAATGTAACAATACCTTATTGGTAGTAATCTGAGACAATCTGTTTCAAATGACCCCTGAGGTAAATTTGTAGTCATAGATTTTGTAAAGACAGAGACATGCCACTGAAATTATGAAGAATATCTGTTATCTGACTTGCATGAATGTAACAAGACCTTACTGGTAGTGATCTGAGACAATCTGTTTCAAATGACCCCAGAGGTAAATTTTTAGTCATAGATTTTGTAAAGACAGAGACATGCTACTGAAATTATGAAGAATATCTGTTATCTGACTTGTATAAATGTAACAAGACCTTATTGGTAGTGTTCTTGGGCAATTTATTTCAAATAACCCCACAGAGCTTTGTGTGGTAGGTTTCGTGTAGACCGAGACATGCCACTGGAGTTACTACCAGTGAGGTCTTGTTGAGGATGTAACAAGACCTCACTGGTAGTGATCTGGGGCAATCTGTTGCAAATTACCTCACAGATAAATTTGAAGTCGTAAGTTAGGTGAAGACTGGGAGAAGCATTTGAGATGACAAATGACCTTAGTATCAAAATACAAAATCAATGACGAAATCATGAATTAATCAAACTAAAATAGCAGTTGTCAGGATATATTTGCTGAAGAAAATGTGGAACATGGACCAGAATCGTTTCCTTTAACAGTGAACTCAAAATGTCTGTTTATGAAGATATATTATCTTTGTTTCATAGATGCATAAGTATTATTGGGACTTAACTGGGCAATTTGTTCAGCCAATCCTTTGTAGGATTTTTTTAATGCTTTCATCCTCCCACGTTCTTCATTAAGGGATTACACAGTCTTTTCTAGAGGTCCAAATATAACACTTTCTCCTACGAGGCTTTTGGCACTCTTGAGCATTTTGGTTTACTTCTAACCATGTCACGCAATCTTACCTGGACAGAGTTCTGGATCTACGCACTCCTTGTGTCCATCTCTCAGATATCCTGGCTTGCAAGGGCACCTTCCTCTTGGTGGTTTCTGATACTCTTGAGGACTCTCGCACGTCAGCTCATGCCAGCGATCCAACCTCGCCACGCGTTCCAAGTTGCCCTCGCATTGGAGTTTTTCTGTAGATGAAAAAAAACAAAGCTTTGATTACAAGTTTGCAAGAGACTTTGCAGATTTTTAAATACTACTAAATACTTATTAATGAATAGTTAACCTTTACAAAGAAAAAAGAAATACTTGACATGACAATCACTTTTTTCGGGCTATGTAGCCGTGGTCTGGTTGATTCTTTCCGCACAGTTTCACCCATTGCTCCGATGGGCATTATCAGCGGTTGGCTAGTCGCTGTGATCGTCTTACAGGATCTGGTGTTCTAGAAACAACCACGGCTACATATCCCGAAGAAATACTTATTTGTGAAAAATGGAGAAAAATCTTACTTCTATAAAAATGATTGGCCTAAGACTTTCTTGGTTCCCTTACAATAAAAAACAAAATAACAATAATAATATGTTATGAAAAAGATTAATAAACAGAAATTAACGTATGTTTGAATTAATTTATTGTAATTATTATATATTATTTTATGTTTTCTTTATTTTAATTTTTGACTGTTGTATTTAATTTTAATTAAGTTCATATTTATTGTACCTATACCTACCTATTTATTTGAATTTATATAATTTTGATCTATGGTTTGTTCTTAATAATTTTAATTTTTTATACATCACTCTTGATAATGGCCTGAATATTGAAGGTCGAAAGTACTCGAGATATTAAATATTATTGTGAAAATAAACTACGTTAAACAAAAAATAGCTTTATTTTAGAAATTAACGTGTTTAAATGTTTTCAGAAGCATGGTTTTCGTTTGAAACATCTCTGAAATTTCTTTAATGGGTTTCTCCAAACTGATTCGATCTTTTTGATAGATGAGCTGTGACTGATCAAAATATGGAATCAAGAACGACTTAAGATTACAAACTTTAAAAATGTTACATCTTACCCTTTGGGCATTGTTCAGGTCTGATGCAGTCGTAGTAGAAGTTGTCTCTGACGTATCCTTCGCGACAAAAACATCCAAACACTTCTACGGCATCGCAGTCTTTATGTTCCATGTAATCCTTGCACGAGGGCTCACACGCTGTGCCATATCCCAAAATCTCGTTCTTGTCCAAGCATGATCTGACTCGCATGTCCAAAACTGTAAACAAAAATTAGAGGTAAGACTATTTAGAGGTAAAACCGTAATTAGAGGTAAAATAAATGGTATTTGTGTTATGTCCCAAAATGAAATAGAATACTTCAATGTTTCAAAACAACGGCAACAAAGAACATTATGCAGCAAATCTCTCTGCTACAAAGAACCAAGACATCAATGGTCAACCCATCCGCAATTATTGTACAATTCCAAACTTTACAAAAATCTGGAGAATCTCACAGAATTCTTCTCATTTTTCTAAAGTAATGTCGAAAAGCTGTCACATTTACTCATAAAATGTTAATTTGCAAGTTGGCTCGGATGACATTGATCAAAACTTTATTCCAATACTTAATTATTAGTAGGTCAATTGACAGACACACGCAGATAAGGGTTCCTGTAGAACTGCGGACGTATGCAGGCTCCATAGTCGTCCCTCACCAGGCCCTTCCTACAGTAGCATCTAGGCACACACTTACGCAGATAAGGGTTCCTGCAGAACTGCGGACGTATGCAGGCTCCATAGTCGTCCTTCACTAGGCCCTTCCTACAGTAGTATCCAGGCACACACTTGCGCAGATAAGGGTTCCTGCAGAACTGCGGACGTATGCAGGCTCCATAGTCGTCCCTCACCAGGCCCTTCCTACAGTAGCATCCAGGCACACACTTACGTAGATAAGGGTTCCTGCAGAACTGCGGACGTATGCAGGCTCCATAGTCGTCCTTCACTAGACCCTTCCTACAGTAGTATCCAGGCACACACTTGCGGAGATAAGGGTTCCTGCAGAACTGCGGACGTATGCAGGCTCCATAGTCGTCCCTCACCAGGCCCTTCCTACAGTAGCATCCAGGCACACACTTACGTAGATAAGGGTTCCTGCAGAACTGCGGACGTATGCAGGCTCCATAGTCGTCCCTCACCAGGCCCTTCCTACAGTAGCATCCAGGCACACACTTACGTAGATAAGGGTTCCTGCAGAACTGCGGACGTATGCAGGCTCCATAGTCGTCCTTCACCAGGCCCTTCTTACAATAGCACCCAGGCACACACTTGCGGCTGCAGTAGACAGATGTGCCGTAGTTGTTGCAAGTTGGAGCGCAAGCCGATCCACACTGCTTGTAGATCTCTTGAGAACCGCATGGAGGAGCTCCTGGAAGGTCATTTGAGTACATTAAATCAATGAGAGGACTATGAGAGGTATGATAGGAAACGAAAGGTTTGTTGGCTGTAGAAGATTAAGAAACTTGAAGTAAGGTTTTGAGCTTAACAGAATATATATTTTAAATTCATTTAAACGTATTTCTAAATTTAAAAAAACGTACTTCTTGTGTGTTGTCTCTTTAGTCCAGAAATTTCCGTAGCTATTTTCTAATAGGATCTTAAAAGAGATAATCTAGCATCCAAAGAGTCTTTGAGGTGTGTTTATAAAAAACTAACCACTTTAAAAGAAACAACCATCAATCAATTTATTTATTTATTTATTTATTAAGAGGTGCAATACAGACAATTGGTACATATAAACAATAAAAAAAAAAAATAATAATAAGCAACAGTAACACAAATAACCAATCATCCAAACTATGCACACTACATCAATAGACACAAGCATACATCTTCACACAAACATCACGCAGGCAATCACAGCTATACAACACTAGAAGCATACACAGCATTCACACCATTACAATATTTCTTTAAAATAAATCTAATACACACATAAATTTGTCACTTGCCCCCAAACAATTAAAAAAAAAAGAACAAAAAAAAACAAAAATAAAATAAATAAAAAAATAGAAAGTGAAAATGAAAATGAAAAATAAAAAATAGAAAATAGAAAAATAGCCCGATACTCAACCCACCCCAGAAACAATATCAGATCCAAAAATAAGTAAACGTATTTGTTTTTTGAATTTATATTTAGTGGTCTCAAATAGTTCACACTGCGAAAAGCTCTCATTATAAACATCACATATTCTATAGGTTGGATTTCTCGAACCTGCTAAGGTATTGGTTTTATGGAGATAAAATGGAAAACAAGACCTAGTGAGATTAGGTAATCTAAAATTGATTTTATTTAAAATATTGGGCGCGTCAAACTCAGATACACACACCTTTCTGAGATTACAAACATCTATCAAAGTTCTTCTTGATTCAAGTTTAGGTAGTGTTTCAAATAAAGTACTATTGGGGAGTCTTTTCTTCATCAATTTAATAAAATGTGTTTGAGTTCTTTCAATCTGATCAATATATTTCTTAAAATGTGGATTCCACACGGTCGAACAGTATTCAAGCTTAGAACGAATAAGTGACATGTACAAAAACAAAGAAGATTCGCCAAATTTGAAAGGTTTAGTAGTCCTCAAGATGAAACCCAGTAATTTATTACTTTTCTCAGTGATTTTATTTACATGTTCGTCGAAGTTAAGTTTAGAATCAAATGTGATACCCAAATCCCTAATCCTATGAACCCTCAATAAACTGTAGCCATTTATTTTGTAATTGTGGTCAATTTTCACTTTATTTTTTGTAAATGTAATTGAATTACACTTATTGAGGTTCAAAAACAAATTATTATTAAAACAATAATCATGTAATCTATTTAAATCCTCATTAAGCAATTCACAGTCGTATGATGATCGAATTTGACGGAAAATTTTGAGATCATCTGCAAATAATAGGAACTCAGAATGTCTAAAGCAGCTACCAATATCATTAACGAATATAGTAAACAACAATGGACCCAAAACAGAGCCCTGTGGAACACCAGAAGTAATTACGATGCTTTCCGATGAGTATCCATTCAGTTTGACAGTCATTAGTCTATTAGAAATATAAGATGAAATCCATCTCAAAAGGCTTCCATGTATACCATGAGTTTCCAACTTTCTCAATAATATACGATGATCAATTTTGTCGAAAGCCTTTTGTAAATCTGTATAAATTGCATCTACCTGAACTCGACCGTCCAACGCAGAAAACAGATAGTCACAGTATGAGATAAGATTAGTGACCGTCGATCTACCTCGTATAAAACCATGCTGTTCAATCAGCAGATACGGCTTTAGAAAGAATGTCATTTGTTCTCTAACAATAGATTCGAAAATCTTTGATATGGAAGATAAAATTGATATAGGCCTATAATTCCTTACGTCTGATCTGTCACCTGACTTGTACAAAGGAGTCACATTAGCTGCTTTCCATTTACGTGGAAAATAGCCTTCATCGATACTTTTTTTAAATATAATATATAAAGGCTTAACAATATGACTAGCACATCTTTTCAAGAAAATTGGAGCAATTCTGTCTGGGCCAACACCCTTTGTTTCATCAACATTAGATAAAATTTTGTAAATTTCAGATTTAAGAATTTTGATAGAAGAAAGACACGAATTAGTGCCTGTTGGTTGAAAATCGATTGAAGTTTGGTCGGGTAAATCGTTTGGCGAAAAAACAGAGCTAAAAAAAGCAGAGAATAAATTTGCTATACCCTCCGGTTCATTGCAAGTCAAATCACCATTGTTCATACTTTTCGGATAGCCTGTAGATTGTTTTAAAGAATTTACATATGAAAAGAATGATTTTACATTATTCTTGAGAGAACACTCAATGTTGTTAATATACAATTTAAAATCATTTGCCATCAACTTCATTTATGATAAATCTCAAAACATACTAATATTACCTCTAAATTTGCTGGATCGAATCTATACCTTAAAGGAAAAAGTTAATAAGTGACATATGAAACTAACAAGGGTTTCTTAGCTAAATGTATCTTATTCCATGTTTTTCACCGGAAAATACTATAGTTCAGAATTTTTTCATGAGCACTTCCTTATAATAAGCTTACTCTAAGAAGTTACACCTATGAAATATGATTTCTCAAATCAGTGAATCGGCATTAATCAGTTTTACCTTTTTCGAGGGTGAAATAATGATGATGAGAGTTTGAAAGAATATGTTGCCCCCAAATTTTGAGAAGTGATACGAGTATGTAGAGAAAGATAGAACTGAAAGTTTCCAAAGCTAACAACAACTGCAGAAAAATTGAAGACTGGCGATGAATGGAATATACCCACCTTTGGGAGGACAGTTCTTGGGCAGCACACAGTCACCGTTGTAATCTCTGACATAGCCCTTGGCGCAGAAGCATCCAGGTTGGCAGCCGGCCTTGCAGATGGTATGGCGATTGTAGTTCTCACATGTTTTGGGACAACCGCTTCCACACTCTTGGAACTCTTCGTGGGATTTCAGGCACTCTCCAACTAAAAGATACAACAAAGAGGTTTAAATGTTTCGTTGTTTTTGTGATACATATCTTTGAACCTTTTGTTTGATTATTTGACCTATTTGAGTGATAACGACGATCCATTTTTAAGTTTCCTTACAGCTTGCAGATATACTTTGCCCTTGACAAACCCTTTTACAGCGGTATTTTAGTTGTTATCATACTTTGATAAGACGTCACCTAAGTGGTTGTTTGTCTTATCTCCAACAGAGATAATTACACATGAGCAATGTTTGAATGTATATTGTACGAATGTGTTTTTATGAAAACTGGAAATTGATCTAAAATATACATGTAAAACGATCACGATGACAACAACCTTGTCAATACACCCTAGATTTTTGCTTCATCCATAGTACCTCAGTAGTCCAGTCACGATCTCCCATTCACCAAAACAGATCCCAATGTGTTTTACTAGATTAATTTTTGGTCTTACGCTTTCTCTGGCACTCCACCGGTGGCACACAATGGTTGAGGTTGTCTCTCAGATGGCCTTCCTTGCACCCGCATGAGGGTCCACATGGCCAGGGACAGGTCTTGAGGCTCAGACGATCGGCGCATGTGGCTGGGCAGGCAGAACCACATGACTGGAACTCCTTGTTCAACCCGTAGCACTGGTATTCATCATTTGCATCTGCAAAAGAAGAAAATGCATCAAAAAACCTACTCGTAGCTCCGAAAGTTTAGAGTTTAAAGACAGAATTTGCTGGTAACAATACAATGATACCCGTTATCGAAAAAAAGAAGCCTGAAGCACTATAATTCTGCTCAATTCTTTACGACTTTAAGGCGATGAGATAGCGATTCGTTTCCAAAACTAAGGTGTACCATAGTTTTTTTTTTCTATGGAGTTTTTCGCAAGCGCCAGCAAGCTTCAACTTGAAATGATATCCAAAGTGTAAGGAATTTGGCAGAATAGCGTTTCTGATATTTAAATGAAAACAACCTATAGAAATTATAAATAAACTTCTTACCAGCGTTATCCCCAAACGTGTCGCATGTGACGCTATGGGACCTGTCTATTTTTACGGGTAAGGGGGTCGGCCTTTTTCTGGCCCAGTTTCCCAGCTTTCGAAAGGGCTGTTTCTCATTTCTTTTGAAAGCTGAATAAACCTTGTCAGTATTTTACTTTGGGTCTGAAATAAACACCGAAACAGGAAATCATTTCTGATACCCTCGGTGGGGATCAAACCCTTGCTCTCGGCATGGAATGCAAGCATTGTACCAACTGAACTTTCAACCGGGCTATTTACGAGCTTGGTTGTCACTGCAAAGCGCCAGTTCTCAAACTAGAACCAGTTGTTGTGATGCTGGATGGACCTGTGGGGACCGGTATTTGGTAAAGTTATATGAATTTTTCAACCTAAAAAAAAGCATATTTGTGCTGCGCTGGGATTTGAACGACCTTCCAAGCGCTAAGCGACAAGTTCGAAGCGTTACCACTAGACTACGGATCGGTCAAATAACAATAAATGACAATAAGAACCTTTTCTGGGACAGTCTTCAGTCAGAACACAATAGTTGCTCAGCACGTTTCTGACATATCCTGGCTTGCAGAAGCACCCCGCAGAGCACGGCAGATCGCAGGGCAAGTCCTTCCAATGGTTGTCACAAGTTCTGGGACACGCTGATCCACATTTGTTGAACTCTTCATTAGGTCCTCCCAAGCATTCTTCCGCCCTCACCACATCTGGAAGCAAAATCATTTTGTTTCTTTAAGCTTTTTGAGTTCACAAACTCTTTTTTGCTTTGTACAACACGGCAAAGCAACTAAACATAATTTTATGTAAATATTACTTAATTATAAACAAAATAAATAGGGTAGGTGTATATAGACTCTAGCTGTAGGATGAATTATTATTAAGTACCTAGAGTAAGGAAATATTATATAAGAAGTATAAGTATTGGAAGCTTGTAGAATATGATAGACGGTTCCAGACGAATCTAAGCCCAGAATGTTTCAATTGTGATAGCTATATAAGGCGTGAATTGCCTGCAAGAGGGAAGTCTGCCAAATACTTTAAGCCTTACAGGCCAAGTCAGTGAAAGTCAACCATACAAGTGAACCAGTGTAAAATAAATGGAGAACTAAAATAAATTAATTTTAAATACATCTTCGGCCGTTTTAATTAAGAAGACCATCATTCTAAATTTTAAAACATTAGAACCCTAAAAACACTACAATAACTTAGCTACAAATGTAGTGCCGCGTTAAACACAAAAAACGAGAAATCATTTCTGACACACTCGGTGGAATTTGAACCCGAGCTCTGGGCATGGAATGCAAACACTGTACCAACTGAACTATCGACCGGACATAATATCATTCACAGAAAGCTTCAAACTCTCCAACAGAGTGAGACTATAAAGTAAATCAACAAAATGAGGAAGAAAATATAATTTAAAAACTATATGAGCAACAATGCTTTGAAATGCACTTACACCGGTTTGTCAAAAAAAAAAAATTGTATTCATCTACAGAGTATGTAGGTACTGGGTACACATCATACAAAACGTTACTTCCTACTTTACATAGGTAATAGAACATCAAGGTTCTTGAGAAGGAAACTATTGGAAGACATTGGAGATGGGTATTCAAATTCAAAGACAATATTAAGGAGTACGTACAGATGCAGCAGACGATGGCGACAAATAGCAAAATTTTGACCTCACTCGGCAGCACCACGGCAGACATTTTGATTTCACTGAATGGTGGCAGGTACAGCTGTGTGGACGTCATTGCTTTCACAGGTGTTTTTCGGGTGACAGGCTAGAACGGCACAGTGACAAAACGACATGTGACATAACGATACATGACAGGACGACAAATGATATTACGAAACATGACAGAACGACAAATGACAAAACGACATATGACTTTTTGTTAAAACATTTATGAGGAGGAATGCAAGTCACCAACCTATTTTGCCTGGCCAGAAACAGGTATAAATATCAGAAATAAATAATTCATTATTGTATATTTTAATGAATAATTAATGAATAATTCTCCCAATAGCATCTGTTGAACCTGGGTCTAAGGACCCAGGCGGGGATCGAACCAGCGTTATTTTATTCCAAATACGCTAGGATAATCGGCCACTTGACGCCTCGGCCATAACACCGACAAATAACGACACATGTTAGATTGGCGGTGCACGGTGGTATACTAGTGCCAACCTTGATGTATGGAAGTGAAGCCTGGACGGTGAGTGAAAGGGAAATTAGTTAAGTCCATACAGTAGAAATGGACTATCTAAGAAGTATGATTGGGAAAAAACGAAGTGACAGGGTGAGGAATGATTTTGTAAGAGAAGAATGTGGTGTAAGGGAAAGTGTGAAAGTGAAGATTAAAAGAAGTATGTTAAGATGGTTCGGGCACTTGGAGAGAATGAGTGATGAAAGATTGACGAAGAAAGTATATGTTGCTAGAATAGATGGATGTCGTGGTAGAGGAAGACCGAGAAAAGTATGGAAGGATCAAATCTCTGAAATAGCGAATGAATGGGATATCCAGAGTCATAATAAAAGGAGGACTTGTATGAAAAAGGTTATGACTCTGGATGAAATGAAAGAAGTATGCAAGGACAGGAAGAAGTGGCGGCTAATCTGCAATGTTGATTTCTAATGTTGGTGTATTCATTTGCTACATTTTTTGCATAGGAAATTTTTGACTTTTTTTGTATAGATTTCTTTGTAAGGTTTTGTTCTTTTTTATATTTAAAAAATGTAATTTATTATTCATATTCCTTGACTTATAGGTTGGTATGAGGCTGACCACCCATACTGTAAAAAACGGTTCACTTTGCCAATGTCACCCCTGTTTCAGGGAAGGTCGGCAAAAGTTGTGGGGCTTATGTTCATTTGAGGTTTGGATTTTATTTGTAAGTACACATTCAGCATTTGTAAGCGCGAACTACACTTGTTGGTTTGTGGGCATACATCTGAGAGCTTTAAATGAATATATCCTTGCAACTTAGATTATAGATTATAGATTATAGACATAACGACACAAGACAGAACGGCTTATGACAGAACAACACATGACAGAACATCACAATGACAGAACATCACATGACAAAACATCACGATGACAAAACAACACAGAAAATACATCATTATGACAGTGTTTTTTCATGGGCCGTTTATGGTATGTTCTATTTTATGTAGGTTTGTGATGTGTTGTCATTGTGATGTACTTTCCTGTGATGTTTTGTCATGTGATGTTTTGTCGTGTGTCGTTCTACTATAGAACCGTTTACCGACATCAGGTACAAATCATTGTTTGACGAGCCAGCCTGTTTAGAAATTTTAAAACCACGTCAGATGCATCACCACCATCTTGTATTTAAAGTCTGTACTACTTGCATTAACTCTATTTGAATGTTTTACCGACACAATGTTTACAGCGTACAAGTACACAACAAGTACACGCAATATTATCATCTAATATTGAGCTTGTACTAGGAATACTACTAATGTACCAGACTACTAGGAATTTCCTGGAGAGACCACACTACAAATGAGAAAGTTCTCCAAAGAATCGAAGGAGGAAGGCATCTGCTGAGGACCTTGTCCGAAAGGCGTGCAAGATGGATCGGTCATGTAATACGACAAGAAATCCTCTTGCATGCCATATTGGAGGGGATGACTGAGGGGACCAGCTCTAGGGTACGCCCACGCCAGGAATACCTGGAGGACCTGTTGGTGGACGTTCGTTTCTCATCATAACATGCAGACCTTAAAAAAGCCGCACAAGACAGGGAAGAATTAAGGAGAAGAGTGAAAGAAATTGCTGCAAGCCAATCCCAGGATTGAAACCAGAGAAAAAGATACGCAAGTAAAATTATAACATAAAATCTGAAAGATCATAAAATGATCCTTCCATCCGTAGTCCAGTGGTAACACTTCGGACTCGTAAATGGATGGTTGTAGGTTCGAGTCCCGGTGGAGCACAAAAAATATACCATTTATATTTTCAAATTTGCTGGGTTGAAAATTTCATACACCTTTACCACCGACCGGTCATCAAAAGGTCCATCCAGCCTTACAGCAACTGGGTCTTACTTGAAAAGTCCGGTCGATAGCTTAGCTGGTAGAATGCTTGCATTCCATGCCGAGAGCAAGGGTTCGATCACCACCGAGGGTGTCTGAAATGATTTCCCGTTTCCGCGTATAAGTAAGATCGGTCCGTAGTTCAGTGGTAACATTTCGGACTCTGAATGGGAAGGTTGTGGGTTCGATTCCTGGCGGAGCACAAAAAATATACCATATTCATTTTTAAATATGCTCTTCGCTGGGTGAAAAATTCATAAACCTTTACCAAAGACCGGTCACTAAAGGTCCATCCAAGCTTACAGCAACTGGGTCTTGCTTGAGAATAAGCGCTTTCTACAGCGACGACCAAGCTCGCAGAGGGAGGTGTGATACACATAAAAACAGCGCAAATAAATCATCGTAATATTATTATTATTATTTATGCTTTGGTAAAAACTTCCATATTACTACGTAAATGGGCTTTATTCACCAAACGGTGCTATTCTTAGACATTTTAGTCGTCCGTTGAGCCCATGCTTTGACAAACTAATGATGCATTTGTATGAAGACCTGTCATTCAAAAATAGTCGCAAGTGAACAGCTGTCTAGTCTTCATACAAATATTACCAAATTCGGTAGGTAAGAATAACCGTGGTGATGAGACTTCCAGCCCAGGCATCATTAGTTTGTCAAAGCGTGGGCTCAACGGACGACCAAAATGTCTAAGAATAGCACCGTATTAGTTTAGACAACCTTTTTCATGACACGACCCCCCTAGTATCAAAAATTATTTCGCGACCCCCCCAACCCTTTTTTCCATGTTTGTTAAAAGTATATGATACTAACAAAAAATTTAGGCATTTGCGTTTTGCTTTGAAGGCTTTCAAGTGTTTGGTTCCATTTTATACCTCGTACTTTCTGCAAAAAAAAAAAAACGCAACTAAGCTACACATATAGGATAACTTCTTGCCGCGTTATCCCCGAGGGGGTCGCATGTGGCGAGTTGAACCTATTTATTTTTACAGGTAAGGGGGCCGGCCTTACGCCAACCACTTCAGATGAAGTGGGGGTTTCCCAGCTCCCGAGAGGGCTGGTACTCATTTCTTGTGAAGGCTGAGTAAACCTTGCCGGTATTTTTATTTTGGGGTTTGAAATAAACACCGAAACGGGAAATCATTTCTGACACCCTCGCCTCGGCGGGATTCGAACCCGAGCTCACGGCATGGAATGCAAGCACTCTACCAACTGAGCTATCGACCGGAACAGTGCGAGTTGGCATTTTCATCCATGGCGCGAATAAAATGTAAACTAAGAAATCGCTTACATTTGGAAAACGATTTAATACTTAATGTGGCAAAAACGGATCCACGATGGGAGAAATTACTTGCAGAAACTCAAGCGCAACCTTCACATTAAAATGAACGAAGATAATCAAGCACAGATGTAATCATTTTCTATTTAAACACATTTTTAATATTAATTTTCTTTGTAATAACATGTTTTGAACTAGCATTTTTCTGACTTGTATGATTGATTATAGGGAAATTTTGTTGTCTTGTCTTGTATCCTGCCGCCATTCCTCTAGGGGTGGCCAGTACCTCCACACAAGTGCCTCCACTTGACTCTGTCCCTGCATACTTCTTTCATCTCATCTAATTTCATCACTCTTTTCATGCATGCTCTTCTCTTGTTTCCACTCTGTAAATTCCATTCATTCGCAATCTCACTTATCTGATCAATCCATTCTTTTCTAGGTCTTCCCCTTCCACGCTTACCTATTACATTCCCTTTAAACACTCTTTTTGTCAGTCGGTCTTCATTCATCCTTTCAATATGTCCAAACCATCGCATCACACTTCTTGAACTTTCACTTTCACGCTTTCTTTTACTCCGCATTCATTCAGAACCCATTCGTTTCTCACTCTATCTTTCAGTGTTTTTCTTGTCATACTTAAATTTAATAATTTTAACACTTATCGATTTTTTATTTACGTCTCACAAATTATATGTTGCATAAAAAAACTGAAGTTTTCTCGACCTCTCGCGACCCTCCTACAGAAGCGCTGCGACCCCCCAGGGGGTCGCGACCCACAGGTTGAAAAACGCTGGTTTAGACCAACCGACATTGTTTATACAAATTTACACAGGTGTGAAGTAAATCATTATTATAAAAATATATGATTGATTACCTGTATATTGTTTATCATTCAAGGATATAGCTTTGTATTACCCAGGAACCTACAAACTATTGAAATAAAGGTAAACTATAAAAGGTAATAAAAGTAAACACAGATGTTTTAATACCATTAAGAGGCCGCTTACAAAAAAATTACCGTTGTTTTTAAAAATATGTTTCTTTAGCTTTATGGCTTTAGAAAGAGTAACATTAATGAAATAAAATGCACGTATTTAGTGTTTTTATTTTTTAATTGTGAAGTGTTTTTTTATATAACTTAAAAAATGACGCCACAAAGAAATATTTCTTTGTTTTTTTTTGTTTTTTTTTTTTTTTTGTTTTTTTTTTTTTTGTTTTTTTTTTTTAAAAATAGATTTGTGAAGAGGAATGCAATTCACCAACCTATTCTGCCTGGCCAGAAACAGGTATTAATATCATCATTTAATAATTGATTATTGTTTATTATTAATGAATTATTAAATAATAATTACCCAATAACATCTGTTGAACCAGGGTCAAAGTTAAAGTCAAGTGACCCAAGCGGGGATCGAACCAACGTTGTTCCATTCGAAACACGCTAGAAAGATCAGCCCTCTTGGCCCACGCGGCTATAACCCAGACAAATTTAAAAATACTTCTTTTTGTTTGTCTAATTTTGTTGTTTTTATTTTGAATTTATATTTTTTCTTCACTATTATAGAATGAAGCAATGTCTAGAAAAAGATGCAATTTAGTTAGCGTAATGTGAACAATTTTTGAGATAATATGAAAAAACTGCTTTCAACAATTAAATAAATTAATTAGTTTCAGGGAAACATACAGGAAAAATAAAAAGCACAGATTTATTATGGTTAATTGGCTTATTGTAAACAAAACCTATTTTATTTTTCTAATAATAAATTTATTAGAAAATCTACAAGATTATATGATCCACAATTCTTTCACATCTCACTGATAATAAATTCAAATAAATAAAGTGAAAACAACATATTTTTTATTTGTAAAAAGCTTTTCATACATATTTTTCATTAAAATAAAGTGGCATGTACATAACGTCACTCATTAAGTTCCTTAGTTCATAGATTGGTATATGGGTGACCACCTACACCAATGTCATCCCTGTTTCAGGGAAGATCATTAAGAATTGCAAAGCTTATGTCTTTTTGACGTTTGGATTTTAATTTGTAAGTACACATGCGGCATGTGTAAACGCAAAATTATACGTGTCTACTTGTAGGGATGCATTTAATATGAATTCTAAATGTAATATATTTATATATATGTTAGTAGGTTTTCGGGTAATCCATTGACTATTTTTATTTTTTAGCCAACGTTTTGGATCGGTTACACAATCACTAACATGTATAATATTCGTGAAAACCTAAAATTAGACATATCTGGATGTATTTGCAACTAGATATACACTTGAACTGTGTACAAATTTAATTCGGGAAATGGCTCTAACTAGCAGACTATTGTTTCATTTAATAGGTGTAGTTGTCATCATCACAGACGGTCCTCTTAGGTGGGCACTCCTCCTGAGGAATGCAGACTCCCTCGCTGTTCCTGGCGTATCCTGGAATACAGTAGCACATCTCTGTGCACTTCACGTTGACGATGGGGCAGGTCTCACCCAGGGTGGCGCATTCGGTGTCGCAGGCTGATCCGCAATCGTAGACCTCAGCTGGGCCTCTGCAGCCCTCTGGAACAAGAAAATCAAGGTTACATTATCATCAATATTAAGTCAACATCTATAATCGATAATCTAAGATATTGTTTAGTTTTCTGCTGGGTTTTATTTTTAATTAAAATGCCATATTTCTATAATAATCTATAATCTATAAGGGTATCGCCGTCGAAATTTGTACCTTTTGTCTTGTGCGTGTGTCCCCTAATGATTTTCAGCTTTTTCATAAAAACTGGTGAACTCTACTAAATTCTAAAATTATCAGAGTAAAGTAAATAAAAAACGTATCGAAATACAAAAAAAAACTGCAAAAAGCATTAAGTGGCGATGTAATTAAAAAATAAAACAAAAACGCCTTTTTTCCATTCCCATACAAATTTTACATGTCCGCAACCCGGTTTTGACCCTTTGATGGCATGATACGATCAAAATAGTCAAACGTTTTTAAAGTTGAGTATTTTTGCATATACCTTAGTAACGTATCTTTCATTTTCTGTACTAGCCACAATAATATTTACTTATTTAAACACGAAATATTGATTGCTAAGGGTTGTCTCCATTTTTGGCTCCGAAATTTTTCTTTTAGTATGTTACCAATTCCATTGGAACTGACAAAAATCTTGCAATCTTAAGTATTTATTCACGTATGGTAACTCTTTGATGTAGTGTGGACAACACAAAAAAACTCATTCGATACCTTCATTTTCTTTTGAGAACGTTTACATCAGACTCGGGAATTTGTCGTGTGTGTTTTGAGTGGAAGTTAACTTGGCATTATTAAGGTATGTATTCGAATATTTTGTCAGTTGTATATTTTTTACTTAGATCCATTAATTCTTCTAATGATTGTATGTTTTTATCATTGCTGACAGTATTATTTTTCAAATGGCACAAGTTTAAGGTAATGTCGGGCGGTTTTTTATTTACAATCTTTACCGTATGTTACCAGTATTAAGGTGTATTCACGTAGGTTTAAAAAAATACACCTACTTACCGTTAATTTATGGTTGACTAACAAATAACATTTACGTACCTAATTGAAACATAAAACTATCTAATCAACCTTACTACATGCTATTAATATTTTAAATGCACCGTTTGATGTTTGTTATTCAAAATAGCAAAAAGGTTTATTCCGTGATCTGTGGGCTAAACGATTAAATGAAATTTGGACCACAGAGGTACCTAATTTTTATATCGGTGCTGGATACTGTGAAAAATGTACGCAAAAAAAAACATTGCCTATCTATCTAAATCTATGATAATCTATAATCTAAGTTACAAAAATATATTGCATTTAAGTACTTAAACGTACTTAAACATGCTGCATGTGAACCTAAAATAAAATATAAAACCCAATCTCAAATGAACATAAACCCTGCAACTCTTGCCGACCTTACCTGACACAATGGTAACATTGGTAAAGTGAACCATTTTTTACAGTATGAGTGGTCAGCTTCATACTAACCTATAAGTCAAGGAAACTTATTGAAATACAATAAACGAACGATTTTAGGTAGTTATTAAATGTGCGTATTCATATTTTTATTAAACATTCATAGACAAACAACATTCATATTTATAAACATTCAAAATGGTGCTCTTATATTTTTTACTGAACAGTGTTTACGAACTGCTATAAAATCTTGTATTCGTCGTCGAAAAAAGAAATGAGATATCGAATTGTAAAAAAACCTAATTTTTCGAACCTGTCCGTCATTTTGAATAGACCTTAATTTAACTCACGATGTTTTCGTTTTCTTGAATCTTGCCGGTCGACAGTTATGGTACAAATTTAAACGGCGTTACCCATAATCTAAGTTGCAAGCATATATTCATTTAAAGCTCTCAGATGTATGCCCACAAACAAACACGTGTAGTTCGCGCTTACAAATGCTGAATGTGTACTTACAAATAAAATCCAAACTCAAATGAACATAAGCCCTGCAACTCCTGCCGACATTCCCTGAAACAGGGGTGACATTGGCAAAGTGAACCATTTTTTACAGTATGGGTGGTCAGCCTCATACCAACCTATAAGTCAAGGAATACGAGTAATAAATGACATTTAAGTATTATTATTATTGCCATATTTAATTTACATAAATTTTTTTTCACAATTTATTTCACAATTTGACAATCACTGTTTACTCAGTGTTACTCAGTGAATTTCTCTCTTGCGACTCTACTGTCCGTACCATTTTGATCTCTTATATAGGGAACCAGAGGGGTTTTCCCCCATCCACTAGATCATTCTATCACCAGAACGCTATGTACACACACAATCATTAGAACGTCATTCCCATGCCCGACTACACTCTCACTCTCTTACGCTTTCTCCAGTGTAATACAAGACAAGGTGGCTCAGAACACAAGCAAGCAATGATAGCCATAAGTGAAGGAATTTAAAGGCTCGATGATTTTAAATTACACCCTGTCGGGTTTCGGTTCTGAGCATCTTTTGTAAGTTTATTTTAAGTATTCTTTGAATCGTTTTTGTACTGTGTGGGTGGTCAGCCTCACAGCAATCTGTAAGTCAATTAATGGAAATCTGATGAACATGGGAAAAGATAATAAATCCAAAAAAAAAACAGCTTGAATAAGATTCCAAAAAGAGAGACTATGCGAAATTAAAATGTACAGAGAATGACGGTCACTATTGTTTAAAAATATTTAGACATTCAAAAAGACTTACTTGGGCACATGCTTGGTGGAACACATTGTCCATTTGCGTCTCTCAGAGCTGGCTTCTTACAAGCGCAACGTCCTCCTGGAGGAGCCACCTTGCATTTGGGGTTCTTGCATGTGCCTTCCAATGAGGTGGCACTTGGCTGGGTCTCGAAGACAGATATGCACTTGATGGGCTCTGGAATATTTCAAAAGGTAAAAGGTTGTCAGCAGCATGTCACTAAAAACACGGTCCCTCAATTCAATGTAGTCGAAAGCCCCTCAATTCAATGTAGTCGAAAGTTCCTCAATTCAATGTAGTCGAAAGCCCCTCAATTCAATGTAGTCGAAAGTTCCTCAATTCAATGTAGTCGAAAGTTCCTCAATTCAATGTAGTCGAAAGTCCCTCAATTCAATGAAGTCGGAAGTTCCTCAATTAAATGTAGTCGAAAATCCCTCAATTCAATGTAGCCGAAAGTCCCTCAATTGAATGTAGTCGAAAGTCCCTCAATTGAATGTAGTCTAAAGTCCCTCAATTTAATGAAAAACAGTTTTCACTTCCCATGCTTCAACCTCCCCGAGTGGTGTCACATTTTATCTCCGTTGATAAAATGAGAAATTATAAGAAATTGTTTCATTTGTGATTTTGTAGATCAGTGTTTTTTTTTTCTTACGATGATGATGAGTAGGTGATTTCTTTATAGCGCCGTTTCGTGATGTAGTCACTCCAAGGGCGTAATGGCCTACGTACCTATATGTTGTAGCCTCAGCAATGGATTTTCAGTATTTAAAACAAATGAGAACTTACTTCGTTGGAAGCACAAAAAATGTACTTCAATTCAAATAACTTCTCGTTTTGCCTCTCAAAAGACGTATTTTTTACCTCCAATGCTCTTATATTGATGGATATGAAGTTATGAGTATGCTTACTGATAAGTTTGCAAGCGCTACTCAGCTAAAAGGTTAAATAAGCCTTGTGAAGGTTGTTGCTGGTGTTTACTTTTTGGCTTTCAAATAAACACCGAAACGGGAAATCCTTTCTTTTGACATGCTTTATAGGCTTATTGTTATTCCTACATTAGATCTAAGATCTGTCTACTGCGGAATTCCCTTTTGTGGTGCAGTAAACCAGCTTCTCTTCTATCTTTTGGGTGATATTTCGTGTAGAATGACTCGAATTAACTTACTTTCACTCATGCGGTCTACATGATCCATTCAGAACCGTCTCCTCTTCTTTATAGGCATGCTTAAAAATTCTACATGATGCCCTACCTCATGACAGTTTCGTTTCTTCGGGAAAGCGACCAACTTTTGATCTGACATCTCTGGATCACCATTCCAATTCACTTTTGCTCCATCGTCTACCATTCGTAAAAACCTTAAAATACTTCAACAATAGTTGGTACTTTTCTTACTCTTTACGCATTCATCATTCTTGTTCGCGACGAAACCTTTCTTGCAGACGCAGCCCCCATAGCAAGGCCTGGTGCAGTCGTTTGGATTAAAGTAGTTGGCGCAGAGGACACAGTCACTGTACTCTTCGTTTGGTTTGGTGCATTTCACTTTGGGGGGAGGAGGAGGTGGTTCAGTTATTTAGAAAAAAAGAGAATCTGTACGACCAGTGCTAGACAATCCTGTTTCTAAAAAATATATTGTGCCGGAGACTCCCTAAATTTCATGGAATCTAGAGGTCTATGATATTTTTGTAGTGTCGCAGACGTTTTGGTGAGGGGAAACCTGGTACCTGCTCATTTCTTGTGAAGACTTAGTCAACCTTGCCATTGTTTAGTTTTTGGGTTTTAAATAAACACCGAAACAGGAAATCATTTCTGACACCCTCGGTGGGATTCGAACCCGAGCTCTCGGCATGGAATGCAAGCACTTACGCCAATCACTTGCGAAGCTTATACACTGTAATGATCGCCTTAGACACTATCCAAGCGATGGAGAGATAACTGAACATTCCAGTGTATATTCCACTTAGAGCCAGAAACAGGCTCGTGGAATAATTGTCTTAACTTTTGTATCAATAAGAAGAAAAAAAACGTATAAGCTTACTGGTGCTAGTGGTTGTTGGGCATTTTCTTGTTAAGACACATTCACCAGCTGCGTTCCTCACAAATCCAGATTTGCAGAAGCAACCCTCAACGCATTGGAGGGTACAAAATCTTCCTGTATCTTTGTAATTGGCACAAGTAGCTGGACAAGCGGTTCCACATTCCTGGAACTCTTCGTTTGCTTTCTCACAAGTTGGCTGTGGAGGGACCTCTGCAAAATCCAAGAAGAGACAATATGAAATATATTCAAATTTCTTTGATCTCTGATAATCTAAGGTATTCGTTTCCTATTCACATACTTGCTGGACAATTTCTGGTCAGAATGCAGTTTCCGCTGTCATCTCTGACATAGCCTTCCTTGCAGAAGCATCCTTGGACACAATTTCTGGTACAAATTCGTGGTTCACCAACATTCTTGCAAGTGTCTGGACAAGCTGTTCCACATTCTTGGAACTCTTCATTTGGCTTGGAGCAAGATGGTGCGGGAGGATCCTCTACAATTACAAATATTTGTTAATAGTCGTAAAAAAAGCAGCAAATAAAAATGATCAAGATAATTCAATGCTCTTACAGCATCTTGGCAATTTTTCAGCTGTGTTTATGATCCAATGAAGGATGCAAAATTGTTTGAATTTTATGCGATAAACAAAGATATTGATGTAGTACAATTGATAAAAGTATACAGATCACAATAGTCCTGCCCCATTCAGGTCATCAGAGACTGGGAAAATAGTTGTGATGACGAATACTGAGGCGTGTAAGGCAATGAAAGCCCACAGATTAAGATAGCAAGATGTAAGGTTGGCAGACTATAGGAGTATGGAACTGCACAAAAAAGGTCTTGGACCATTAGGACTGGCTGCAATTGTTTAAATACTCGTACATAGAACAAGACTCATCTTGGATTGTTATGTAGATGATGATACGTATGATACCTACACTATTATACAAAATATGTTTACGAATTATAATCAGACGTACTTGCTGGGCAATTCCTGGTCAAAATGCAGTTTCCGTTGTCATCTCTGACATAACCTTCCTTGCAAAAGCATCCTTGGACGCAATTTCTGGTACAAATACGTGGTTCACCAACGTTTTTGCACGTATCAGGACAAGCAGTGCCGCATGTTTTGTATTCTTCATTTGGCTTGGAACAAGTTGGCTGAGGTGGGACCTCTACAAAAATAGAAAAAATGAGAAAAGTTCTAGATAAACCTTTAAAACTCACGCTTTTTATTTTTTTATAATTACTTTATCATTAACTATAAGCTTGTTTATATTATAAATAAGGGCTTTTCTTTCTAATTAATCCTTTGAAATGACATGTTTTGATGATGTCAAATACATATTGTGTCTTAAAAGATCTATAAACCGGCTCTGAAGTTAAAAGTACAGAACGCAAAACCCTTGACTGAGATCGGATGATGTGACAAATAATGCTACTGCCTCTTGCTCCACATTTTAGCAGCAGGGAAAGATTCAATTTTATTTGATCTCTAGTGCTATCAAAGAAGAGAAAACGGTCAGTACGATGACATACGTTTTGGGCAATCCTTAGTCAGCACACATTTTCCAGTGGTACTTCTTACAAAATCTGGTTTGCAGAAACAGCCAGACACACACTGCAGGGTGCAGCGAATGTCTCGGCCTAGATTCTCACATGTTGCAGGGCACGCTGTTCCACATTGCTTGTACTCTTCGTTTTCATTCTCGCAAACTGGAATCGGTGGTTCCTCTTGATTTTAATTAAATAAAGTTAGAAAAAGAATGATTGGAAGTATCCACACCCATGTCAGAATCAGAAACAGGTCAACTTACTTGGTGGGCAGTCTCTGGTGAGGATGCATTTTCCATTGCCATCCCTGACGAAACCTTCCTTGCAGAAGCATCCGACAACACATTGGAGGGTGCAAATTCTTGGAGTTCCAAAATTGGCGCAGGTATCTGGGCATGCTGATCCACATTCGGTGAACTCTTCGTTGTCAGCGCATTCTGGTGCTGGAGGGTCTTCTACAACAGGAATAAAAAGTAATGGAACTTTGATGAGCCATGAATAAATTGAAAATCATTGCATTTTTTTGGAAAAAAATTAGGTAAGTATTTAAATAAGAATATGTTGATATCTTTACATAATATTTCAAGCTGAAATATTCCGTAAATATCATTTAGTATTTGGGTTATCAATTGGGTAAAGTAAGGTTCCATGTACTTACTTGCTGGACAATTTCTGGTCAAAATGCAGTTTCCGCTGTCGTCTCTGACATAACCTTCCTTGCAAAAGCATCCTTGGACGCAATTTCTGGTACAAATGCGTGGTTCACCAACGTTTTTGCACGTATCAGGACAAGCAGTGCCGCATGTTTGGAATTCTTCATTTGGCTTGGAGCAAGTTGGCTGAGGTGGGACCTCTGAAAGAGCAAAACGACATTAGCATTAAAGATTATTGATAAAAAGGGAAAATTTACGCAACAAATCAGTTATGAACGTACTTGCTGGACAATTTCTAGTCAAAATGCAGACTCCATTGTTATCTCTCACATAACCTTCCTTGCAGAAGCATCCTTGGACACAGTTTTTGGTGCAGAATGTTGGTTCTCCCAAGTTTTTACAAGTTTCGGGACAAGCAGTTCCGCATGTCTTGAATTCCTCATTTGTCTTACATTTTGGTGCTGGAGGTTGGGCTAAAAAGACAATGGAACATTTCATTCAATCGCAAGAGTCATCCAAATACATTGACATAATTTGTCAAAGGGTTTCACTTACTTGGTGCAGGTTTCTTGCTGACACAGTTTCCTTTTGAGTCTCTCTTGAAACCTGACTTGCAGGAGCATTTAGGTACACAGTCATCGGCACAACCAGCCTTACAATCGACAAACTCTTCATTCTCTTTGACGCATTTTGGCTTTGGTTTAGTCTCTGAAAATGATTTCATATTAGCAATTAGTTTTTACATCGATTGAAAATATCACATTTCTTTTATATGAATTCATACAAACAAGGTCATGCTAATGTGCTACATAAATCTAAATGTATGTCGATAGCACGTTTTGATTGTGACTGGATTAATTTAGTGAATTCTCATTGAAAACATCCATAACAATAGCAGAATCAGAAACAAATCAACTCACTTGGTGGGCAGTCTCTAGTGAGGATGCATTTTCCGCTTCCATTTCTGACGTAACCTTCCTTGCAGAAGCATCCGACAACACATTGCAGGGTGCAGATCCTTGGAGTTCCAAAATTGGCGCAGGTGTCTGGGCATGCTGATCCACATTCGTTGAATTCTTCGTTTTCAGCGCATTCAGGTGCTGGAGGATCTTCTGCAAGAAACAGACATGACAAGTTTAAGAAAATAAAAATCCATCTCTAAGCATGGTTTGCGAATAAAAGCATGGCGAAGAAAAAGTTAGCTACACGAGATTTCAATTTATAAGAATTTAGTACAGACAAGTCCCAATCGCGCATAAGGAAAGTCTGTATGTCTTCTTCGTATTGTTTAACCAAATACAAATTGAATTAATTTCCCAAATCGAAACATTCCAATGCTCTTTGGCATCGATGAAATAAGTAGACCAAACAAATTATCTGATTGGAATTGAAGTCTGAATCAACTTCGAATTGGCAAAACTTGGCGACGTATCGGGATTTTCTAATCTTTTCGATTACAATTTTTTCTCACTTTGACTAGCCGTGGCGTCACTAATCACAAATAAAATGGCCAAAAGTGAGACAATTAGTAAATATTTGGCTGTCGTTGTCCAAATTCTTTAATTTTAACACTGATGACTTACTAGCTGGACAGTTTCTTGTAAGAATGCAGCTTCCTTGAGCATCCCTCACGTATCCTTTCTTACAGAAGCATCCTTGCACACAGTTTTTAGTGCAAGGACGAGGCACTCCAAAGTTGTCACAAGTGTCGGGGCAAGCAGTGCCACAAGTTTGGTATTCTTCGTTGGCCTTTTCACATTTTGGTGTAGCAGGAACTTCTATAGAAAAATTTGAAAAAAACTTGAGAAAAATGATGGTTCAAATTTGATAATTAATACAATTGATTGATGAGCACAACAGTTTTAAACTGGTAAAACCAAGTTTGTTTCCTCCAAATAATCGAGTTAATGAATACTGGTTCTAAATTAGAAAATTAGAGGCAATTTTGTCAGAGTCGCAGACCATCCGGAATAAAGATAGGACTCACCGCATTCCCGTATGATCTGCTTCAATGTATTTTTTGGGTTTCCTGTCGATTGCACGCGTCAATGATGACAGCTTTCTTGACAATTTGCGTCTTTCCGCTGTCACTGTCACAGATGACTTTACGTATTTTGCAGATAGTTTTGCAAAGTTGATAAGGATGGAAAAGGCTTATCAAATGCAAAAGGATAGAGGAATTTAGTAGCATATGACCTATAAGCAAATCTATCTACCAACTCGCACAAACACAAACAAAAAAATATAGTATGAGATTGTTGTTCCCTAGAAAAAAAATCCTAATGTTAGAATACCAACTCACTAGCTGGGCAGTTTCTTGTGAGGATGCAGCTTCCTTTACCATCCCTCACGTATCCTTTCTTGCAGAAGCATCCTTGCACACAGTTTTTGGTGCAAGCACGGATCTCTCCAAGGGTATCACATGTTTCGGGACAAGCACTGCCACAAGTCAAGAATTCTTCGTTGGCATTTGCACATTTTGGTGGTGGAGGATCTTCTACAATCAAAAGGAATCGTCAAATCATAACCGTTTTGATAATTTTGCATCAACAAATAAAAGTTGGAAACAAATCTTACTCGCTGGGCAGTTTCTGGTGAGGATGCAGTTTCCTTGAACATCCCTCACGTATCCTTTAATGCAGAAGCATCCTTGCACACAATTTTTGGTGCAAGGACGAGGCACTCCAAAGTTAAGACAAGTGTCGGGGCAAGCAGTGCCACAGGTCTGGTATTCTTCGTTGGCTTTTTTGCACTTTGGTGTCGGTGGAACTTCTGAAAAATAATTTAGAAAAATACATTAAGGCGGGTCAAGATATGTATCATTTGCCCAATACGATCCCCGTATCCATATCACCGATGCGTATCATGATCGCATAATATGTGGGCGGGTGATGATACGCGTATCATGATACGCGATCTCGATACGCTGTTATGATGCGGCCCGTCCCATGTCGTGTCAGTTTTTGTCGGATCATCAAAGGTGATACAGATACGGGTGTCGGTCAGTCTCGGACGCGGTCATCACTCTGGCACGTTGCACCCTCCAATTCATCAAATTTTCGAAGTCATTAGTTGGCATACGGATGAAGTTTTTGTATTTACCACTAAAGTGTTGAAATTTAAGGTCTCTCATCAGAGCTTTTGATTTGCCACCTCTGAACCGCTATTCCAAAATACTTCTGCTCCATCTTATAACATTCGTGATAGCCTTGAAATACTTCAACTCTAACTGTAACTGTAACTGAATCCTGCCGCCGTTCCACTAGGGGGGGCCGGTACCTCCGCAGATGCGCCTCCACTTTTTTCTGTCCTTACAAACCACTTTCATTTCCTCAATATTCATCACCTTTTTCATACATACTCTTCCCTTATTCTCACTTTGCAGGTTCCATTCTTTCGCAATCTCACCTATTTGGTCTAAACCATAAGTTATAATTATAGACCGGTCTACAGTCTAGTGGTAACGCTTTAGATTCGTTAATGGAAGGTCGTGGGTTCAATTTCTAGCTTGGCACAAAAAATATAATTTATCTTATAAAATTTAAATATAAAAAAATATAAATTTATCTTTTCAAATATACTCTTCACTGGGTTGAAAAATTATTATGTTTTTACCAAAGACTTGTCACCAAAGGTCCATCCAGCCTTACAGAAATTTGATCCTACTTGAGTAATTGCGCTTTCCATAGCAAAGACCAAGCTTTCAGAGGACTCTTGAGGCGTGATTCACACAAAAAAAGCGCTCACCAAACAAACCATCCTAATATTATTATTTTTATAATTTTCTTACCCTTTACGCATTCATCATTCTTGTTCTTGACGAAGCCAATCTTGCAGATGCAGCCCTCGAAGCAAGGCCTGGTGCAGGATCCAGGACCCTTGAAGTTGGCGCAGAGGACGCAGCCACTGAATTCTTCGTTTGGCTTGGTGCATTTCACTTTGGGTGGAGGAGGAGGTGGTTCAGCTATTTGGATAGAAAAGAAAATCCGTTAGAGCAGTACTAGACCACTCGTTTTTTAAAGAAACCTTGTGCGGAAGACTCCGTAGATTTCAGATAATCTAGAGGTCCTTATCACTTTTCTGCATCCTATCTTCAAATAGGTACGGTAAGATCTACCGACTGTTGTCGAGACTTCCACCCCACCCCAGGAGAGGAAAAAATGTCATTAATTTTTTTTTTTGAAATCTTGTGTGGGAGACTCTTACTTTTTCTCTTCTCAGATTTCACAGACTCTAGGGGTCTATGACACTTGTTACTAATACTCAAGCAAGACCCAGTTGCTGTAAGGCTGAATAGGCTTTCAGTGACCGGTCTTTGGTAAAGGTTTTATGAATTTTTTAAACTAGCGAAAAGCACATTTGAAAATATAAATGGAAAAAATACATTAGGTTGTCAGTAACACAAAAACGGCGATCTTTGATTATGTGTACATTCTAAATAAATTATCCTTGTATATATACACATATAAGACCGTTCTGCGAGTAGTTCAATACATCATATTTATTGGTGCCATTTCGCTGCCTTAGTTCTTGTTTATCGTAAACGCCATTGAGAAAATTTTACATGAGCAATGTTTGCATGTGTACTGGACCAATGTGTCTTATAAAAACAAGAAATTTATTTAAAAAATATATAAAAGAACTCTCACATTATCGAGTTTTACGGTTTTTCTTAGCTCAGATTGTGTAGAATTTGATTGTTAAGACAAATGCATGGAAAAGTCATATTTGACAAGATTGACGTATACGGTAAACAAGAACTGGGGGAGCGATTTGTCTATAGGGGGACATTTAAAATTTGTAGAGCACCTAAAATAGACAGTTTCAAATTTCAAACAGGACAAAAGATTATCTGAATCATTTGAAACAGTAGATTTGAGTGTCGCAAATACATAACGGCCTATAGGTTGACTTCTCAGTTTACTTCTTCGTGCCTTAGGATGATGTGTTCAACTTTTTTTTCAAATCGATACTTCGACATTTCGTTGGAAGGAGGTAACCAACCACATTTACCATGACGGGTTGGTGACTGCGAGTATCTGTTGCTGTTGGTCAAGCCTGGCGACCATTCCCTATCCGCCTCTTTGGAGACTTGAGTTTTGAGGTCACAAATTCTTTTGACATCCCTTATGGATTTCTTTGTCTTCCTAAATATAAGTACTGTCATGTGGAAAGAATGAATGATGAAAGACTGACAAAGTATGTATACAAAGAAATTGTGAAAGGAAAAAGAGGGAAGGGACGACCGAGAAAAGTATGGAGTGATCAGATTTAGGAGATTGTGAAAGAATGGGATATATACAAAGTGAGCGTAAAAGAAGAAAATGTATGAAAAAGGTGATGGATATGAAGGAATTGAAAGAGGTATGTCAGGATAGGAAAAATTGGAGGCAACTCTGCAGAGGCTCTGGCCACCCCTAGCGGAATGGCGACAGAGTTACAGTTACAGTACAGATCTATTGGGAAACTCCCTCCTGTGATGCAGTAGACCTTCCATTTCTTGGGTGGTCGGCCTGATGAACGCTGGCTGCTGGTATTTTGTGTGCAACGACTCGGGTTAACCTATTTTCACACATGCATGTCTACGAGTAGATGGTTCCTCTAAAACCGTCTCCTCTTCTTTCTATAAAGATTTTTCAAGCATGCCTATGAATGCTTGAAAATCCAACAACCTCATGAATTGTTCATTTCTTCGGAGGAACGACCTACTTTTGATTTGCCACCTCTGAACCACTATTCCAAAACACTTCTGCTCCGTCTTATTACATTCGTGATAGCCTTGAAATACTTCAACCATAAGTTATAATTATAGATCGGTCTACAGTCTAGTGGTAACGCTTTTGATTCGTTAATAGAAGGTCGTGGATTCAATCCCCAGCTTGGCACAAAAAATATAGTTTATCTTATAAAATGTATTTAAATAAATATATATGTATAATTTATCTTTTCAAATAAAGTCTTTACTGTGTTGACCGGTCACCAGAGGTCCATCCAGCCTTACAGCAATTTGATCCTGCTTGAGTAATTGCGCTTTCCACGGCGAAGACCAAGCTTGCAGAGGACTCTTGAGGCGTGATTCATACAAAAAAAGCGCTCACCAAACAAACCATCCTAATATTATTATTTTTATAATTTTCTTACCCTTTACGCATTCATCATTCTTGTTCTTGACGAAGCCACTCTTGCAGATGCAGCCCTCGAAGCAAGGCCTGGTGCAGGAGCCGGGACCCTTGAAGTTGGCGCAGAGGACACAGCCGCTGAACTCTTCGTTTCGCTTGGTGCATTTCACTTTGGGTGGAGGAGGAGGTGGTTCAGCTATTTGGATAGAAAACAGAATCCGTAAAAGCAGTGCTAGACCATTCGTTTTTTAAAGAAACCCTGCGTGGGAAGAATCTCTAGATTTCAGAGAATCTAGAGGTCTATGTCACTTTTATGCATCCTATCTTCAAATAGGTACGGTAAGTTCTACTGACTGTTGTTAAGATTTCCACCCCACCCCAAGAGAGGAACAAATATCATTCATTTTTTTAAGAAATCTTGTGTAGGAGACTCCCTAGATTTCAGAGACTCTAGGGGTCTATAACAGTTGTTGTAGTACTTCATAGGTTTTTACAAGCTTGGTCGTCGCTACAAAGCGTCAATACTCAAGCAAGACCCAGTTGCTGTAAGGCTGAATAGACCTTCAGTGACCGGTCTTTGGTAAAGGTTTTATGAATTTTTCAACCTAGCGAAGAGCACATTTGAAAATATAAATGGTACATTTTTTGTGCTCCGCCAGGATTCGAACCCACAAACTTCCATTTACGAGTCTGAAGTGTTGTCACTGGACTACGGGCCGGACTTAAGATTCCTAACACATGTTTTTTTTCATTTCATCTGGATTCATAATCTTTTTCATACATGTTACTGTTACTGTATCCTGCCGCTGTTCCACTAGGGAGGGCCGGTACTTCGCAGATGCGTCTCCACTTTTTCTCTGTCCTTGCATATTTGTTCCATCTCTTCAATATTCATCACTTTCTTCATACATACTCTTCTCTTATTCTCACTCTGCAGGTTCCATTCATTCATAATCTCACCTATTTGGTCTATCCATTCAATGCTGTCCTCTGGCGTTTCCATTGTACACTTTCTTCGTTAGTCGTTCATCATTCATTCTTGCAAGATGTCCGAACCATCTGAATGTGCTTTTATGTACTTTCATTCTCATATTCTCTTTTATACCACACTCGTTCATCACCCATTCATTGCGAGCTCTATCATTCAGTGTCTTACAACACATGCTCTTTATTATTGCGACTTTGAAGAAATCAATCAATGAATGTTTGTCACCATTCAAAACACATAACAATAATTTATACTAAGCAATTCAAATGAAAACTTCTATATTTAATTACTTAAATAAATAAAATTAATTTGGCAGCTTAAAACGCAAAATGTTAATGAATAACATTTTTTAATTAAGTCAAACATTAAAAACAAGTTGTACAAATAATGGGTATTTTTTAGGCTCAACGTTTGGCCTCGTTTAAAAGAAAGCACGAGAGCTGCGCATGAATGTGTCAGAAGGACTCACGTGGAAGCTCATTCAAAGCTATATTTTTTCAAGGCCTTCTCGTGATGCGCGCATTTTTTTTAATGCGATGATTCTTCCTTGAATTATACATAGGTTGGTATGAGGCTGACAACCCATACTGTAAAAAAATGTTCACTTTGCTAATGTCTGCTTTAGTTTGCTAATTTATAATCTTTTTCAATCTATTTTTAATTGTGTTTTTATATTCAGCTACTTACTTACTTCTAATTTCAGCTTACTATTTATACATTCATAGACTGTCTTTTCTCTTGTTTTTTTTATCTCATCTCTCTATTTTTTAAAGTATTAATACCTACTTATGTAATCATTATTTTGTTTTATGTTACTTTTTTATCCCGGATAGTTTTCAATTGTAGTTCTGATATATTTGTTGTTTCATTGTATACTTTTTACTTACTCTTGTATTTGAAATGAAATGAAATGAAATGAAATAAAATTTATTCCTTCAAAAAAAACAAATGTAATGAAGGAATTACACTGTCTCACTAGATCTGTGATCTGTTCTGAGACAGTGGAATCCGCATCTCAACAAATCACAAGAGAGAAAACAAAGGGTATAATTAGATTGACTACTTATATATATTAAATAGTTAATTTATAACACTATTTTTAGTATGTATTGTAAAAGGCACTAAGTGTCGTGAATTTATAAATAAATAAATAAATAAATAAGGCCGGCTCCCTTAGGTACCTGTAATAATGAATATGTTCCACTCGGCACATGCTTAACAGATCGCGGATAGCACGGCATAAAATTGCGCTGTATGTGTAGCTTGGTTGAGTTTGTAACATGTTAATTTTTTTTTGTATTTTTTTTTTTAATAAATTAATTAGAAATGCATCCACTTGCCTTCAAAATTAACTACACACAATTATTAATTACCATCCGTTTTATGTACGTGCTAATTGTCACACAACGAATGGCCTTTGTTTACTTATCTATTACACAAATAAATTTCTCATATATTTACTCAATCTCATTTGAGGGACTTTTGATGAGCACAGAAGCATTATCAAATATTAAAATAAGTATACAATGTTTGTCCACTTGTTAAATTAAAATATATTTAAAAATAATTATTTAAAAAATAATTATTAAAATACTCTAATCATACGGTGCTATTCTTAGACATTTTAGTCGTCCGTTGATCCCACGCTTTTACAAACTAATGATGCATTTGTATGAAGACCTGTCAATGCAAGATGACCGCAAGTGAACAGCTAATTAGTCTTCATACAAATATTACTAAAATTCGGTAGGTAATAATAACCGTGGTGATGAGACTTTCAGCCCAGACATCATAAGTTTGTCAAAGCGTGGGCTCAACCGACGACTAAAATGTCTAAGAAGAGCACCGTAAGAGGCTAAGCGGTTTTATCCGGAATCGAAAGAAAGATCGAGAAAAGTATGGTGAGATCAAATTGGTGGATTGGCGCCATACACTGCGTCCGTAAAATATTACATTCCAGAATAAACCAATTGAGGATTATTCACAACTCATTTGATCTATAGGCTATAGCTGATACATGGATCACCTTTTTTTTCACGTTAGGTGGCGGACCCATGACTCAATGTCATGTGGTCGCTACTAAAACGCTACTAAAACGCTACTAAACTACACATATAGTGTAACTTCTTGCCGCATTTTCTCCGAAGGGGTCCCTGGTGGCGAGTGGAAGCTATTTATTTTTACAATTAAAGGGGACGGCCTTACGCCATCCATTTTAGTTGAAGTGGAGGTTTCCCAGCTCCCCAAGGGGCTGGTACTCATTTCTTGTGAAGGCAGAGTATACCATGCCGGTATTTCTTTTTTGAGTTTGAAATAAACACTACATTTCTGACACCCTCCTCGTTGGGATTCGAACCCGAGCTCTCGGCAAGGAATGCAAGCACTCTACCAACTGAGCCATCGACTAAAATGCGATGATGATCATGGCTATTTTTCTTTTAAGTGCTGCAGCTCTGAATAGGGATTTGGTACATTTGTTAAACTAATGTCGCAGTTTTTTCAGCCGCGGCGTCCTTGAGTTACCCTCCCCTCAATCTTTTCTTGATGAAGATGGAGAAGGTAGTATTTCTCATTCCTCAATACGTGATCGAAGTACATCATCTTTTTCTGTTTGATTCCTAGCAGAAGCTCTTCCTCAAGAAGTTGCACTATATGTGTAGCTTAGCTATGTATGATCGCCGATCTTGGTTAGAAGAGGAAATCAAAGAAGAATAAGAGAGATACCGGTCCGTAGTCTAGTAGTAACGCTTCAGACTCGTAAATGGAAGGTTGGGGGCTCGAATCCCGGCAGAGCACAAAAAATATACCATTAATATTTTCAAATATGCTCTTCGCTGTGTTGAAAAATTTATATACCTTTAACAAAGACCGATCACCAAAGGTCCATCCCGCCTTACAGCAACTGGGAGTTTGAGAATTGGCGCTTTCTATAGCAACGACGAATCTCGCAGAGGCCTCTTGAGGTGTGACACACACAAAAACAGCGCTCACAAATAAATCATCTTAATATTATACCATCTGAACTCAGCTCTTGGATCATTAGCTAAGGTTTACCACGAGAGAAGACCAGCAACACAAAAGACGCGATTCCTCACCTACAGAGTTGCAGTCGCATTCTGGCACGCACACTCCATCGCTGTTCCTCAGGAAGCCCTCCACGCAGAAGCATCCCGCCTTGACTCCACAACTTTCTGGATAGTCGGGCCTCGGCACAGCACATGTCCTCTCAGGCACGTGACCCTCTTCTAGATATTCTTCGTTTTCTGGGCAGTCGCAAGCCAGTACTGCGCCCAGAACTACAAAAAAATCACACAATAGGGTATTTGCAATAGTGAGGAATTTGGTAAAAAGTGTATAATTTTGTTAGATTACGATAAGCATATAAACAAGGGCCTAATTTCAAGTCCAAAATAAATTTGTATAATTTTAAATTTGAAAAAGATATTTTGAAATTTTTGACCGGTTTTGAAACGGATGTGCGATCCGTCAACGAAATTTGTAGCCCCCGTGACGTCATTTTCTTGTATCGACAACGCTGCTGAGGGTATTGCGATGGCTATAAAAAGTCAAAGAAAATGACGTCACAGCTGAAAATTCAATCCAAGGAGCGTATGGCGCGTAAATTCAAACTTCATTTTTTGAACATGAATAACTTTGTAAAAAAAGCAAGTAAAAATAAAATTCAAAAAGTTTTATGATAAGCGAATATAAAGGAATTTAAATCCGCAAGAATATTTTTTTGTGAAATGTCCCTATTCTTGATAATGATGTGATAGCACCGAAAGCGCTCGAGGAAATAAATCAACTCCTGAAGAAAAAAATTGTGTTTAATTTTTACATTATTTCAAAACGAATCTTTGGACTTTATACTCTAAATCTGCCATTTTTGTTTCTTTCACTTTATGGTCTTGAAAAAAGAGTTACAGTAATGAAAAAAATCAAACATGTTTATTAATTGTTTATCTTAATTATAAAGTGTAAACAAAATATTTAACTTACAAATTGTCATCACAAAAAAATATTTAAAAACACACGTTTTTTCCACATTTTTAGCGTTTTTTTCGTGTGTACACTATATTTTGGAAAGATTTTTTTTCTTTTTAATAACAGAAATATAAATTGTTTAGTGTAATATTGGGCCAATTTTTTCAAATAATTTTGAGTAAATACGGAAAAACTGTGTTCTTTGATTTAATTAAAATTTAATTTATTAAGTAGTTTTTTCATTACTGTAACTCTATTGCTAAGACGATAAAGTGTAAGAAACAAAAATGGCAGATTTAGGGTATAGAGTGCTCTTAATATCTAACAAAACTTAAGGTGAAGCAAAGGGGAATGCTTTGTAATCAATAATCTGTCATCTAAGTTGCAAAGATATATGGTATTTAAGATTCATATTACATGCATTACAACAAGCAGATTAGTGTAAGTTTGCGCACGCACTGCTGCATGTGCATTTATTTACAATATAAAATTCCAATCTCAAATGAACATAAGCCCTGCTACTATTGTCGACCTTCCCTGAAACAGGGGTGACATTGTCAAAAAACAAAAACGCAACTGAGCTACATATATAGTGTTACTTCTTTCCGCTTTATCCTCGAAGGTTAAGCGCGTGGCGAGTGGACCTATTTATTTTAACAGGGAAAGGGGCCAGTCTTATGCCAACCACTTCAGATGAAGTGGGGGTTTTCCAGCTCCCGAGGGGTCTGGTACTCATGTCATGTGAAGGCTGAAAAAACCTTGCCGGCATTTTAACTTTGGGTCACACGGCTGGTTTGCTAGAGAAAAGCAAAACAATTTACTTTTGTTATTGGTTACTAAAAACCCTAGTCATATAGACCTGTGAATTTAGATTTTTTCCATTAAAATGAGGTTCTAATCTAATCTTAACTAAGTTGCCAAATATGTGTAACATTAGAGATTCACATTATATGCATTTTCACAAACAGACACGTATAAGTTCGCGCTTAAACATGCACCATATAATATATACATATATGAATTCATACATATTATATGAATCTGCTAAATGGACTTTCACAAAGTTACTGCCGAAAATCTTCATAAAATCTTTTTGCAGCTTTGATAATACATTATAGATTGTAGAATAATTAAAAGAATTGACTTACAAGCTTGAACCAAAAAGAAAACTAACAGTTTCCTGAGTAACGTGTTGGAAACCATCTTGAGTGGATATGTTGTATTGAATTACATTTGTATTTGCCCTGACGTTTTATATCTAGAAAACATCACACGAAAAACTATTCAAGTCTCTAGTATGCGAAATATACTGTAACAACACTTTGGGAAAATCTTTGATCCGCCAAGGGTGTCGGAAATGATTTCCCGTTTCGGTGTTTATGTAGAACCCCAAAATAAAATACCGGCAAGGTTTACTCGGCCTTTACAAGAAATGATTACCAGCCCTTTCGGGAGCTGGGAAACCCCCACTGAAGAAGTTGGCGTAAGGCCGGCCCGCTTACTTGTAAAATAAATACGTTCAACTCGCAACAGTTGAGTTTTCTTTTTTTTTTAATTTGAAATAAACTTGATGTGTTAATTTCTTTATAATCCAGAAGTAACGCAACTAAGCTACACATATAGTGTAACTCCTTGCATGCCGTATCATCGAAGGGGTTGCATGTGGCGATTCGGGAACTATTAGAGAGAGAAATGTATTTTTATATGGTCGGTTGATTGCTTTCGACTAACAGGTTGATATGAGGCTGAACACCCATTCTGTAAGAAATAGTCTACCACTCTACCAATGTCACGACTCGAGCTCAACCCGAGCTCAACCCGAGCTCTCGGCATAGAATGCAAGCACTCTACCATCTGAGCTATCGACCGGAGCTGGGAAAATCCTGGGAGAAATTCTTTTCTTACTTTACTTTTCGTATGGCCGGCAAGCGCAACAAATTTCTTGGCCATTGAGCCGCGTCAGAGGCAAAGATCCAAACCCTCCATCCACTTCACTGCTCCTGGCGTGGCTTCATGGAGGTCTTTCAGGCCAGGAGAGTGTCTTCTGATGGGGCACTCCTCCACTATGTGCCGGACAGTCTGGTTCTCCGCCCCACAGTCACACCCTGGAGATGGAGCTAATCCCCATCTGTGGAGCAAGGAGTTGCAACGGCCTTGCTCGGTGCGGACCCTATTTAAGGTCTTCAATAGTCTTCTCCGAAGATTGAACCCTGGGACCTCTGGGAGAAATTCTTTGGTAACTCTTCATGCATCCTTTCCTTATGCATTGTCAGCCTTGTACATAGGCGTAACCAGGATCAAATCTAGGGGGGGGGCAGGTTTTGGAAAATTGAAGATCATCGTTGAATTGAAGAAGCAGAGAAGAAGGGTACGCCCATGGACTTGGATGTCAATATATCTTAGCATCTTACGGGGCTATTCTTAGACATTTTAGTCGTCGGTTGAGCCCACGCTTTGACAAATTAATGTTGCATGGAAGTTTCATCACCACGGTCATTCTTACCTACAGAATTTTGGGAATATTTGTTTGAAGACTAATCAGCTGTTCACTTGCGGCCATTTTGGATTAATAGGTCTTCATACAAATCTCTAAGAATAGCACCGTTAGATTATAGATTAATATACGGAAGAGGTCGATATTTCTGCAGCTTTGATTAAAGAATTCACTAATTTTTTTTTTCATTATTTTGTTGTCACCCCAGAAATTAAAAAAAAAAAATTACGTGCGATTTTAAAGGTAATAAATTGTGTTTAATCGTTTTTAAAACTTACACCTGAGTCAATCACGAAGTCAAAACAAGAACGTATTATAATTGGTTGATGTACCCGACAAACATTTGCACATAGACTCTTATTGCGGTGTTATTCTCAAACAGCAAAGCCATGGCTCGTCCGCAGCCTTCAGCGAATTTTCCATACATAAAAAAACGATGTTCCGTCGATAAGCCGTGGGTTAATTTTTTTATGAATGTCACTGTCAATTGACATCTTGTATCCTTTTATAAAAAAATATTTTCCGAAAAAATTTCTTCGTCTTTTGTTTGCACACTATCGTGAACAATGTGTTTTGTTTGTTTTTTGTACGACGTGTCTGCTTCATGCAGCTAAGTTTTCGCGTGTAAGGCTCAATACCATTTACATGTTTGTTTTGTGTACGTGATAACTCGTAAGATTGTTTTTTTTTTATACAATTAATGATTTCTAAAAATAAATTCCATTTTATATTAAGTAAGTAGATACCAGTGGCGAAGGGTGCCATACAAGCCGGTTCCCATCGGCTTCCCTTTTAAAATGATGTAACAAAGTAGTTAAAAAATATAGGCACAAAGTAAAAAAATACATTTAAAACCAAAGAAACAATACGTATCTTTTCCCCATTGAAACCATGCAATCTACTTTATTAACATTTTTGCCTCATTTTAAAAAGGAAACCGATGGGAATCGGCTTGTATGGCACCCTTCGCCACTGGTAGATACCTACCTATAAAAAAATATATAAAAACGCGACTAAGCTACACATATAGTGCAACTTCTTGCCTGCGTTATCCCCGAAGGGGTCGCATGTGGCGATTCGGGACCTATTTATTTTTACGGGTAAGGGTGCCAGCCTCACACCAACCACTTTCAGTTGAAGTGGGGGTTTCCCAGCTCCTGAGGGGGGGCTGGTCCTCATTTCTTGTAAAGGCTGAGTAAACCTTGAGATCGAATCCTTGCTCTCGGCATGGAATGAAAGCATTTTACCAATAGAGCTGTCGATCTTTTTATCAAAGTAATAAAGTCGATGTTTGTATTCCTTGACTTATAGTTTGGTATGAGGCTGGCTACCCATACTGTAAAAAATAGTTCACTTTGCCAATGTCACCCTATTTCAAGGAAGGTCGGCAAGAGTGGCAGGGTTTGTGTTCATTTGAGATTGGGTTTTTATATTGTAGGTCCGTATGCGGCATGTGTGAGCGCGAACATATACATGTCTGCTTGTGGGAATGCGTTGAATATGAATCTTAAATGATATTTATCTTGGCAGCTTAGATTTAGATTTAGATTTTAGATTTTTTTAGATGCGCGCCTATCAGTAATTTCATTTTGTATTTTCGTCACTTATGAGGCTGACGACCCATACTGTAAATAAAATTTAGTCGCTGGTATGGGCAAGGGGGTAAGGCGTCAGCTTTGCGTTATTGAGACAACAGCAAGTTCGAGCCCCGCCTGTATCATGTCCTATTGACAATAACTTTGACTTAGGTTCAACAGATGTCATTGGGTAAATTTTGAATGAATAGTTTCTGGATTGTATTCCTCTTCACAAATCTATTTTTATTTAAAAAATTAAAATGGTTCCTTTACCAATATCTGCCCTGTTTCAGGGAAGGCCGGCAAGAGTTGCAAAGCTTATGTTTACTCGAGATTAGGTTTAAATGTTGTAAGTCTACATGCAGCATGTGTAGTTACGAACTTATACTTGTTTGCACATGATGTAATATATGTGAATAAGTGACATAAGAAGCTGACATGGGTTTCTCAGACAACAACAACAACTAAGCTACACATATAGTGTAACTTCTTGCTGCGTTATCCCCGAAGGGGTCGCATGTGGCAAGTTGAACCTATTTATTTTTACAGGTAAGGGGGCCGGCCTTACGCTAACCACTTCAGTTGAAGTGGGAGTTTCCCAGCTCCCGAGGGCGCTGGTACTCATTTCTTGTGAAGGCTGAGTAAACCTTGCGGGTATTTTATTTTGGGGTTTGAAATAAACACCGAAACGGGAAATCATTTCTGACACCCTCGGCGGGATTCGAACCCGAGCTCACGGCATGGAATGCAAGCACTCTACCAACTGAGCTATCGACCGGCATATGCACCTTTTTCCGATTTTCTACGAAAGAAAACACTTCCAAAGTGTGAGAATCCTGCAGTTTAGAAGTTTTTCATTAGCTCTTGATCCGGTCGATAGCTCAGTTGGTAGAGTGCTTGCATTCCATGCGGTGAGCTCGGGTTGGAATCCCGCCGAGGGTGTCAGAAATGATTTCCCGTTTCGGTGTTTATTTCAAACCCCAAAATAAAATACCGGCAAGGTTTACTCAGCCTTCACAAGAAATGAGTACCAGCCTACTCAGAAGCCAGGAAACCTCCACTTTAAATGTAGTGGTTGGCGTAAGGCCACCCCCTTACCTGTAAAAATAGATTCCACTCGCCACATGCGAAACCCTTCGGGGATAACGTGGCAAGAGGTTACACTATATGTGTAGCTTAGTTGCGTGGCGTTACTTCCATGTTATTAGTTCACTTACTAAGAGAAGTTACACCTAATAAAATGTTTTATCCACGATTTCTCAAATCAGTGAATCAGTACTTACTCGCAACTAATCTGCACATACAGTTTTACCTTTAAAGTGGCGATATATCGCTCCCCCAGTTCTTGTTTACCGTATACGCCAATCTTGTCAAACATGACTTTTTCATGCAGTTGTCTTATGAATCAAATTCTACACAATCTGAGCTAAGTAAAACCGTAAAACTCGATTATGTGAGAGTTCTTTTAAATATTTTTAAAATAAATTTCTTGTTTTTATAAGATACATTGGTCCAGTACACATGCAAACATTGCTCATGTAAAATTTTCTCAATGGCGTATACGGTAAACAAGAACTAAGGCAGCGATATATACTTAATACTGTATATATTGTGATTTTCCATTTACTGATTGACTGGGATGCATAAAGCATTCTCTTTTTATAATTCTCGAGGTGCTTTCCTATATAATTCTCATAACCTTAAAATAATCGTTTCCCCTTTTCAAAATATTTAAAATAATAAACAAGGTATCAGTGGTAAATATTTTTTATTCACATATTTCACTTGTAACAATATATTTCCAAAATAAATCATAAATTAATCTATCTTAACAAAGATAGTTTTTGGAATAAATATTTCTGTACCTACTTACACACTAAGGCCCAGTATTTTCAACATTTCAACAACTTAGACCTGTCCTTAGTCCAGTGGCAACACTTCGGACTCGTAAATGGAAGGTTGTGGATTCGGATCCCGGCGGAGCACAAAAAATATCCTACTTATATTTCCAATATGCTCTTCGCTGGGTCGAAAAAATTAATAAAACCTTTACCAAAGACCGGTCACTAAAAGATCCATCCAGCCTTACAGCAACTGGGTCTTGCTTGAGTATTGGCGCTTTGTAGCGACGACCAAGCTCGTAAACACCTCTGCGGCACTAAAACAACTGTCATAGACCCCTTGAGTCTCTAGAATCTAGGGAGTCTCCCACACAGGATTTCTTTAAAAAAAAAAACACAAGCATGACGTGTGACTTTAAACTGATAAAAAAAGCACCCAAACGATTGATATAAGTGCGTCCTTTTCACTCAGTACAAAGTCACTTTCCTAACGTTGAAAATACCGAGCCTAAATTAATCATTTATAACTAAAGGCTAAACAAGGATTTTTTTTTAAATTAAATCTTCAACTAAAGTGGTTGGTGTGAGGCCGGCCCCCTTACCAGAGAAAATAAATAGGTCCCGAATCGCCACATGCGATCCCTTCGGGGATAAGGCAAGCAAGCAGTTACACTATACTTGTAGCTTAGTTGCATTTTGCAAATAAATACATGTAAACATAGAGAATCAATCCATTTCCATACATTTATAATATATTTATTTTTTTCAATCCTAAATTGCAGCCTTTTTTTCTAAGACTGGCTACTAAACTACACATATTGTGTAACTTCTTGCCACGTTCTCCCCGATGGCGTCCCATGTGGGGACTGGGACCTATTTATTTTTCCTTGCAAGGGGACAGACTTAAGCCATCCACTTCAGTATGAGAAAAACGTTATAAAAGCCTTCTTACTTCCCATTTCACTTATATTTAAAAGTGATACTTTTAAGTCCAGTCGATAGCTCAGTTGGTAGAGTGCATTTGCATTCCATGCCGTGAGCTCGGGTTCGAATCCCACCGAGGGTGTCAGAAATGATTTCCCGTTCCGGTGTTTATTTCAAACCCCAAAATAAAATATCGGCAATGTTCACTCAGCCTTCACAAGAAATGAGTACCAGCCCCCTCGGGAGCTGGGAAACTCCCCACTTCACTGAAGTGGTTGGCGTAAGGCCTGCCCCCTTACCTGTAAAAATAAATAGGTTCAACTCGCCGCATGAGACCCCTTCGGGGATAACGCAGCAAAGAGTTACACTATATGTGTAGCTTAGTTGCGTTTTGCGTTGCGTATGAAAGAAAAGAGAAGATAAGAAATGTATGAATATAATTGTATAAATAAATAGGTAAAAATGTAAGTACCTATCTATGGTAACTCTCTATGTGATATTTAATTCAAAGGATAGAAAAAATACAGTATTAAAAGTTCAAGACGTTTCATCAATATCTTAGATGAGCTTCTTCATAGTTATGCAGTAATAATAAGTATACAATGAAAAACATAGACATATCAGCGTAATATGTCAAAAAAGTTACATAAAATATCAACGACAGTTGCCTGGAAAATGATTATAGCAAGACCTCGCTCACTTAAGGTGTAAGCGATTTGGCACATCATAAGGATCTGGCGCTATCTATTCCTTTCTTTTTATCAATGATTGAAAGGTCTACAAATGTAGAAAAAACTAATAAAAATTCAGTGTAATTTTTCAACTACATTCTAATTTTAATATAAGACATAAATACTATGTTAAAAAATATATTTTATCCAGTTGTTTGAAAATTTCTCAAGGCCAAATTGATCAGGTTTTCCTAAAACAATATTTTTTCTAAATTGTAGACATTAAAATAAACAGATAGATTGGCGTTAACACAAGTTATTAAGTGATGTTTAATTAAAACTCCATACTAGGTTTTTTAGTCTCACAAATGAGAATTTAATTTTTTAATTTAAAAAAAAATGCACAAAATAAGAATTAATTTGCTAGGTATATGTACAGATGAATCTAAAAAAAATGTGCAATTTATTTTGTTCATTTCTAATACATATTTAAGAGTACTACTTCTTACCAAAGATTCATTTATTAATTTAATGAATTATTAATTAATAATTGCTAGATGACATCTGTAAACACAGATTATAATAATCACTAAGCCAGGCAACCGATATGTGAATCGGCACTGTTTTTTTTTAAACATATGCAGGAGACATCACCTTAAGACTGCTCTACTATAATATTGTCAGAAAATATCTCATTTTTATCATGGGTACAATTTTGATAGCACACCTAGCGGCAGTATTAATTGCTTTCAATGCATCTACTTCCCTTCCTCAATAGGGTAATTTCACTTTTTTTTCGTAAAATGATAGACTACATTTTTAAAATTGCATCTGCATATTGACCGGTCCGTAGTTCAGTGGTAACACTTCGGACTCTGAATGGAAAGGTTGTGGGTTCAATTCCCGGCGGAGCACAAAAAATATACCATTTATATTTTCAAATTTACTCTTCGCTGGGTTGAAAAATTCATAAAACCTTTACCAATGGTCCATCCAGCCTTATAGAAACTGGGTCTTGCTTGAGAATTAGCGCTTTGTAGCGACGATGATCAAGCTCGTTAAAAGGTTGATAGCTCAGTTGGTAGAATGCTTGCATTCCATGCCGAGAGCAAGGGTTCGATCTTAAAGGTTTACTCAGCCTTCACAAGAAATGAGAACCAGCCCCCCCGGGAGCTGGGAAACCCCCACTTCAACTGAAAATGGTTGGTGTGAGGCCGGCCCTCTTACCTGTAAAAATAAATAGGTCCCGAAGCGCCAAATGCGACCCCTTCGGGGATAACGCAGGCAAGAAGTTACACTTTATGTGTAGCTTAGTTGCGTTTTTTTTTTGCGTATTTAAAAAAATAATATCTGGCATAGTTTTTAAATTATGGCTCTTTAAAATTCGCACATTTTTTATTTCCAGTAAAAGAAGACATTTTTTATTTAGGCGAATGTGATGTCACTGGATCTTTGGATAGTGTGTATTTCATAAAACTACACCGAGGGCCCCAGGTAGCCTAGCGGGTCCAGTGACATCACGGCTTGGCTAGCCCACCGTGTTGTGTTTTAGTCGGACTCCAATTCTCGGCGTTTTATTTTAAAAAATTATCAATGTAATCTTTATTTTTACTACTTAGAAAATAAATGGTTGTGATCCTTGAAATGCTCTCTACACAACCATAGCATTTTCCCCCGTATTCTCCACCACTGCAATGACCCTATTGCTTGCTTCCAATGCATCTATCTTTGTTACTCGTGAAAATAGTTTGGTGACAGCGTAACTTCCGCTAGGGACAATATCAAAATTGCAGCCCGTAACTCACATGACTAGCATCTTACAATATAGATTATTTTTCTTTCAAAAATTAAACATGAAATATACAATGTTGTTAAATTCTATATACACTTCAAATGAAGACTACAGGGGAAGAACAAGGAATGTCAGTTCGCTGCCTTAGTTCTTGTTTGTCCTAAACGCCATTGAGAAAATTTTACATGAGCAATGTTTGCATGTGTTACTGGACCAATGTGTCTTATGAAAACAAGAAATTTATTTTTAAAATATTTAAAAGAACTCTCACATTATCGAGGTTTACGGTTTTTCTTAGCTCGGATTGTGTAGAATTTGATTCTTAAGACATCTGCATGAAAAAGTCATATTTGACAAGATTGGCGTATACGATAAACAAGAACTGGGGGAGCGAGTTGAAGAACATTTTGAGTAAATCAAAATTATAAATTTGAAAGTCTGTGTTTCTCATGGTTATTGCCTGTCACAAAGAACCGGAAATAACGCCATAGACTGCGATAGCGACCGTTGTTGCATCACAAAATTTGCAGAGCTTTAGATACACACAGATGCCACTAGATGGCATTAGTAGATTATTTTTGCTTACATTCCTTGTTTTTCCCCTGTAGTCTTCGAATACTCCTTCTAAGTGTGTTTTGTTTCAACAATATCTTAGCGACTTTATACTGAATGAAAAGGACGAAATATAAAAACAATTTAGCTGCTTTTTTGTTCATTTTGTTTCATTTTGATTGGACGACAGATAAAAAACAAATATTAGCTGTTTCCGGTTTTGCTCAGGTGCTACGAGCGGCTTAGATACTATGATTGTAGGACATGCAGGCAAACAATCATTTCCATTTCACTTGATTTAAAGTCAAACAACTATTTTTGAAACAACTAACCCTTAAGCTTAAAAAGGCACATTGTAAGAATAAAGAGTCATTCTCTTTTTAGCACCTAAGTTTCTGTCAAGGAGTATAGAAGGTTAGGAGGGAAAACTCCCATCAAGTGCCATGATGTTAACTGATTTACGGTGTGTCCGGAGTATGTAGAAGCTCCACTGGCTTTGTGTTCCAGAGAGCGTCGAGTTGAAAGTATGCTCGATGGTCCACAAAGCTTTATTTGGAAAGACACCCAAATATCTCGTTGATTTAATCAAGCCCGTCACCCTCGGCAAAAAAATCCTCACACTACGCTCGGCAAAAACCGGAGCCAAGTCACGTATTAAAGAGTCAATAAGAAGAGTTAACACAGTGTTTGGAGAGCATGCATTTGCAGTTGCTGGTCCTCTGGCCTGGAACCGCCTGAATCATCATGTGAGAGAGCTAGAGGACCGTGGAGAGATCCGGAATGCACTGAAGGCAAGCAAATTTCTGGCATCATTTGTACAAGCGCCCTTGGAGTGAAAACATCACAAAACGGCGCTGTAAAGAAATCATCAGCTCATCATCATCGACTTCAAGCGATTAGTTCATGGTAAGAGCTATAAGAAAGGTGCTGGCGCTGCAAGCGCGGCTGCCTCGCTATTCATCATCATTTCATCTTTCTTTTTTTCATGGAGCACAACAGGTTGCCCATATTACAGTGCACCCTCACAGCCATCAACAAGCTGGAAGAAACTCTTTTAACCATACTTTTAAAGGTGTCCAAATTATACTGAAATACGTCAATTTTTGACTTGTTATTTGACACTCCGGGTTAAAGGATGCTGTGCCAAGACATCGGTGCGGCTCATTGGTATTAATGGTAACGAAATAGATCATGACCTCACCCCCGATTGTAATAGTTGGATACAAACAACCTGAAACCCTCGAACACGGTGGGACTGTCTATTAAACCATTGATGGCTTATGAGTGAGCACCATAAGGGTCCCGTTGCGCCTAGTTTCTAAACTCCTGAAGCCAGTTTCCTGAAGCAAATCCTCATGGTGCATGAAATGAGGGTAGTTTCCCTGCGTCCTCATGAGGAGGTACCTCAGGAACTTCTTCTGGAGCTGCTTTAACGTATTGATGTACTTCCACACCTCAACAGCGTAGGTACTCAAATTTGGACCGAACGGCATGTAACGTGAAAGGGGACACACCGCAACTCAAAGACGGGTTCCTACTTTTTTATCTGCTAAGCCTCTATACTCCTTGTTTACTTTAAATACACAGCACCTTACCGTTGAATAGAATGCTAAATATATGTACTACAATGTTTTATAAATTCAATACAAAATATGGAATATTTTACTCTATCTACATATTCACATTAAAAATATAATATTTTCATATCACTGGATTATATAGCACTGCCCAGGATACTATATAAATTAGATTTTTAAAAAAACATTTTGAAAGTAGATATATGTACCTACATAGTTTTTTTTTTAATATTCAGTTATATCATTCTGAAGATATCGCACATAGATAGCGCTAAAACATCAGTCCAGGGACAAATTGTGACGCAAAAAGAAAAGTATTTTTTTTAATGGAAACACTGAAATATGTAAAAAGTTATATAAAATACGATTTCTATATGAAAAACTTACTTACTATAAAAATGGATATTTGTAAATGTATTTATCACTTTTGAGTTGTGTATAGATATTATCAAAAATATGATTATGTCTTTTGAAAAGGATGGTTGTTCTAACTAGGATGTACTCCAGGGAAGGTCAATGTAGCCCAAAATATCCCAATAAGTACAGAAAAAATAATAAAAAGAAAGATTAAATAAACTAGTGTTCTTTTCGGATATTAGACAAACATTGTAGAACTTTTTTGAATTTGTAAATATCGAATATGAGAAAGAATTAACAAAAAACAGTTTTACTTTTACAAGTTGAGCATTTATTTCACTTATTTGACTTAATAATAATAATAATCTATAATCTAAGTTGCAAGGATATATTCATTTAAAGCTCTCAGATGTATGCCCACAAACCAACAAGTGTAGTTCGCGCTTACAAATGCTGAATGCGTACTTACAAATAAAATCCAAACCTCAAAGGAACATAAGCCCCACAACTTTTGCCGACCTTCCCTGAAACAGGGGTGACATTGGCAAAGTGAACCATTTTTTACAGTATGGGTGGGTCATTTTGCATACTTGCTTACGTCATTTTCAAGAGGACACTGTTACAAAATAGACAAGACAAAAACCATAGAGATGTGAGAAGGATGAGTTACGACAAATAGAGGTACAATTAGGTAATAACAAAGGTGAAGAATGAATGGGATACCCAGAGTCATAATAAAAGGAGAGCTTGTATGAAAAAGGTTATGGCTCTGGATGAAATGAAAGAAGTATGCAAGGACCGAAAGAAATGGCGGTTGATCTGTAATGCTGGCGGTTAAAGCTGAGGCTTTTAAATTATTATTTTTTTTTAAATATGTTTTGTAGTTTTTTTTTATTTTTACTGTTTAATTGTTTAGAGTTTATTTGAATGTATTAATTGGTTGTATTCCTTGACTGATAGGTTGGTATGCGGCTGACCACCCATACTGTAAAAAATGGTTCACTTTGCCAATGTCACCCCTGCTTCAGGGAAGGTTGGCAAGAGTTGCAGGGCTTATGTTCATTTGAGATTGGGTTTTTTATATTGTAGGTCTAAATGCGGCATGTGTAAGCGCGAAATTATGCATGTCTGCTTGTGGGAATGCATTTAATATGAATCTCAAATGATACATATCTTTGCAGCTTAGATTTAGAAGCAACAGGAATCTGAATGTTGACTAAACTATAAGAATTTGAATTTTCCTGCTGATTCGCCTTTGTTATTCCCTAATTGTACCTCATTTCTCTATGGTTTTTGTCTTGTCAATTTTGTAACAGTGTCCTCTTGAAAATAATGTAAGCAAGTCAAAAGTACTCGAGGTGAAACAAATGCTCAACTTGCGAAATAAAACTGTGCTTTTATAAATTTTTATACATTCTCATAAAAAATAATTTTCACTGTGTAAATACACAAACTCTAAAAAGTTTAATATCAAATATGTCAAAAGAACATAACTCCAGTTTTAACATAGCCTTGAAATGATGACATAGATTAATCTAGAATGCAGCGTGTTTAGCTTCAGGGACAGCACGTGCATGAGTTGCCCTGCCTCTGCACAGTGGGCAGGGAGCTGTACTCGCGCCCAGATCTGGGTCTGCCCGTGCTGCGACTGCTGGTCTCCACGCAGCTCAGCGAGGACAGGGACAGCACGTGCATGAGTTGCCCTGCCTCTGCACAGTGGGCAGGGAGCTGTACTCGCGCCCAGATCTGGGTCTGCCCGTGCTGCGACTGCTGGTCTCCACGCAGCTCAGCGAGGACAGGGACAGCACGTGCATGAGTTGCCCTGCCTCTGCACAGTGGGCAGGGAGCTGTACTCGCGCCCAGATCTGGGTCTGCCCGTGCTGCGACTGCTGGTCTCCACGCAGCTCAGCGAGGACAGGGACAGCACGTGCATGAGTTGCCCTGCCTCTGCACAGTGGGCAGGGAGCTGTACTCGCGCCCAGATCTGGGTCTGCCCGTGCTGCGGCTGCTGGTCTCCACGGAGCTGACTGAGGACAGGGACAGCGACTCAAAGAAGTCGGAGAACTCGGAGTCGCAGCTGCCGGGGCTGGGGATGTTGCGGCCGTGCAAGATGCAACCTGGAATGTTGAAATCAACAATACAATACACATATTTGTACATTAACGTTCATTAATTTAAGAAATGTTTCAGTGGAAACTTTATAGAACTCTATCGCCATCGCTTTTCGTAGGAATTTTCTTACCTATAATCCAAGTTGCAAAGATATATTACATTACAGATTCATATTAAATACATTCCCACAAGTAGACACATATAAGTTCGCGGAGAAACATGCCGCATGTGGACTTACAATAATATAAAGACCCAATCTCAAATGAACGTAAGCCCTGCAACTTTTGCTGAACTTCCCTGAAACAGTAATGACATTGACAAAGTGCAACACTAGTAACAAACATCCCACGTTTAATAATAAAGAGCAATAACTCAAAAATTGGGAAAATCGAGATTTTGTAATAAAACGCAAGAACAATGCGAGAAGAATAGGCAGAATGCGACAGCCGTTCAATTTGGACAAATATGACCGAGATAAAACATCGGTCGCCTTTTTCATCCCATACAAGTTGTACTGGTTATCTGAACTTCAAACGTGATTTCCCAACATTATTATTTTTTGAGTTATTGCTCTTTATTATTAAGCGTGCGACATGGTACCAAGTGATTTCATGGGTTTCCACGGTGGTATGTATATAGATTAAAGACGGAGTAGAGACACGTTGCTAACATAGAAAATAACAAAAGCATTTCATAAGTCGTGAGTGAGACAGTACTATTAACAATGTATGGTGTCAAAGATGTTGTATCATGTCGATTGGTACTAAATCACATTCATAGCCTCTCCATTGAATATACCTCCATGCTTAAAGCTTGATAATAGCAAATAAAAATAATCTTTAAATCAATCTAAATCAACTCCATGCGCTGACCTGCACTTGTAGGAATAAACGACCTCAAACATAAGTAAACCTTTACAACTTATATTAAACTTAGATAAATAAATGTTATAATACCTGTAAGATTCTTTTTGGTGTCAAAAGCAGTAGCTGCATCACTAGACGTTGCATTACCAAACTGGAATGAAATCCTCTGCATCGGATTCACTGAACCAGCAGTCACGGATAACGAGAGATCCAGCACATTCCTGTTCATCTTACTCGTCCTCAATCCATGAGCTTCTGATTCATCGCTGACGTGACAACAGCGATGATGCTTTAACGACCCAGTGGAAACACCAGAATCGTTGGAGCTCGCCGAATCGCGATTTTTACTGGGCGCACTCGACGACCGACGAATCTTAACCTCTTTAATCTTAGCTGCAGACGAATCTTCCGTCATAGTTTTTTCCGTTTCTGTATCATCAATGGACAAGTCCAATTTCAAACACGTATCAATGCTTTGTTTCTCAACGTGAACCCATTCATTATTGAAGACTTCATTATCAGAGAATTTTCTTATTGGAGGAAGATTAACAGACACATCTTTAAAACTGATGCTCTTCGTTACGTCTAAAAATTCATCAACTTTTTGCAAAAAGTCTGACGAAGTTGATTTCCGTTTCGACTGCGTAAAATCATCAATATTTTTAGTTTCTCTCGGTCTGCTTGACACTTGCAAACCTAAAGGCTCCATGCACAAATAGTTCAATTGATTTCCTACAATTGTTTTGTCGTTATCATTTGACAAAAACGTTTCGTCGAGGTCGTCTATTTCCTCTTGGCTGAATCCGGCGCTCATTAAAATCTGCGCTGAACTTTCGTACTTCTCTAAAGTCGCCGACAGATCCTTCAGATCTTCTTCGTCGTTGGACGGTTCAATGTTGACGTAGTTGGAATCGCAGCCCTCTGAAGGAGCACTTTGACCATCAGTTTCCGATACACTCGGGAGTGATTTGCTTGCAGTTTCTTCTTTCTTGAAAATGTTGGCCAGGCAATCGCAGGTTTGGGAGTTGGTGAGTAAGCAAAAATTGAATTTCTTTGGTACATCGTAGTTGTCGACAGCGGATGGCAAGACTGGAGGGTTCTCCTGAAAACACAATAATAATATATGACAATTTGTTTATACAACACGCGGTACAGAACTGGAAAAGAATAGACCATAATATAAGGATTCAAGGTTTTAATTCTAAATTTATCGTCAGTCGTACGGTTGATAGCTCAGTTGGTAGAGTGCTTGCGCTTTATGCCGAGAGCTCGGATTCGAGTCCCACTGGGGGTGTCAGAAATGATTTCCTGTTTCAGTGTTTATTTCAAACCCAAAATAAAATACCGGCAAGGTTTACTCAGCCTTCACAAGAAATGACGTGTACCAGCCTCCTCAGGAGCTGAGAAAACCCCCACATTAACTGAAATAGTTGGCATAAGGCCGGCCCCCTTACGTGTAAAAATAAATAGGTTCCACTCGCCACATGCGAAAACCTTCAGGGATAATGCAGCAAAAAGTTATACTGTATGTGTAGCTTAGTTGCGTTTTTTTTAAGTACACCTGTGGCATGCGTAAAGATGTTCATTTGTGAGCATACATTTAATATGAATCCAAAACGTGAGTATATTTTTACAAAATACAAAAATAAGAAAACTTACATGTATAAGTGGCAGAGGGCTCCTAGGAGTATCATAATTCTCATACGGTCCGTGAAAGACAGTCTGAGGTCGGCGGCAAGACCAGACGCAGCAACTCTTCGGCGGCACATTCGGAGCCAAGCAACCAGCGCTCGACACCACAGTCCTCCTGTTGCTCTTGTCCGTAACGCAAATATTACTCGGAACCGAGTACTCGGAGATCCTTCCACTGGACCGAGAACACAAAGAGGTCCTGTCAGAGTCCGACCGGCTCTCAATCACGGAATTCGTGGCCCAGTTTGCCGGAGACGAAGAGTGTGGTCTCAAAAGGACTGGCGGTGCTCCGATTTGACTCATGCAGCTGACGCATCTTCCAGGGATCTGTCTGTTGACTCGTCGCGACTCTTTCTCCGTTACATCGCTCATTGATATGGAATCTCCCAAGCCAATGCTGCTGCCGGCTTCTGATTTGTAGTTGTTGATATCGTGACTCCAACTGTTTGTCAATTCAAATTGTTTGATTGAAGTGCCGTCGTTTGAATCCTTTTGTGTTTTGTTGTCAAACGGGAACCTGTGTATGCTCATGTCGTCTGCCATATCATTGTGTACTGTAAATAAAACATTAAAAATTAGTCGTCAAAGTGAATGTCTCATACATTATGCTTATCAATGCTTATACGTCCTAATAGTACGATTACCAAAGGCTTCTCTTTTGAAATTACTAGGCAAAAAGCACTTGTGTTTTTAAATGTCCAAAAAAAATGCCTCTCTTAAATTTCGAAAGTACTCCCATTTAAAGGTGTTATTCTTTTTTAAAAATTAAAAAAATTATTAAACTTTAGTTTTCTTTATTTTTCATTGTTTGAGTCGTTACTAACGTTTTCGGGGGAGAACCTCCATCTTCAGGTAACAAATTATGACTCCCATTTACATGAACATAGACGGAGACATCTGGCGCCAGATGGGAAACACTTTTTAAATCTTGAAATACAAGCCGATGTCAAAAGAGTTGTAAGGTAATAAATGTTGTTCATTTAAGAGAAAGTACTTATTTTTCCAATTTCATCCATAATATTAGGATGATTATCTGATGCGCGCTGTTTTTGTGTTAATCACACCTCAAGAGCCCTCTGCAAGCTTGGTCACCACTAAAGAAAGCGACAATTCTCAAGCAAGACCCAGTTGCTGTAAGGCTAGATGGACCTTTGATGACCAGTCTTTGGTAAAGCTATAAGATTTTTTTCAACCCAGCGAAGAGCATATTTGAAAATATAAATGGTATATTTTTGTGCTCTGCCAGGATTCCAGCCCACGAGCTTCCATTTATGAGTCCAAAGCGCTAACCACTAGACTACTGACCAGTTCCATATCTATATTCCTGGATCCATAAGGATCATCCCCTTCTTTTCCTAATGACAGACCGCTAATAATAATAATAATAAAATTTTGTGCCTTTTCATGACTGTCAGTCATCCCAAAGGCGCCGTTGATTGAGGAAAAAGAGGTGTCTTTAGGGCCCTACTAAAATCTGCCGTTTTGTCCGTCATCCGCAGTCCTGCTGGCAGAGAGTTCCAGGCCATGCCATGGGCGCAGCAACACGGAAAGCCTGATCGCCAAACAAACATAGTCGGGCTTCTCCTCGGAAGCTCCAGGGTGCCGCCGATGGTTTGCGCTGACCTCAGTGTCCACCCCTCTCTTCAACGGATTTATTTTTCATTTGTCACAAAAATAAGAACTTGTGTTCCAGATTTATTTACCTGAGGTGCTACAGTACAAGGCGGCTTCCTTGAGAGCGGAGAGTAAGAGCTGTGGCTTGTCTGCCTTCAGGGCCCAGGCTCCGGATAGCTTGCCGCAGCGTTCCCCTGCGTCCAACCACAGACAGCCGTCCAACACACCATAGCGTCTGAAACACAAAAGGGGCGCAACTGAGCATTACAACGTTAAAACATCAATAGATACTAAGCTACACACAGGGGCGTGCATCCCATACAGGCACATGCGCCTAATAGGTAGGGAACTGTTTCTATTACTGTTACTGTATCCTGCTGCCGTTCCACTAGGGGTGACCAGTACCTCCGCAGATGCGTCTCCACTTTTTTCTGTCCTTGCATAACTCTTTCATCTCTTCAACATTCATCACTTTCTTCATGCATACTCTTCTCTTATTCTCACTCTGCAGGTTCTCTCTTTCTCTTTGCAATCTCACCTGTTTGGTCATATTCATTCCTTCCTCGGTCTACCCATTCCACACTTTCCTCTGACCTTTCCTCTGTACACTTTCTTTGTTAGTCATTCATCATCCATTCTTTCAAGATGTCCGAACCATCTCATTGTACTCTTTTTTACTTTCATTCTTAAATTATCTTTTATTACACACTCGTTCACCCAATCATTGCGGACTCAAAATTCAAAATTTAAGTTGGATTTAAGCCATTGTTAGCACTTCAGTCAATTTCAAATGAGTTATTTCAAAAGAATGGAAGAAAATATTTATTCTGAAATGTATTTGCCTACACCTATGCACGCGCCTGGCTACACATATATGGCTACACGTATTTTCCCCAAAGGCGTCGCATGTGGAGAGAAGGAGACCGGCTGTACGCCAACCACTTCAGTTGAAGTGGCGGTTTCCCAGCTCCCGATGGGCTGGGACTCATTTCTTGTGAAGGCTGAGTATATCTTACCGAATTTTTAACATATACGTTGCAACTCCTGCCGCCTTTCCCTGAAACGGGTGGCATTGGCATAAGTGAACCAAGATTTTACAGCATAGGAGGGGATCAGCTTCATACCAACCTATGTATTAGTCGATGAACTTATACCGTTCTAATTCTAGCCATGATTCACTTTGCCAATGTCACCCCTGTTTCAGGGAAGGTCGGCAAGAGTTGCAGGGCTTATGTTCATTTGAGATTGGGTTTTATATTGTAGCTCCACATGTGGCATGTTAGCGCGATATTATACATGTCGCACGCTTATAATAAAGAGAAATAACTCGAAAATTGGGAAAATCGAGATTTTGTAATAAAACGCAAGAACAATGCGAGAAGAATAGGTAGAATGTGACAGCCGTTCAATTTGGACGAATATGACCGAGATAAAACATCGGCCGCCTTTTTCATCCCATACAAGTTGTACTGGGTGTCTGAACTTTAAACGTGATTTCCCAACATTCTTGTTTTTTGAGTTATTGCTTTATTATATTATTATGAGTTATTTAATTTATGATCATTAGGATGGATGTCGTGGTAGAGGAAGACCGAGGAAAGTATGGAAGGATCAAATCTCTGAAATAGCGAATGAATGGGATATCCAGAGTCATAATAAAAGGAGGACTTGTATGAAAAAGGTTATGACTCTGGATGAAATGAAAGAAGTATGCAAGGACAGGAAGAAGTGGCGGCTAATCTGCAATGTTGATTTCTAATGTTGGTGTATTCATTTGCTACATTTTTTGCATAGGAAATTTTTGACTTTTTTTGTATAGATTTCTTTGTAAGGTTTTGTTCTTTTTTATATTTAAATGTAATTTATTATTCATATTCCTTGACTTATAGGTTGGTATGAGGCTGACCACCCATACTGTAAAAAATGGTTCACTTTGCCAATGTCACCCCTGTTTCAGGGAAGGTCGGCAAAAGTTGTGGGGCTTATGTTCATTTGAGGTTTGGATTTTATTTGTAAGTACACAATCAGCATTTGTAAGCGCGAACTACACTTGTTGGTTTGTGGGCATACATCTGAGAGCTTTAAATGAATATATCCTTAACTTATATATCCGCAACTTAGATTATAGATAGCTCTTTATTATTAAACGTGCGATGTCTGCTTGTGGGAATGCGTTTATTATGAATCTTAAATGATATATATCTTTGCAGCTTAGATTTAGATTCAGAGTAACATGAAAATCTTGGGCGAATCGAAATACTTAAAAAAAAACGTTTTTATTCCATACATATTTTTTCAAACAAAAACACATTTTTTTAAGGTGCCTATTATATAGATAGATAGATAGATAGATATTACTATGCATGTAAACCAGTCTGGCTCTGTTGTACAGGCCAGTATTAGCATAATTATTCATATTAGCTGTGTGTGTTAGTGAACATATTTTTCTTTGAATCATGTGTGACTAAATTACAAGACTCGGCTGCCTATTGTTTATTACATTTAGCAATAAATGTGAAATTGTAATGCGATATATGCTTTGTTATAGACTTAGAAAGGAAACACTACACGTAAAGTGCTGAATGGAACACAAAATCGGTCTGCATAAAATGCAAATGCAACTAGGCAACATATAGAGTGTTAGTTCTTGCCACATTATCCCCGAAGGATTTCGCATGTGGCGAGTGGAACCTTTTTATTTTCACAGGTGACAGGGTCGGCTTTACGCAAACCACTTTTTATAATAAAATAAAATAATTAATTCTGAAATGTACTCGTTTTTATAGTAGACACGCGTCTGGGTGGCCATTACCTACGCAGATGCTTCTCTTTGTTTTTTCCTTGCGCAATTCTTTCATCTCCTCGACATTCATCACTCCCTTCATGCATGCACTTCTCGTTTTCACGCTCTTTTGGCAAAGAAAAATGCAACTAAGCTGCGCATATTGCGTAACTTCTTGCCTACGTTATTGCATGTATATAGGACCAGACGGACTTCCTCCCTATATTCTTAAGGGATGCTCCACTCTTTTAAGCAATCCACTGAAGTTTATATTTAATCTCAGCGTTCTATGCTCTACATTTCCAAAGCTTTGGGGTGTCACAAGAATCGTACCAATTCACAAAAAAGGATCGTCTTCGGAAATTTCAAATTATAGACCAATTGCAATCTTAGCTGCACCGGCTAAGCTCCTTGAATGTATTCTACAACGCTCAATTACCTCACAAATAAATTTATCTGACTCTCAACACGGTTTTCGAGAGAAAAGATCTACTATCACAAATTTACTAGTTTATAATAATTATATTTCACATTCAATGGATAATCGGATTCAAGTCGATGCTGTTTACACAGACCTTACCAAAGCTTTCGACAGAGTGGATCATGATTTACTTATTCATAAACTTAGTAACTTTGGAGCTTCTCACAATGTCCATGTTTCTTTGCCTCATATCTTCATGCTAGACACCAGTTTGTTGATTGGACCGACTCTTTTCTCATTTTCTTTGATGACATAACAAAAGTCATAAAACATTCCAACTGCCTACTGTTTGCTGATGACCTCAAAATTTTCCGTCAAATTCAAACAGCAGGTTGTAGCCACTTGCTGCAAGTTGATCTTGATGCGATTACAGATTGGGCAGGAACTAACAAACTCCAATTTAGTTTACCAAAATGCCACGTAATCTCCTTCACGCGCTCTTCTACGCCGTTATCCTTTCTCCCTTATACTCTATCAAACTTTTCCCTTGATAGAGTGAACGAGATTAAGGATTTGGGCGTAATCTATGATTCTAGATTTACATTTCACTCCCATATCAAGAATCTGTCCTTAAGAGCTCTAAAACTCCTTGGATTTATCTTGCGTACATCAAAACCTTTTAATGATGGTAATATTCTACGTACATTGTACACAGCATTTGTCTTGTCAGTACTAGAATATGTAGATATTATCTGGAGTCCATATGAGCAGGCGTACATAAATCAGATAGAAAGAGTGCATAAAAAATTCTTAAGATCACTGTATTCAGCAAAATATGGATACTATCCATATGATGCTGATAATTACATGTACTTCCCTACAGCGTATCTCCTGGGTGCAACCTCCTTTCACTCTTTATCTTCCCGTCGGTCCATCCATCTCCTCAAACATTTTTTCCTACTCCTACATGGTCACATCCATAATCCCACGCTTTTAAGCAAAATAAATTTCTATACTCCCAACCACTACTCCCGAGCGCGCAGCCATCCTCTCTTTTACCTCCCATCTACAAAAACAAATGTGATGCTGCATGATGGAATCCACTGTGCAATGAGGATGTTGAATGGAATATCAATAGATATCTTCCATGAAACTTGTAAGTCATTTTCCGTTTATCTAGAGGTGTCATCTCTAGGTATATGTAGTTCACTGTGTACATCCGTGTCTTATGTGTAATGTTCTTTATTATGTGTATGTCATGTATGTACCTATATTGTCCGTCAAATGTATAGGTTTTGCAACTGTAAATTTGTATGGAAATAAAGGATATTATTATTATTATTATTATGTGGCGATTCGGGACCTATTTATTTTTACGAGTAAAGGACCGGCCTCACGCCACCACTTCAGTTGAAGTGGGGGTTTCCCAGCTCCCACGGGGCTAGTACTCATTTTTCTTGTGAAGATTAAGTAAACCTTGCAGTTTTTTTTATTTTGTGTTTTGAAATAAATACCGAAAAGGGAAATCATTTCCGTACGATTTGAACCCGAACTCTCAGCATGGAATGCAAGCACTCTACCAACAGAGCTATCGACCAAACGAGTCCAGTCAATACAAGTTAGCAGATTTCACACATTGGCTGGGTCACATCTAGCACATGGACCATCAGATACCGAAAAAGATGGAAGAAGTGACGGACCCACAGGAGCGCAGGGCAGTAGGAAGAACCAGATCAAGATCGCTGGATGAAGTGATAGTGGACTGCCGTGTAGTAAGAGTATGTGACTGGAGGAGAAAGGTGTTGGACAGGCAGCGGCAGCTGTGGTTGATCAAGGAGGCCAAAAAACACTCAAGCAAAAGATATTATGCGCTAGCGAGGAGTTGGGTAAATTTCATTATAAAACATTTAGGGCAATTAATAATGGGGAATTCATTTTCATCATACCTTTACTTACAAGTTAGAACTTAATTATGTATGGACTATGAGCCACTTTCAAACTGAGTAATACTTATAATCATATTCACAAACAGGGCTATGAAAACTAAAAATGCTATGCTAGAATAATTAGCATATAACCTATAATCTAAGTTGCAAAGATAAATTAACACTTCAAATTCATATTAAATGCATGCCCAATGCCCATGAACAAACAGACACCTGTAAGTTTGCGCTTACAAATGATGCGTGTGCACTTAAAATTCAAATCCAAACCTCAAATTAATATAAGCCCTGCAACTTTTGTCGAACTTTCCCAACAACGGTGATGATATTGGCAAAGTGAAACATTTTTTACAGTACGGGTGGTCAAACTCATCCCAACCTATAAGTCTAGCCCATAAGCTTAACTAATTATTATCAATCATTTACAAATCAAATATTCAACTGTGTAACTTCATTAAATAAAAATCCAGGTGTGGTCAATTTAAAAGCATTTTATTTCCAAATCTTATTTACACAACATATTCTTTTGGGAATATCAGGAAGTGATTCCGACTTCATCGACCGTCACAGACCGACCACTACGCTCTGCCCTCACCGCTGTCAACCAGGTCATAGTGCCCAAAAGAGCCAACACATCAAATCTTGCAGACAGGAGCTTTGCGGTGGCCGGGCCGGTGGCCTGGAACAATTTGCCCATCAATGTTCGCGCGAACCAGCCTACCACCACCTTCAGAAAGCGACTGAAGACACTGCTTTTCTCCAGAAGCCATGGCGCCCTTGAGATGGTCCTGGACCATTAAATGGCGCCACAGGAAAGAAATCATCCATCATCATCATCATCATCATCACAGCCCATATCCCATATCAGCCCATGTTCCCAAACACTTATATGTCCAGCCTGCTGAAATCTTCTTGATTCCATTGCTCACACAATGTTTGACTCTTGAAATAAGGATCCCAGCTCCGCGTTAGTAAGGATGCACCATCTGTCACCCTCATTCAAAGGTCTGAGAATACAAGGAAACATTAATCTCTCGAAGACATGGAGAGATTTCTCTTGTTTCTGAATCAAGCTCCAGGCTTCACACCCATAACCAACTGGCAAAACATTTTATTAGTTCTGTACCTTAGAGCATAAACAACGGTAGTCACATTTAGTAAAATGTGCAGGAGACGAGTTTCAGTGAAAATATGCACTTTTTTAAACCATCATAACTTCTAAACTAGACGAGATATTTTTGATCTGTAAAAACTGTTTATCTTCTTTTATCAATATTTATTTAATGTGAACAACGTATGTGGAACTTCCGTGGTTTATGCTCGCACTTTTATGTGCATCCCATATTTATTACACTTGATATCTCAGTAACTATGAGTCCGAGAACTCCAATATTTTTACTGCTTATAGAACAGCTAATTATAATAATTTCTGCATCATTAACTCAAAAACGCAAAAAAGTGAACTTCCGTTGTTTATTCTCTAAGGTACAGAGTTGTTTTTAAAATGCATAGCATACTGAGGTCTCACAGCATTGTCTGTGAATGCAAGTGGTTATGTTATTATGAAAATACAGTTGCTAATACTAGAATAAACATTGCATAAGGTTAATTAGAAAATACAACATTTCCAAGGGCTAGAAGCAACACTTAACAGTTATTATATAAACGCAACTAAGCTACACATATAGTGTGACTTCTTGCCTGCGTTATCCCCAAAGTAAATGCATGTGGCAAATCGGGATTCGGAACCTATTTATTATTACGGGTAAGGGGGCCGGCCTTACACCAACCACTTCAGTTGAAGTGCAGATTTCCCATCTCCTGAGCTGGCTAAAACGCCAATTCTCAAGCAAGACCCAGTTGCTGTAAGGCTGGATGGACCTTTGGTGACTGATCTTTGGTAAAGGTACATGAATTCTTCAATCCAGTGAATATTTGAAAATATGAATGGTATACTTTTTGTGCTCTGCCTGGGTTCGAGCCCACGACCTTCAATTTACGAGTCCAAAGCGTTACCACTAGACTTTCGGTTTTAGTTTCGCAAAACTATTATGATTCTAGGAAAATATAAAATACATCATTTTACAACCCAGTTTCAAATAACAAACTAAATCCCATGATTTAACATGCATGATGCCATATTTATTTATAGGCATTTTATTGCTAAACTGGCTTATCTAATATAACAAATCGTCCCCCCAGCGCTTGTTTGGCTTATCTACCATTTCATTCAAAGATGACATTTCAATGAAATTGTCTTAAGAATCACCTACTACACAATCTGAGCTAAGAAAAAATGGCAAAACACGATAATGTGAGAGTTGTTTTTAAATATTTTTAAAATCAATTTACAGTTTTCATAAGACACATTGGTCCAGTACACATGCAAGCATTGCTCGTGTGAAATTACCTCTGATGGAGATAAGAGAAACAAGCACTAAGGGGGCGAAATGCCACGTGATGGAAATTTTATTCTAGACCTCAATAATGAGACTCATTAATAACAAAGTGGATTCTGAAAAAAACTGTTGAAAATTAAATAATCCATTAATGCACAATGCACACACAAAAAAATACCAAGTATAATAATAATAATAATGGCTTCTAGGTTGGTATGCGGCTGACTACCCATGCTGTAGAAAATGGTTCACTTTGACAATGTCACCCCTGTTTCAGGGAAGGTCGGCAAGAGTTGCAGGGTTTATGTTCATTTGAGTTTGGGGTTTTTTTTTTTTTTTAAGAAATCCTGTGCGGGAGACTCCCTAGATTCTAAAGACTCTAGGGGTCTATGACACTTGTAGTGCCGCAGAGGTGTACGAGCTTGGTCGTCGCTACAAAGCGCCAATACTCAAGCAAGACCCAGTTGCTGTAAGGCTGGATGGACCTTTTGGTGACCGGTCATTGGTAAAGGTTTATGAATTTTTCAACCCAGCGAAGAGCACAATCGAAATATAAATGGTATATTTTTGTGCTCCGCCGGGATCCGAATCCACAACCTTCCATTTACGAGTCCGAAGTGTTGCCACTACGGACTACGGACCGGTCCAAGATTTTTTTGGGGTTTTGATTTGTAAGTACACATTCAGCATCTGTGCGCACCTACACGTGTCTGTTTGTGGGTATGCATTTGTTGTAAGTTTTGAATGATAATATTATATCTTTGCAACTTAGATTATAGAGGATACGCGCAAATAAGCTACACATATAGTGCTTCTTGATACGTTCTCCTCGAAGGATCCGCATGTGGCGAATGGAATGGAACCTATTTATTTTTATAGGTAACCCGTACGCAAACCACTTTAGTGGCGGGTAGAGATGGGCGATATATAATATATGGATATATCAAAAGAATCGTGTTTTCCAGTGGGATATCAAAATATATTAGATATATATTTTTTTCAAATGCAGCAAAATAAAACAATCAATAAACTGATTGAAGGGAAATTTGTCGGGGTTATGGCCGAGGGGGCCAAGTGGGCAGATCTTTCTAGCGTGTTTCGAATGGAACAACGTTGGTTCAATTCCCTGTAAACTGTAACTCTGTCGCCATTCCGCTAGGGGTGGCCAGAGCCTCTGCAGAGTTGCCTCCATTTTTTCCTATCCTTACATACCTCTTTCAATTCATTCATATCCATCACCTTTTTCATGCATTTTCTTCTTTTACGCTCACTTTGTATATCCCATTCTTTCACAATCTCCTCAATCTGATCACTCCATACTTTTCTCGGTCGTCCCTTCCCTCTTTTTCCTTTCACACTTTCTTTGTATACATACTTTGTCAGTCTATCATCGTTCATTCTTTCCACATGCCCAAACCATCTCATCACATTCTTTTGTACCTTAACTTTCACATCCTCTTTCAAATTACATTCTTTTTTTACCCATTCATTCCTAACTCTATCCCTCAGAGTTTTTCCTGTCATGCTTCTCAAATGCTTCATTTCCACCGTACATACTTTACTCATTTCGCTATCATTCACTGTCCATGCTTCACTTCCATACATCAAAGTCGGTAACAATATGCCATTGTGTACCGCCATTCTCAGATCCATCGTCAATCGCTTGTTCTTTGCTATTCTTCCTATTGCACCGACCACTTGCTTGCCCTTACACATCCTATTCTCAAGTTCTCTTGTCATCTTTCCATTCTTCTCAAACATACTTCCCAAGTATCTAAATTCATCCACAATTTCAACTTTCGTACCATTCAACATGAGCGTGCATTCTTCATTTTCATCCATTCTGTCAAAAATCAGTACTTTCGTCTTACTTGCATTAATTTTCAACTTGTTCACACACAGAGCATGGTTCAGACTAGAGAGCATTGCCTGAAGTTCCGCTGCTGAATCAGCAATTAATACTGCGTCATCAGCATAAAGCAGAACTCCGACTTTTCTCTCTCCAATCTGTATGCCATGCCCTTCCAGATTCGCTTGTTTAACACAATGATCCATGATTATATTGAATAACCATGGGCTCATTATGCAACCCTGTCTCACACCCTTGTACACATTTGTACACACCTTGTACACACCTTGTACACAATTCCCGCTTGGGTCATTTGGCCATAACTTTGACCCTGGTTCAACAGATGTTATTGGGTAATAATTATTTCATAATTCATTAAAAATAAACAATAATGAATTATTAAATGATGATATTAATACGTGTTTCTGGCCAGGCAGAATAGGTTGTTGAATTGCATTTCTCTTCACAAATCTATTTAAAAAAAAATTAAAAAAAAGGGTTGCTAATTAATATTATTATTGTTTTGTATTTTACACGCATCCCCACATTCCTTTCAACCATCGTTTTCTTTAATATTCTACACCATTATAACTTTATTTTAATTTACCATATCTTGGAGATAATAATCTTTGGAAAATTTAAAAAGCATTGAATGAATATCTTATATTTCTTTTAATCTGATTAACAGAGATAAATAAATTGACATTCCAGGTCATTTTCCGTGTACATCCAACTAGGCACGCATGTGTTCCTAGATATGTATATATAATCTAAGTTGCAAAGATATACTGACATTTAAGGCTCATATTTGATGCATGCCCACAAGCAGACACGCAAGTTCGTGACTTAGACATGCTTAAATCTGCGGGCGATGGTGCAATCAATTTTGTTCAGCCGCACCGTCAGATCCGTACAAACTTTGGAGACCGTGCTTTCTGTGTTGCGGGTCCGGTGGAGTGGAACAGAATGCCACCCGGAGTGAAGAACTCCAAATCTGTGGGTATATTTCGCGGAGCTCTCAAGACGCACCTTTTCAAAAAGTCTTATCCGTGATCGGAGAGGGCCCTTGAGGTGTGACACACACAAAAACGGCGCTCTCTTATCATGTGCAATTTAAAATAAATAAGCCTGATATATATATATATATATATATATATGCTGAATGTGTACTTACAAAATAAACCAAACTTCACATGAACATAAACCTTGTAACTTCTGCAGCCTTTTTTGTTAATATTAGGTGGCTCAAGTGTTTACAGCATGCGGAATCAGCCTCATACCAACCTGTAAGTCAAGGAACTGCATGCTGCAAGAGCTCTTGAGGTGTGATACACACAAAAACAGCGCTCACCAAATAAATGCGGAGCGCATCGAGTTCAAAGTGTGCACGATGGTCCACAAAGCTTTATTTGGAAAAACACCCAAATATCTCGCTGATTTCATCAAACCAGTCACCCTCGGCAAAAAAAGCCTAACACTGCGCTCAGCTGAGACTGGAGCCAAATCAAGGATTGAAGAACCTATAAGAAGAGTTAACACAGTGTTTGGAGAGCGTGCATTTGCAGTTGCTGGCCCTCTGGCCTGGAACCACCTGCCACATCATGTGAGAGAGCTAGAGGACCATGGAAAGTTCCGGAATGCACTGAAGACAAGCAAATTTCTGGCATCGTTTGCACCAGCGCCCTTGGAGTGACTACATCACGAAACGGCGCTATAAAGAAATCATCAACTCATCATCATCATCATCAAATCATCCTAATATTATTAATATAAATTATTATTATTATTATATGGGTTTGCTTTGCATTTTCCCGAGAAAAGTGGGGGAATGCCACTGAATCCTGACATCCGGAAGACGCTAATCATCGTCCACAGCTGTGTAGGATAATGTGAGGAGTTCAGGTCACCACTAGAGGTCGTGACTTGCTTAGAAAGCTACTCTTGCGACACGGCACAGTCTAATGAGATTCACAACCATATAAACAGTAGAGCAACCTACAGCAGCCTTCACACCAAAGCGGATCTATACTCAAAGGGGCCGTCCATAAATTACGTCATCAATTTTGGCCGATTTTCGACCCCCCCCCTTACAATCATCCTATAGTCATTATCTAATGACCCCCCTCCCCCTCTTGCTGTAATAATAGATGAGCTTAATAATTAATAATGTTATATTACTTACATACTATTTTGTATATTTTGTAGAAATTGGTATTTACAAGAACGACGTCACTTTTGGTACTCGTACATCATTTGCCATCATCCACAGACCAGACTCCCCCCCCCTTAATGCGAATGACGTAATATATGGACAGCCCCTAAGCCCCAGTTTAAGGAAAGATGAAATTTGGAAGTAATTGACCGATCCGTAGTCTAGTGGTAACACTTTGTACTCGTAAATGGAAGGTTGTGGGTTCGAATCCCGGCGGAGCACAAAAAAATATACCATTTATATTTTCAAATATGCTCTTCGCTGGGTTGAAAAATCCATAACCTTTTACCAAAGACCGGTCATAAAAAGGTTCATTCAACCTTACAGCAACTGAGTCTTGCTTAAGAATTGTCCGTTTGTAGCGACGACCAAGCTCGTTAAAAGTCCGGTCGATAGCTCAGTTGGTAGAATGTTTGCATTCCATGCTGAAAACAAGGGGTCGATCCCAAAGTGTACTCAGCCCTCACAAGAAATGAGAACCAGCCCCCTCGGAAGCTGGGAAACCCCCACTTCAATTGAAGTCGTTGGCGTAAGTCCGGTCCCCTTACCTGTAAAAATAAATAGGTTCCACTCGCCGCATGCGAACCCTTCGGGGATAACGCGGCAAGAAGTTACACTATATGTGTAGCTTGGTGGCGTTGCGTGTAGAGGAAATGTCAAGGGGAAAACCGAGGAAGGAATGGATAGACCAATTGGGTGAGATTGCGAATGAATGGAACCCGCAGAGTGAGAATTAGAGAAGGGTATGTATGAAGAAAGTGATGAGTGTGTAAGAGATAGAATAGGTAGGCAAGGACAGAAAAAAGTGGAGACGAATCTGCGGAGGTACCGGCCACCCCTAGTGGAACGGCGGCAGGATACAGTAACAGTGACAGAGGAATTGCTGACATAGCCCATCCTGTGCCTTATATATCGATGACTGCTATAGCGAATGTTTCTAACAACATGTAGGTACTTATACATAATTAATAATTAGACGTTTCGAAATGTTCGTTGAAAAACCACTCTAATCCACAGTTTACCAGTACCTCGAGTATAAAAGATTGTGTTAACTACTCCAGATCGCGTAAAACAAGAAAATATGTATGAAAACTTAATCACTCACTAGGAGTGTCATCGTGTATTTAATACATTTTCGATTTACGCAATCGAGGGGAATTTATTAGGGATGGGCCGAATGTAGTTTGAACCGAATACGAACTACAGCCGAACATTCGGATAAAATAAAAAATTCGGCCCAAGTTCGGCCGCACTTCGGTTCGGCAAAAATGTTATGCATCATAGTTTCTAGTTACTGTTATTTGTCAGAAGAACGCTAAATTTAATTTCATTTTTGTTTCAATCCGATATGTATGTAACGGAGTAGAAGATTTCGACTGCTCCAAGGAAGAAGGCAGTAACTCCGGAATTGAGGTTTTTGACTTATTTCCATTTCTGAAGGTAACAAATCATTATCTTCATTCTAAGATGACAGCCGTATCTCTATCTGTTTTAAATTCGTTAATAAATTAATGTAAGAAATAGTTTAGGCATTGTTCTCCATGGAATAAATAACATTCAATTGGCTTTACTGCAAAACTATATTTTTTTACTTGGAGCAGTCGATTTAATGTTTATCAAATTGTAAGTTAATCTTCACTTGTTCATACTCAAATAAATGATCATCAGTGAGTATATAAAGGCCTAAATTTATTTTTACGGTTATAATAGGTACTATGACATATTTACATCCAATTATAAGTCAAAATGGTGCAAGTAGGTATTTTGTTTCACTTTTTCATACACCGAATGTTTGGCATTTGAACCGAATTTCGGCCGAATTCCGAAGTTCGGTTCAACCTGCCGAAATTCGGTTAAACCGAATGTAAAACGAATTTCGGCCCATCCCTAGAATTTATATAAATATTTTACGAGTATATTCGGGATTTTTTTTTACTCAGGGTAACATTATACCAGGTTTTTTTGCTGTATTTTAACCACTGGAGCGGTGATCTCATGGAAACACAGATAACATAAAAATTAATTCGATTTGAAATTTAAAAAAAACAGTAAACACCAGTCGGCTACATGGGAGATAAAAAAAAAACAATAATGATTTGTGTAGTTGTAATAAATTATTTTGATGACCTTTAATCTAATCCAAGTTGCAAAGATATTATGTTACATTGGAGATTCGGTGGAGTTTATGAAATCAACAAATAGAGAATTTTACATACTATCTCTAATTAGTGAAGGAAGTGACACTCTTGTAAGAGTTTTTACTAGTCTTGCGAATGTGTCTGTGTAAGTCTGTGAAATCTCTAGATGTAGGTACTTAAATAATTGCATTTTTGTTTATTCGAGATTGTGAGTGTTTACTCGAATATTCTAAGCAGAATGTGAAACTAGTGATAGATTTTTTTAAATATTTAAGACAACTCTCGCATTATCGTGTTTTACGTTTTTTTCGTAACTCAGATTGTGAAATATGATTCTTAAGACAATTTCATTGAAATGTCATCATTGAATCAAATGGCAGATAAGCCAAACAAGCTCTGGGGGGACTATATATATTTGGCAGCACTAACATATTTTCTGTATCTTAAAAACTAGAATTGTGTAGACCACACACTCACTGATTTCCCTAATATTTAGGTGATTTAGTGCTTTTAAAAATAAGTGCTGGGTCAATAGACTTTGGCCCCCCATACTAAAAACTATGTCCATATTGCTGGAACTGATAAGATTTATTTTTGAATTCCGAATGAACGTTAGCGTTATCTATTTTTAGGTGACAGTTATTAGATAAACAAGGTATGGACTATTGATCATAGAGTCACAATCTATTTAATAGTTAAAACCATCGATATTGTGCTCACATCTAGGAAATGCAATCTCGTGACGAGATCGCTAAGTCGAGATCTCGAGGGATCAGAAATTCGATCACGACGAGATCTCGGCATTTTCGAGATTTTGACAATTATATTATTAATTTTAAAACTAAACAAATTTCAAAACTTAATTTAACTCGGATATTTCACGAACCGTTTAGTGAGAACTTACATCATTCTCGACGTTTCGCCGGCGACGTAGCCAACGTCTTCAGGAGAACATCCTCTCTGCACGACGACTGAGGAGGAACTGAGTTTGAAAACAATATTGTCACAAATCACTGCCTACCTTCGAGCGAAGGTAGTAATTATGTTTAGGTCTATCCGAGGTAATATCCGAGTTAAATTAAGTTTTGAAATTTGTTTAGTTTTAAAATTAATATAATTGTCAAAATGTCAAACGACCGTAATTCTAACTTAAACCTAACTATTTTCGAGATCTCGAATGGTAACAAAATAATACAAATTTTCATTCAATTAACCCATAAAAACACGTAATTTTAGCGCACCATGACAGTAACTGCACAACTGAAACAATTGTAAACAAACCAGTGCCTGCACGCCCTCGAATATCTAGGGGCCTTACGCACTAACGGTCAGCAGCCTAGGCGGTAAGAATGCAAGCACTCTACCAACTGAGCTATCGACCGAACCGGCTATTCTGCTAAGGGGCCGTCCATAAATTACGTCATCGATTTTGGCCAATTTTCGACCTCCCCCCCTACAATCATCCTATAGTCATTATCTAATGACCCCCTCCCCCCCCTCTTGCTGTAATAATGGATGAGCTTAATAATTAATAATGTTATATTACTTACATAATATTTTGTATATTTTGTAGAAATTGGTATATACAAGAACGACGTCACTTTTGGTACTCGTACATCATTTGCCATCATCCGCAGACCAGACTCCCCCCCCCTTAATGCGAATGACGTAATATATGGACAGCCCCTAAATTCATTATGACCTTATGGCGACGAGATGGCGATACGTGTCCAAAACTAAGGTGTCCTGTGATTTGTTTCTTGAGTTCTTTGAAGCTCCGACTTGGATTGATTTCCAAGGTGTAAGGAAATTAGCAGAATAGCGATTCAGAGCTGGAAGTCTCATCACCACGGTAATTCTTACCTACCGAATATCGGTAATATTAATTGTATGAAGACTAATCCTGGTACCCTTAGTACGAGTTGCAAAACTTGAGTAATGTAAAGTTTACGGCAATTATTAAAGAGTGATTTCCCCCAAAATCTACCGTTTTTGTTTGTTTGAACTCGATTTTCTTCATCACTGTAACTCTTTTGCTAAGACCATAAAGTGTAAGAAACAAAAACGGCAGACTTTGGGAGAAATCACTCTTTAATATTTTGCGTAAACTTTGCTTTTCTCAAGTTTTGCAACTCGTACTAAGGGCACAGCTGTTCACTTGCGGCCATCTTGGATTGACAGGTCTTCATACAAATATTACCGATATATTCGGTAGGTAAGAATTACCGTGGTGATAAGACTTATATTTGCGAAAGTCATAGACCGTCCAAAGGTAACCATTTCACTGAAGCTGCAATGAATGCATGTACACAATATGATTCATTGCCCTTGGAGTGATAACTGTCGTAAAGCGTCACATTGACAGTCAGAATCATGTGACACAAAAACTGATACGACTATATACCTACCTACACACGTATTTAAATTAGTATAATTATTTATTTTAAAATGATTTCCAATTCGAAGTTTTGCAATACGGTTATTAGCATTGCTAATACATAATTTCCAAATAATACCCTGTTTCAGACAAGGTCGGCAAGAGTTGCAGGGCTTATGTTCATTTGAGATTGGGTGTTTATATTGTAGGTCCACATGCGGCATGTGTTAGCGCGAAATTATACATGTCTGCTTGTGGGAATGCATTTAATATAAATCTTAAATGATATATATCTTTGCAGCTTAGATTAGATTAGGGAAGGTCGGCAAGAGTTGCAGGGCTTATGTTCATTTGAGATTGGGTTTTTATATTGTAGGTCCACATGCGGCATGTGTTAGCGCGAAATATACATATCTGCTTGTGGGAATGCATTTAATATAAATCTTAAATGATATATATCTTTGCAGCTTAGATTAGATTAGGGAAGGTCGGCAAGAGTTGCAGGGCTTATGTTCATTTGAGATTGGGTTTTTATATTGTAGATCCACATGCGGCATGTGTTAGCGCGAAATTATACATGTCTGCTTGTGGGAATGCATTTAATATAAATCTTAAATGATATATATCTTTGCAGCTTAGATTAGATTAGGGAAGGTCGGCAAGAGTTGCAGGGCTTATGTTCATTTGAGATTGGGTTTTTATATTGTAGGTCCACATGCGGCATGTGTAAGCGCGAAATTATACATGTCTGCTTGTGGGAATGCATTTAATATAAATCTTAAATGATATATATCTTTGCAGCTTAGATTAGATTAGGGAAGGTCGGCAAGAGTTGCAGGGCTTATGTTCATTTGAGATTGGGTTTTTATATTGTAGGTCCACATGCGGCATGTGTAAGCGCGAAATTATCTGCTTGTGGGAATGCATCTTATATATAAAAATCTAGGGGGTATTTGCGTCTGTTTTTTTCGAATTTGCAAAAATGTTTTTCCAACAAGTGTTTCTCTTGATAAACTGAACTAACGCTCGATTCCAGAATTTTTGGTGTTTGTTTGTTTGTCCGTTTGTTTGTTTGTCCGTTTGTTTGTTTGTCCGTTTGTTTGTATATTTGTACCATTATAGGCGCCCAGACCGTTCGCAGCACGATGCTGAAATTTTGCACACCCCCATAAAGTGTTAGTGGCTAAACAACTGTCAGGGTCCGGATGACGTCACGTGCATATTTCGCATACCTGCCATACAGACTGAAAGTTGAAATCTTGCCGCTGGCGGCCATTTTAAATTTACAGGCTTGATATTCGAAACAGTCATGTCTCTTAGTAATTTTAACAACTTTTGGAAGAAACTTTTTCGCAAAAAGTAAATTCTTCAAACGAAATTTGTAAATACCTACATAGAAAAAAATCTAAAATAATAACTTTCAGGAGGCACAACGGACGCATGCCTAAAGTTGGAACATTGAAATTAGGCATGCTATCTGAACATAAACAGACTTACATATTTTCAAAAGAACAACAAAATACAAGAAGGATTAAGAGTAGCTGCGATACATTTTTTTTTGTTTCTTCAATATTTAACACTCTTCTGGCGTTTATTTTACAAAAATGAAAGTTTATTATCAATGATCGAGTTTGTCTTAATAAAGTCAACATTTTTTGAAAGACAACTTTTTTTAATGACAATTTTTTTCGAACAAAATTTTGAAAAACCTGATTTTTACAAAAAAGTCAAATTTATAAGTAAACAAATCAACTGTTTTGATGCTACACTGACAATTATAATTTAGTGAAATGTAATAATATGTAATGGGACAATCACGCCAAGTGTATATTTTGCACACTCGACATACAAACTAAAAAAATATATTGCTCTGTAGGCGGCCATTTTAAAAATCTAAGCCTCATACTCGAAAATAAAATGCATTTTAGTAAACCCCATAAATGTTGGAAGAAACTTTTTTTCTACGGCAAATTTCTTTGAACAAATATTTAAAAAGTAAAATTTCATACAAAGTGTCTTATATATAAAAATAAAAAAAGTTATAAAGTTTATTTTTTTTTAATTTTCAAAAGTCATTTTTTCTTAGAGTTCTGTCGATGGGTCGAACGTTTTCCCATACTTAGATTTTTTGTAGATTGTGAGTTGAGGCATTTTAAGGTATCTTCAGGTACCAAGCAGTATGAGACCCTAAAATATCGTGAAAAGTATCACAAGCAGTTTTAAGATGTCAAAAGATAATTCAGAGCAGGACGAGCAGTTTGAAGGCATTTCATGACAATAAGAGCAGCTGGAGCAATCGAATAACAAAAGCACCAGTACCAACAAAACGATGCCGTATAGCAAACGCAGTCATGTTTCATGCCACTATAAGACAATTGCAAGCAACATAGGAACGCTTAAGATACTATTACCACCAAAACGAAAAAGAGCAGAAAAGACAAGTTGTACACTTAAGTGATAATGAACGGGTAGAGCATCATTATAAACCATCACCAGAAAAATAAAGAGCAGAAATAAAAAGCAGGATAAAGACTTCAGCACCTGTACAACAATAGGAAGTAGCACGGCCTGGGATTCTACTATAAAACTGTCCACTTTTTTGTTGTTGTTGGTCAGTTAGTTCTCTTGAATCTTTTAAAAATCAGAGCAGGGGTAAAGTGTGCTGGCGAAGCCGGACTTTAAACTAGAATGCCGTAATCGTGTAGGCAGGCTATTTAACTTAAATTCGTCTTTCGTGGATTAAAGATATTCGGAACATGAAAATAATTAAATTACCTTTTTATCACAAAATTTATTAAATTATATCTTAAAGCATTCAATGAAATAAAGAACATATGGGCAAAAAATTATGGCGAAGCCAGACTAAAACCTGCCCGGAGGGCCTAGCAGCCAACCGTGCGAGAGCGCGGTTTGGTCTGCTAGTTTAATATAAATCTTAAATGATATATATCTTTGCAGCTTAGATTAGATTAGGGAAGGTCGGCAAGAGTTGCAGGGCTTATGTTCATTTGAGATTGGGTTTTTATATTGTAGATCCACATGCGGCATGTGTTAGCGCGAAATTATACATGTCTGCTTGTGGGAATGCATTTAATATAAATCTTAAATGATATATATCTTTGCAGCTTAGATTAGATTAGGGAAGGTCGGCAAGAGTTGCAGGGCTTATGTTCATTGAGATTGGGTTTTTATATTGTAGATCCACATGCGGCATGTGTTAGCGCGAAATATACATATCTGCTTGTGGGAATGCATTTAATATAAATCTTAAATGATATATATCTTTGCAGCTTAGATTTAGATTTAAATATAAAATAAACATAAAAATGAATCGAGCCAGCACAAATCTAAATAAAATCTAAATCTAAATCTAAGCTAAGACCATCATAGGTAATTTCACATGAGCAATGTTTGTATGTGTAATGGACCAATGTGTCTTATAGAAAAATCTACTAGAAATTGATTTTAATAATATTAAAAACAACTATCATACTATCGTTTTTTACGTTATTTTCTTAGCTCATACTCGTATTGTGTAGTCCGTGATTCTTAAGACAATTTCATTAAAAGGTGAACTTTGAATCAAATGGTAGATAATCTAAAAACAAGCACTGGGGTGACGATATGACGCCACTCTCAGGACAAAAACTTGAATTTAATTTAATTTAATTTATTGGACAATTTTTCCTTTAGCGACATACCATGAAAAACCATCTCAAGGGCGCTTTACATCATTAAGTGTATTTATTACTCTTTGTCTATTGTCAACGACGTTACCATGTTGAAAGCACCGGTTCCCATAGATCACCGAAATTAAGCAACATTGGGCGCGGACAGTACTTGGATGGGTGACCGCTAAGTACACTGCGTGTCGTTGGCATCTTGGACCGGTCCGTAGTGGCAACACTTCGGACTCGGTAATGGAAGGTTGTGGATTCGGATCCCGGCGGAGCACGCAAAATATACCATTTATATTTCGAATGTGCTCTTCGCTGAGTTGAAAAATTCATAAACCTTTACCAAAGACCGGTCACTGAAAGGTCC